>JAUMHP010000070.1:10084449-10104371 GCA_032361065.1 Enteromius trimaculatus
GGCAATACCACATACAGTTTGTCCTGTTTAAAAACCATTACGCCTATGGAGAGTCCTCATAAATCACAAAAACCAACATTTGTGTTTGTGTGTGTGTAGAACAGATCTGTCCAAAAAACTTTAGGCTACTAAATATTTCCAGATGTGTCACACTCACAAATGGTACAGAGGTGACAGACATATCTGATGTATCTCTCTGTCATGTCTCTGTCTGACTATTAATGTCATGGTTGCTAAACTTTGCCAGTAAATTTTGACGTAACAGCTGTAACAGACTGAATTCTGATGCAATTCATGGAGTGACTTATTATGTATTTTACTATAGTAGCTTGTATATACGAGTTAATCTATAGTGATGATTGCTCTTTTTACATTTAAATCAGAAGAAAGAAAGAAAGAAAGAAAGAAAGAAAGAAAGAAAGAAAGAAAGAAAGAAAGAAAGAAAGAAAGAAAGAACCACAGCTAATTTGAGGTCTAGGTTACACAAATCGAAATATATATATATATATATATATATATATATATAGGAAATCGATATATATATATATATATATAAAGGTAATATCCTCTTAAGACCCGAAAAAAAGTTATGTGAATGTATTATTTTTTCATGCCATTACATTTTTAGAGCATAAAAAATATACAAAAATAACGTGTTTTTCTTTTCTTTTTTTAAATTCAATGTTAAGACAAAAGGATTCAAAATTACCTTGCGTTAATAGACAATTTTCGCAAGTCAGATTTCATGATTTCTTTTTTATTCCAAACTGTTCAACTATGTTATATAAGATATAATGATTTATATACCATTTCGCTTTATACAATGTGTGTATAAATCATTCCTAAACTGATTTTCCCGTATAACACAATATCTATACACTATCTAATTTACATATTAATGTTTTGTTGTGACTTTACGTTTACAAAGTGTAATAATGGTAGTAATAATTGCTCAGATTTTTTAAATCATATCTAAGATCATTTATATAGAATTAATTTTCTTATTCTATTGTTTTGTATCCCAAAATGTGTAACACAAATGTGTATGAATGGAGGCTAACCATTGTGAATACATAGGGCAGATCTCAGCTTATAGATTTATTTTTTTTATATGATGTAATGATGTAATGAGATGTTGTTATTTGTTAATGCCACATTATGGAGCACGTGAATTTACCTCAACACTGCATGTATGTATTTTGGCCACTAGATGGAGCCATGAAAACAGAAGAGCTGTCCACAAACCAGACGACACTGCCTCAATCTAATTAAAGACTATTTGAATTCCACTCCTCTTTTAGAATGTAAGTTCACTAAAAAAACTGAGCTGTGATACCCATAATGCCTTATGTTGTTTACATTTGTAAGGACCCATGGATGGAGGACCTCTGAATCTTGCTCTTAAATATCTATGCATTTAAAATTGGCACATCTCTTCAGATTTTTAAAGTATTACATCAGAATGTACTAAGTGTGCACATATCCTGCTTATCATGATGTTTATTTAAAGTAAGAGTGCTCTTCTCATTATTCACCACTAAGACCACTACTAATGGAACAGCAGTCGCGCTTAGGTATTTAAAGTTCTCCATTTTTTGCAGCTGGGAGATGGTGAGTGGGTGAAGCTTGAGGTGGAGGAGGAGCAGGAAGAAGCAGAAGACGGTTTTGGTATCGTGGTGAGAATGGAGGAAATGGACATAATGGTTAATATCTCTGTGGCAAATTAGCAGATCAAAGTATTTGTGGGGGGAAAAGAAAGTCGTCAGCTACACAGAAAAAAAAGCTCTACACGGAAGCACTGTCTAAATTATATTAATATGAATGATTATAATAAATATATTTTCAACAGTGATGAAATCCAACAACGGATACTTAAATACACATGATACACATAAATACACATTTTCTACGATGAGGTTGTTTTCTAATTCTGTATCAGTCATTTAAATGTCTACTAAAATAATTCCGAAAATATTTTAACATTACATATTGTATATTTTATTTCGTATAGGACTTATTTTATATCGTATAAGAAAATATTTTAGTATGAGAAAAAAAAATATGAAATCCAACCAAAAACATAAAACAAAGATTACATTACATTTCCAAAAACAAGTGCTTTTTAAAATAAAATTTCTAAATGATTTCTCCATGTTATCATTCTCATTTGTCACTGAACAGATATGAGAGAGAGAGAAAGAGAGAGAAACTCCACTGCTGCTGTCAGAAGCAAACCGACAAACCTTCGTGCTCTAGTGTTTGACAGCTCGTCATAGAGCCAAAAGTGGGAGGAGCAACGAAATGGGCTGGCAGAATACAACGTGCTCTCTGTATACATAGTGGAACGTGCCGGAATCAGTTAATAACAGGCAGTGACTCGAGGAGTTGACATTTATCAGAGGCTGCTCTGCGACTGACATCATTCATTTCACCTGGCGTGGGAGCCGAGAATTAAAGACAGCAAAAGGGATTCTGACATGCACTTTCAGAAATGTAAGTAATAAAACCTTTTTGTTTATTGACTAAATGTTTACAGCACAAAGTAATGGGGAATATAAGATGGCCATATGACATGGTGGGGTAAAAAAATATTTTAAAAAACATTACCCTTTCAGGCTACTAATAGCCTAGTATATGTAACCCAGGCTATTAACATAAACTTTTTAGGGTTAAATAAGGAACAAATGTATATTTTTGTAAAAGATGCCGACCCAATGACAGCTTTTGTATATTGTGTGTGTGTGTGAGTGTAAGACATGAGAGGGGTTAGCCTATATTAGGTGTCAGTGTACGGGTCATATTAGGACCTTTTTAATAAACTGACATAGCCTACGCGTTTAAGTAGCCTAGCTAATTTAACTAAATACACAAAGGCTATTAAATACAATAATTTTGCTGAAAAACAAAATTTGACACTACCTTTTCGCTGTTTACATGTTATTTTATGACGTCAGTTCAGTGATGTATGACCGTTTAAAAATAGACTTAACTCATTTGAATAAAGGATCCCCCAACGACACAGAGTAGCCTGTCAGACACTTACTTCGTGTTTCTACAGCTATTTGGATAAACCCTTGATAAATTACTCCTCCCTGTCCGACTTTCATTTCCCGTTTTTATTGGGTGTGGGTCTCATTTTTACAGAGAAAAGCTTGTGAAAATGTTAGCCTAAAGAAAACCAGTTTACATTAAAACGCGCGTTTTTAATACCGGTAGCCTAAATGGCATGTGCGATATACCAAGTTTGTAGGAATAAAGTACAAACTAAGTTCTTCTCGTGAGTTAATATGTTTACTGTGCCTGTACTCAGATAGCGGAGCGAGAGCCACGGAATCCCCGCGTTACACCCACGCACGTGACTCATCGGCCAGGGATTTCCGTCTTTGAAATTACAAAACACTGGTGCAAGGGTATCCCAGCCGCTAATGCCCACTCACTCGGACATTTCAAGCATGAAAATCAATCTTGTGTAAACTAGTGTCATGTGACCTTTAAACCTGTTGCGAGTGATAATAGAAGCATTGTTATTAGATAGCTTTAAAGAGTACGACTAGGTTATCAGGCGTTTCTCTACACATCAATAACACGATTGCTAAAACACATTTTCAACATTGATTTAAACCTTTTTTACCTTTAATTGAAATTAAAAAGAACAAAATTAAAGAAATAATTCTAGAAACATATAGCAGTTGTAGGTATACTTTCTTTGTGGGTCCAAAAGATGTACGCTGGACATGTGTGGATGTAAATACTTTATATTTTTACAACTACTGTGACCTCGGAAGATTAATGGTCATGTATAACAATTATTTCACCCCTACAGCTCATTTCTAACTTGTTAAACCAAACTTGTGTTAAGCACTCCCCGGTCTCTCATACACAAAGTAAAGAAATCAAAATAATTTCAATTAAAACATTTTGGTATAACTTTCTAAAAATTGTGTATCACTTTGTGTATCATTAAAGTCATTGTTGGTAATATATCAGAAATATAGAACTTTATTGTCAGTCAAACATGCCCACTGTATATCAATACAGTGCTGAGCAGTAGCCCCTCTTTTCTCTAAACTTTTTGAGTCGGTTAAAATAAAAATAAGAGCCAGAGAAGTGGAGTAATTCAAATAAACTGGAATGGAGAACAAACAAGAGAGATAAGGAAAGGAATGATCCTCTCAAGGTTATATCCAGTGGAATTTCCACCTTCCTCTTTTGAATCCCCTTCACCATAAGAATTACTTAATGTTTTGCTGAAACCAGCCACTTTTCCTGTAAAGTGATACCTTGCAGAATGAAACACAAGTAGTTCTTCTGTCTGAGCTATAAATAGATAAATCATCCGAAACACTATTATTGCATTTACACTAGATAGAACTATTACCAGGCCATGGAGGTGCATGATATAGTCCTGACATACCCATAAAACATAATAAAATAACTTCAAAGTGTTTCTCTCACACTGCAGTGTTGGTGAGAAATATATGTGCTTTAAGCAGTAATATTGAAATTCAATTTTTGTTGTTGGTGGCTGAATGAAGTATTGAAGTTTAGATGTGCAGCTGATTTCTGCTCATTACTGCCACTCAACAAAATGCTAGACAGGCATCAAACCTGACTCAGTATCTAAGCATCTGTTCGTACACCTTTGATGGGCCCCTGCGAAGGACATACGTCACCGAAGCAGGAAGAAGATGTGGTTTGCCACGAAGAGCGTAACGGAGGAAAGGAAATAGTTACAGAGAGTGTGCTGTGAAAACGTCTCCATAGACGCAGGTTTCTGTTGAAGAAGACAGGTAGACGTAACCTCACCACCTCTTTTCCAAATGGAATACCTTCCTCACGGGTGAGAGGATGAGCGTTATGCTCCTTCGGTGGAAATTTGGTTCTTATCTCACGTTTGGGGTCAAGATTTTGAAGAAACTTTCCTTCCTTCTGCTCTAGAATACGTAACCGATGCCCACTGGAAACCTCCGATATTTGCATTCTTGTCGTTTTCAGTTTCTTTTGGTGACTAACACAAAGAAAATACATTTTAAGTCATACCAGCACCTGTTATTAAAACGGCCCTGGGGAAATCACATTACTGGAGAAAGCAATCAGATTTACGTGAAAACTACAACAATACATGTGTACCAGCGAGATATACTGAATTAGGTTGTATGATTATGTTTTGAAATCATTGTAAATCAAAGGCATTTACAGACATTGTAAAGAAAATGGTTTTGCAGAAGTGTTTCTGAAGAAATGTCAGATCTGACATATCCTGCTAAATATAAATATTTAGTACCATTTAGTTTCATTAATAAACTTATTTGTTTGGACAAGATTGTTATTATTGTAATAAAAATTACATTCCTTTTTTCTTTTATTTCCCCCTTAGATTATCATGAAGTACATAAATGCTAATATTTAAAACATTGATAAATAACAACCATTTACATTACTATACAAAAATACTATTAAAATACATTTAAAAATACTGTTAAAAACCGTAATATTATTACTAATTAAAATATCAGCTTTATATTCAAATTTATTTTAAAATGTAATTTATTCTAGTGATGCAAAGCTGAATTTTCAGAATCATTACACAAATCTGCAGCGTCACATGATCCTTCAGAAATCAGTCGAATATGCTAATTTGGTGCTAAAAAAAAAAGACTTTTTCTTATATTTTTCTTGTGCAGCTTAATATTCTTGTATATAATAAATATTTCCTTTTATTTATTATATGATTGCTCTTTTGTTGATTTTGATTGCTTCCGTTGTCCTTTGCTTTAAAGTGTCTACTAAATAACTAGATATAAATAGTACATATAGATGTTCTTTTGGGTTTTCTTTCACATTTCATCTATTTACTTTTGAATGGTGTTAGCTTTATATCATACAGTATAACAGCATTTAAACAGAAGACATAAATATAATAGCGGTTTATTCCTGTGTCCACAGCACCGAAGGAAAAGGTGTGTTACCCTCTGCCCACAGTGAAGAAACTCCTGGAGCAGAAGAGAAAGAGAGAGACCTCCTCAGCACCTCCCTCCTGCTCTGCAGCATCTTACACTGCTGGTGGTGCTGCATCTGTGCCAGTGAGACACACTATTATATTTCTAAGCATGAAAGTCTTAAGGCTGATACGAATGACTTTAATCATCCCCCGTAATGTTTCCAACAGGTGTTGGAATCAGAACAATCTCCCACTGCCGGTAAGTATGACAATCTTTGCGAAATGAGAGTTTTGCTTTTGAAATGAGATTCCAGTCACATTTAGCTTTTCTTTTACCAAAAAAATATTTTCTTCGCAGGAGCTAGTGCAAGCTACACAGACATGGGAGCAGTCAGATATGACCGATGGGAAGCTTCATCACATTCCTCGCTTCAGCCGTGCAGCCCATTCCTGTTCATGTCTAGTTCCTCCGCTGCACAAAACTTTAGCCAGACTGGACAGACGCTTGTCACTGGCTACAGCCCTCAGCAGATACAAGACTGCCAGGATGCCCAGACAACACAGCAATATGTAAGAGCTCTACAAGTCTTTCAGGCAGCATGATTGTCGAAGGCTTACTACATTGAAGGTTTGTAAATATTATAAATGGAAAAGAAATCAATCTGTTCTCTGTTCTCGCAGTCTATTACAGAGTGCCCTGTAACTGCAGTCGGGACTGATATGTCTGGGGCTGTCCCCATTCTGACCTCTGGCTTGTGCTGGCCATCTGAGTCCAGAGCAGAAGATCACACAAGCCCATATCTTCTCCAAGAGTTCAGGCCCCAAATGGATATGGTGAAGCTGC
The DNA here is from genome assembly GCA_032361065.1 of Enteromius trimaculatus. Lineage (NCBI taxonomy): Eukaryota > Metazoa > Chordata > Actinopteri > Cypriniformes > Cyprinidae > Enteromius > Enteromius trimaculatus. The sequence goes on from JAUMHP010000070.1 coordinate 10,091,235, forward strand.
AGGAGGCCAGAGTCTTCCTGCAGAACATGGATTACAGTAGAACCACCTGGCAGGATGATGACGGGGACACGTAAGTCAAAAGATCTTCTGAATATTGTTCAGGATGGAGATTCAGTGTGATTTGGAGGAATGGTCTGTAGCTTTAAGCATCCTAGGACTTTCTTGGGTCAGTAAGATTTTTTAAAGAAAAGTTAAAAAAAATGTTTTAAAGACGTTTAAAGAAAAAAAAAATCTATTATGAAAAATCTATTATGCTAACCAAGGCCTCAAAAGAAAAACAGTGAAAACTGTAATTTTGTGGAATAATATTGTAATTTAAAATGAATGTTTTCTAGTTTAATACATAAAAACTTATAATTTACTCCTGTGATGCAAAGCTGAATTTTAACAGCCATTACTCCAGTCTTCAGTATCACGTTATTGTTCAGAAATCTTCTAAGATGCTGATGTGGTTTCAGAATGATTAATATAAAGTTCAAAATAACAGCATTTCTTTGAAATAAAATGAATATGTAACATGGTGTAAGTTTGTCACTTTTGAACAATTTAAAATTGTTTAAATGTATTTTTAAATAAACATCTTTACATAAATCATTTATTTACTCAACAAGAAAATGGTTCAGTAAGTTTATTAATTTATTTATTAGTAAAATTTAGTATTTTAGCATAAGCTTTTATTATTCCTAAAACAAATCCTTGTCAAGGGTTGTGCAACATGGTGTGAGTGGCAAAAGACTGAATAATATATCTGAATTAATAAGTTCCATCGTAATTCTTTTATAATTAATATATGCACACTCAATTTTCTATTTGTTTTTTTAAATGTCATGTTTTACTTTATTACAGCACTTGAAAGCTTTAGAAGAATTATAAGTAATGTAACTTTTTACAAAAAAAAAAAAAAAAGATTAATAATTATCTTATTTAGATAAATTTGTGTTAAAATAGCCATAATCTTACTGTGTTTTGTAAATCGTTCAGCTAATGCACGATTTACAGAGTGTTAGGTGTTTTACCAGAGGGGTCCACCAAGGTCTTGTGCGATTCTTAACTAATGAAACCACAGTGTAAGTGTAAATCCTATTGAAAAGTCAGCTCTGCACTGTAAATGTAAACTGAAACTCTGTTCTTACTCTATGTTAGCATTCTACATATCTACACCGCAAAAGGCCTGAGGGAATATGCTCTTGCTGCTGCAGAGAAACTTAGTGAACTGGGGAAATTGGACTCTAAAGAACACAAGGGCAAGGTGAATATCACAACAAAAGACAGTTCAATCTAATTCAAAAAGTACCTTACTGACTATCTATTCTCTTCAATCCCAGACTGCTTTGCTGGTGGCTGTAACTGCCAATCAGCCAGATATAGTCCAGGACCTTCTCTCTTTGGGTGCGGACATCGGCATCTGTGACGTCAATGGTCAAACTGCTCTTCATCTGACTGCCACCTATGGTTTCCCTCGTATCATGCAGGTGAGAGACTTGAAATCCATTTGAAATCCATTTGAAAATCAAAAAGCATGCTTCTAAACTACTATGATTTAATAGGTTATTCTGTATGCTGGACTGCGAGTGGACCTGGAGGCTCGTAATTTTGAAGGTACAAACCTTTAAATGTTGTTCCATAAGCATTACAGTTACAGTCACATCTGAGGAGACAATAATATATTTCCGCTCTTCCTTCTGCCTGGCATCTTTAGGTCTGACTCCTCTGCATTGTGCAGTGATTTCTCACTGTGCCACGATGAAGGCTATAAATGCCTCCCCATCCTCAACATGGCCAGCTGATCTACAAGCTCTACAGACTCAGGCAGAAGATAAACTGCTGTGTTTGCGACTTCTTATTAACGCTGGAGCTTCAGTTGTCAGTCAGGTGCTCTATTTTATGACCTTTTAATATTTTAGATTTTCAGTACAGTTTAATCCCGATGATAATAAGGTAACATGTTAATTATTGCTAAAGTACCCCTTGGTGTAAAGACAGATGGTGCAGGGACACTCATTAAATAATATTATTATAAAACTAAGTGTTAAATTAAGCCTGGCCCATAATAACATCAACAGAGTGCCATATTAAAGCCAATAAAATAATCATTATTAATGTACAGAGATGTAAAGTTTAGAGTTTGATCAAACATACATTACGAACAATAATACTTTGAATTATTAAAATTTTAACTAGAAATCTTTTGTAAGGTGGACTGGCACTGTTGATTAATTTTAACGCACTGTTGCCGAATATAAGTACAGATGTTACTGTCCCCAAGCTAGAAACACACAAATATCGCCATTTCCAAATAATGGTAGCGATTTCTGTCGTATAGGAAAAGAAACGATATATTTCCCAAATGTTCCTTTCTGACAGACAGACAAACAATTGATTTTGTCGTTGTTCCATATACAGCGGTTTCGTTTTGAGACTGCCGCAAAAAAAGGAAACCTCATTCATGCCACACACGCTTTGATGTTGCTTCAGTTTCACTTTGTTGACTAGTATACCTTTGTCTTTTTCAGGAAATCAAAAGCAACAAGACAGTTCTTCACCTCGCAGTGAAGGAGGGGAATATCCATCTTGTGCGCTTCCTCCTCAGCCTCCAACTCTCCAATATGCAGGCGTTCATTAACATGAAAGTGAGACACGATGACGATATTGCATTGGCTTTCATATACATACGAAATCATGCACAAGTAATATCACACTTGCCTCGTGCCGCAAGTAATTCCAGATGTGGTGAAATTTTGAGTAACATCAGTATTGTGGGTGCAAACAAGAAGTTATTGTTACTTTATTACATTTTAGGTAGAATAGTATAGTTTCGAATAGTTTCGAATAATGCCAAAGCTAATTTAATTTGTTGTGCGTCTGTATTTCAGCAACATGCGGTAATGAAATGTCGTTCGGTGAATCAGTATTTCTAAATGAATCTGTTAACTGAATGAACCAACGGTTGACTCACTTGTAAAGACAAGAGTTTTTAACAAATCCGTTGCATGAACGACTGTTTCGACAGATCTGTTTTGTTCTCAACCAAGTTTTTTTGAAGTAATTAGTTGAGCGAATGATTCAATGAATGATTCACTTACAAAGACAGCCACTTTTTTCATTCCAGAAAAAAATCAGAGTTTTTTTAATGAATTGGTTGAGTGAACAACCTAATGATTCACTCATAAATACAGTTATCTGTTACATTCCAGGATGTGTCAGTGTTTTTGAATGTACTGGTTGAGTGAACACTTTCATAGGACAGACCCTAATTTCATTTCAAATCATGTTTACCAAAATTCAACAACCCAATGATTTACTCATAAACTCATTAAGTGTACGTTCACTTAAGTAAATGATAAATTGACTTATAAAGACCACCACTTGTTTTGCACTTTTAAATAATTATGCTTAAGCTTATCTATTTAAGGTTATAGCTCTGCCAAATAATTAAAAGTTGGTCATTAATTACTCGCCCTCATGTCATTCCAAACCACTAAGACTTTCGTTCATCTCCAAAATGAATATAATTTTGATGAAATTCAAGAGCTTTCTGACTCTGCACAGACAGCAAGGGTACTACCACGCTCAAGGCCCAGAAATGTAGTAAGGACATCAATAAAAATAGTCTGTGTGACATCAGTGGTTTAATCGTAATGTTTTGAAGGTACAAGAATGCTTTTTTGGGCACAAAGAAAACTAAAATAATGTCTTTGCATAGTGGTTCTCTCTGAACCCACATCAAAGACTGACACAAGAACATTTTTTTAATAAAGTTGTTGTATTTGTTTTCTTTGCACACAAAAATTATTCTCATAACATTACGTTAAGCCACTGATGTCACATGGACTATTTTAACAATGTTCTTACTAGCTTTCTGGCCCTTGAATGTGGTGGTTCTGTTGCTCTCCATGCAAGGTCAGGAAGTTATTGGATTTCATCAAAAATATTTTAATTTGTGTTCCGAAGATGAACAAAGGTTTTTGTTCAAAAAGGTTTTATAAAGGTTTGGGATGACATGAGGGTGAGTAATTAAAGCTGCAGTCTATAAAGTTTTTGTTCAAAATGTATATAACATTTTCCAAACCGTTTGGAACCACCTATAATAAGTGTTTATATGCTGAGTATTTAGACTGGTTCGAGTAGGTACCGATTTGGAGTAGGCCAGTACCTGCTTGATTTGTCATAGACAGAGAAGTAGCTCCGGCTACCATGTTACATCCGCAAGCCGCATACAGCTCTATTTATTAACCGCTAGAGCACCGAAACTTACAGACTGCAGTTTTAATGGCAGAATTTTGATGAGCTATCCCTTTTCATGAATTCATTTAAACAGTCACTTCCCATCACATACTGAAGAAAGAGTCACTGTAAATAGGCATGACTAATATATAGAACTTTGGGACTTATTCATTATAAACAGATGTGGTTATCTATAAATGTGTGTCTCCTCTCAGGCTCATGGACACACCGCCCTGCACATGGCCGCGGGGCTGCATGGAAACTCCTTTCAGGAGGAGCTGATCCAGCTGCTGCTGAGTCGTGGTGCTGACCCCAGCATCCGCAACCTGGAGAACGACCAACCCGCTCATCTGCTGCAGAGCGGAGACAGAGGAGAGAGAGTAAGCGGTTTTCTTTATTAACCACCCGTCTGCCTGGTGTGGCACGTGCCATGCAAAAGCATGCTCTTGTACAGTTTCTACTTTTTTTTTTAACAGCATAGAAAGAAAAGGACAGACTACACAGTAGCTGACACATCATTTTCTCTCTCTCTATCTCTCTCTCTTTCTTTCAGCTCAAGCTCATGTTGAAGAAAAAAAGTGCCTCTTCAAGGCGGCGTTTTACATCCTTACAGGATCAAGAGTGACCAGGACTGATTTTTAGTCCCAGCGTATCCCTCCTTCTCCAGTAGAGATGCAGTCATCTGGATCAAAACATAGTATTCACATGAAACATTAATCAGAGAGCTTTAAAAAATAACCCCCGAAACCATCATCTCTGGAGAAGAATGGGTTGATTTTCAGTATCCTTTCATGAGGATTTTTACATATTGCATCATTTTTAGTATGACAGTATATTTTTAGGATCATTCATTGATTCTGTACCATAAAGCTGCTTCCCAGTTTATTTAAAGATGAACGCTAATTTTAGTTTGTTCATGAAAAGTGATTTCAATGAAATCGTCACGAGGACTGTCAATACCAGTCGAGTTTCCACCTTCAATCATAAACCATATTGGTTTGCTTTTTTAACTAACTGTATCAGTGGGATATTCTTTATTTGTTTTGTGATGTATTTATATAGCTTTCGGTTGGTATATGTTGCATATTATTCTCTGTGCTCATGTTACTTTCACTCAGGGGTGAAGATCAGTTATTTATTTCATTGTTTGATATGAACAACATCAGTTCTCTATGTAATGCACTTTTCTCAGCAGCACACTTGATCATAGTTGTCCTTTCAGGAGATGTGTCATCCAGCCATGTATGTGAATGTGTTATTTTGATGAGTCATATGAGGGGGTGAAATGTCAGGGGGTTCTGAGGTAAGAAGGTAGTTTTGTCATCAAAGTCCTACCAGAAACAAGATGTCAAAATCATTAAAATGATTTAACAATGTTATTTCAGTGGAATAGTATGGAAGGAAAGGTCGATCTATGTAGGGATAGTGTCCATCTTGTATCAAGATTTCAGATGTTGAGGATGTTGTTGTCGAGTCAGTGATATGCATGATTCATCGGGTTGAAGTCCCTCTGGAAATTCAAATGAGGGAAAACACACGCTAATGTCACTTTCTTGTAAAGCAAAGAGGTCTGTGGATTTTTGAGAATTACTTTGAAAGCAAAGTGCAACCTGCCTTCTAAGGAATTCATTTATAAAACTTTGCTCATGTTTTAACAAATATCACAAACACTCAATGAACCAAACCATCTGACAAAACCAAATTCTTTGAGTATATAAAGTAGCATTAAAATTAGCTTGATTGTATGTAGAACTTTTTTTTATATTGTTTATGAAGTGTCATCTTTAATGAGAAATACTTTTGCGATTATTATGTATTTCTGCAAATCGTTAATGATTTATTAATGTGTTTGTGTGTTTTGCATTATATGTCAACTGACCAAGCCAAATTACATAAAGCTAAATAAGTAAAGGCCAAGAACAAACCACTGTAACTCAGGATCTTTTATTGAGCCAAATGTCTTTGGTACATGACTAACATTTGGATGATTAATAAAAACACCTTTTCTTGAACTCTTCATTATGATTGTTGTGGATGTTTAATCATACTCGTCACATACTTCAAAGCAAAAAAAGCAATAAAACATTCTTCAGTATAAAGAAATAAATGAATTGTAATGAATTGAACATTCCCCCATGCTGATCAAACAGATGTGCAGTGGCTCATTATTCTCTGAAATATATATGGATGCTTTCTTTTTGATACATGAGTCATAAATGCATTCAGTTGCAATTCAGTAGTTTGTTTTCAGTAACACTTGGTTTTGGGGACTGTAGTACAGTACATTACTTTCTAAAGTGCTTTGTTTATAGGAATACAGTAGTCAAATATTCATGCTGTACATAAGATCATGTGTAAATGCAAGAAAGATTTGCGTCACCCACTTGAGCTGTAAAGTTGGCTTAGTAAACTAGTTAGTTTTTGTGGTAACACTTTACAGTAAGGTGTCATTTGTTAACATCAGTTAATGTATTAACTAACATGAACAAGCAAAGAACATTTATTACAGTATTCATTTTCATATTTGTCAATGTTGGTTCATAAAATTACAGTCATTCAGTTCAGTTCGTGTTAGCTTACGCTGCATTGACTAATGTTAAAGATTTTAATAATGCATTAGGAAATGCTGAAATTAGTTTTAACTAAGATTGATAAATGCCGAAGAACAGTTGTTCATTCTTAGTTCGTGTGAATGCATGTTGTTAACTCATGAACCTTATTGTAAAGCGTTACCGTTTTTATTTTACTGCACCATTAGTTCTTAAGGCAAGACTGTAAAGTTATGAGGTTGTGATTTAAAAGAATGTAAAGTCTGACTTTAATGATCCAAATGACTGATTTCATAAACAGAAGAGCCATGCATTTTAATTTATCTTGTTATGATTGACATAAAATGTGACATAAAATAATTGGGCGACATTTTCAATAGTATTTCAGCTATACTCAAATTTAAATAATAAAAAAACTATTTTAAACAACTAGAAAATTGTCTTAGATTTTGTTGAAACTTGGCATGCACAAGTCACAGGATGACAAACAGGATTGCATATACAATAGTTTCATGCTGGAGAGCTCATTTTTATTTATTCAGTCAATGCTCTGCTTATTAAAATGTAAACGGGAGAAAATATTAACTTCTTAACTACCTGTCTAGAGGATTGAAATCTGTTAGATGAAGCATGAGCTCTTCAGTGTAATTCAATCAGTCTGCTAGTTTTCTAATCATTATTCTTTTATTCACTTTGTGAATATTTCCATAAATGGCCTTTTAGAGCTAAGCCTCATATACTAATAATAACAACATAAGTATTATTCATGCATGAGTAGTCAGGTGAGATGCACATCAATGGTCTCATTCACATGATAAGAACACAAAAGAGACATAATGTAGCACGTGTGCTACCGAGAGACCTAAAAATACAGCAACAGATCAGCATTTAAGCTGAGGTTACAAAAAGAGGTCAAGCAGGTTTGACTCTCCTCCACATTCCTGTAAGTATCTTTGTGCGTCTGAGCATTTCCTCTCGCTGAAATGGGGCGCCCTGTCGCACCATACATCTTACACTGTCTGAGGTGGAACTAAAAGAAAAAATGTCAAATTTCTGAAGCGTTCAAAAAAAGTCTGTATTTTTTAGTTTAATTAATATTTGTGGTGGTGTACCTTCTGTCTTTGGTGGCTGAAGGCCTTCCACTGGACTGGATCTGTAGGGAAAACACGAAAACACACAATTATCCCACTTGCTGGTCCATTTAATCCAGGGGTGTCAAACTCGCTTGTGATGGGCTACAGTTCTGCCAAGTGATACTCCTACCTTTAGTTTTCAAGTAATTGTAAAGACCTTGAATAGCTGGTCCAAGTGTGTTTAATTAGAGCTGGAGCTCAAATCTGCAAAGCTGTGGCCCTCCAGGAACTGAGTTTGACAACCCTGGCACTTTCGAAATATTCAGCAAGCACGCAGATCTGCATTAGTCAAATGTAAGTGGTGTTGCTTAGTTTTATGCAAGGACCTGGTTTCAACATCAACAAAGGAATCCGATCATCTCAGAATGACATGCTCAGCATTGTATCAGGATACTTCTACAGTAGTCTGGATACTTTTGAAAATAGCTTCCACGTTACAATCTTCTTACAGGAAAATGTTAAATGTATATACGTAAAACTTCATTAAATCTAATTAAGATGATATACCGACTTTAAAAACTTCTTCAAGTTCTTCTTACCTAAATTCATCATGCTTTTCTTCTGACCCAATATTTTGTGAAAATATCTCACCATTGGTGCATTCGGGTCAATCACTTCTATCAGAGCAATATGCACCTCATGACTTAACATGCATCTGCGTTTTAAAATAACTCAAATTGGGAGAGCGTCTTCAAAAACCAGAGCTGTAAATGGAAGGCCAAAACCCAAAAGTTTGAGAAAAAGATGCATTTTCAAATGTAGCCAGTGTAGAGGTAGCCTGGCCTTGACACATACTGCCTAACCACTTTAGTTCTTGATTTAGTGAATGGTGTAAACATTAAACAAACCGCAGATTTTACAGTAAGAACAAAACAGCAGCTGTCTTTGATACATCTGGTCGTGCAGGTAAAACATGCTGTTGTTTAAATGAATAGACAGGGTTGTTGAGCTGAAAAAAGAAGCTTGGTCAGTTCAGAAACCAAAGACTTTAGAAACCAGGGGCTGCATTAACAGAGTACAGGAGCCTTCCAGTGAACAGATATGACGCCAATGGTGCATCTCTTTTTCTTTCAGGACGTTTCCTCATCCTTTATTCAGACTCATTCCACATGCACGGTCAAGGCTGCACATTTGCATGAAAAACTCTTACTTGGATTTTGAGCATTTGAACTTTTTACCTGTCAGGGCAAAGAAACATTAAGAGATGGTGAAATATATAAATGAGAGGGACATAGATTGGGATCAGTTGTGACCCTGGACCACAAAATATATATATAAATATATATATATAGCGTATTTAAGACCAGGGTCCAGGTCCAGGGTCACAATTTACATTTAGGCAGTTTGTAAGAAATACATTCAGTCACATTTAAATTGACCAAATTTAAATCCCATCGCAGAAGTACTTAGACAATGGTTGGGGTGGACTGCGAGAACTGTAGTGAATGTATTCATTACACTGACTGAAGTAAAACCGGGCTGACTGTAATGTCATTGATGATGACAACATTTTATAACATCACAGCCAATACTTACTCAGCGCAATAAGAATCCCGGTTACAAACATAACCACAGCAAGGATGACACCCGTGGTCCGCAACGTCTCGTAATCTGAGCTCAGGAATCAAGAGTGGTGATCTACAACTTTTTACTGGCTTTATATTTTATGTATTTCCATGCAATATTCACATTCTTACCGTAGTGAAAGGCACTCTGGTCCATGTACATGTATGACTCTGTAAATAAATGTAAATATTTTTACTAAACAAAAAAAACTAAACAAAACAAACCCTACAGTATGGATTTTTTTAATTTGATTCATTATGAAGACATGGAGTAAAGTAAGGGAGCTCACGCAGGGGACAGACTTCAGCACCATGGACAGATGCTGGTTTATTGCATGTATAAATATAGGAATATTATTCTGGACAGTCAGACTCTAATGAGCTCTCACTGTCTGGATTTATTTTAATCAATCGTTTGAAATGCTAATCACATAAATAGTGATCTCAATTAGTTGAGCATGTACGAGGCAGAAGGGCATCTTGCAAACTCAAGGGGTATTCACCTGAGAGCGTCAGTAATTCGGGTTATTGATTAGCTGCATAACAAGACTGCAGGCTCAGCAAAAAGATGGTTGGGTGCAAGCGCTCTGAGAACTGCAGTCTCCACAAGCAAACGGTAGTGGACTCCTTTAGTAATAATCAATAAAGCTGTCCAAATTACCAATATTGATAGCTTATAGTAGGCTAACTACATATTTTAATAAAAACATGCAAGATAACGTCGTCATGGGACTGTGTCCCATTAGAGCTGGCTCCAGCGCAATGATGCGGTTGTGTGTGAACTTCAGGGTAGTATAACGGCTTACTTGGCGATTTCCAGCACTCCTCTCACTCTTAAAGTGATATTTCATTTAAACATTTTATTACAATACCCTCACGTATCTACAAATCTTGCTGACTTTGTCTTCTCAGGAACACAAAATGAGATTTTTGGCAGACTAGAAAAAAACTAAACTGTAAGCCATGAGACTGTCATTCTAACATTTAATTTTGTGTTGAAAATGCCATTTTACATAGGTGGGACTATTTCAACCATTCCTCTGGCACGGACGACTTTAAACAAGGCTGATTATCTGCAGTGTGCACAATTTAGGAAATAGGCTAAATGAGACTGGAATCACATTTGTAATAAGTTATAGCGTATTAGTTAATTCCTGTCAAATTACACTTAATTAGTATAACAGAGTATTTCAAGGGACGAACAGCAAAAGTCTCGTTCTCCAGTCATTCAACATCTTAAAATTAGTTTGATAATTCATTATGGTAGAACCATGCAGTTTCAATTTTAGAAATTAAACAAATGCAATAAATAGACAAACCTGTTGAAGCTGCCATTTCTTCGGTGTTTTAACGAGACAGAGTTTCTTTAATCTTGCTGTAAGCTGTAATTCAGCACCGTGAATGAAGAGAGTCCGCGCCGGAGCACTGCGTCGATGCTGCACCTCGGATGTTACACACTTACTCCCTCTAGCGGCGGGGCTCTCGGTGTTCCCGGCAGGGGAAACTCCCAGACATGGCGTTGGGTAGATAAAATTCATCCTGGCCAATGCGGTGGGGATCCCGAGCCAAACACCTCCCTCCAGTGAATACATGCGACAGAGAACCCCTCCACCTATGCAGCAACAGGACCGGGGTATGTGGGAGCATTAGGACGGGAAGGTGCACAACATAAGACAGCTTTAGAGTGTGGTGGTTTTTTATTGCGAGCCTCGGGATGTTTAGTATTTGTGCGCATTAAAAACAACAACAAAAAACATTTTGTCAAATGCGACATCGACATATTATCTGCACTTTACGTGTTAATTTACACTCACCGTGCCTACTCTGCGATAAATCTCGACAATCTTGCATGCTTATTTCACGACTACGACCGTCAAATAAGTGTTTATAATATGCATCACTATTATCATCGTCATTAATTTGCATTACATTTTTCTCTCTCTGTGGACTAGAATTTACTTTTAAATAGAGGAGACATTCGTTTTCAGTTTTTCTGTTATTCAGACCTATGTTTTTGTTGTTTTTTTCTTTTTAAAAGTCCTCCAATGCCATTTTTATTAAGCATGTGTAACTTAGTCGTAATATAGCTTTGAGTCGCAAGACGGCGCCAACGTTCTACTCCAACTTGTGGTGATATAAAAAAAGAGCGCGAAAATGCCTGCCAAGACACATAGGGGAATGCAATGGGCAACATTTATTCTTCAGGAATATCTGACCACACCCAGAATAACTCATTTCAGAGACACTTCATGTATTCTACGTGAACAGAAAAGGTTTTTTGTTTATTTGTTTTTTTTTTACAGAAGCTAGATACTACTGCAACATCAGTGACACAGCTGCTGATATCAAACTGCTCCTACTATTAAGCCAACTACTAATAACAGGGTCAACTATTTATAACACAAACCGAAAACGAGAGACCGACCATAGCATTATATGATGGAAATCACTTTATTTTTCAACTACTGTGTACAGTTTGATTTGTTACTTCTGCGACGTGACAAAACTGCATGGACAATTTACAAAATATATAAAATTTCCACTTACTACTTCTAGCTACCGAACACTTACACATATTACACTACGTATTTCATAAACTTCACAGAGAGCTTGAAAAGTACATGACAAAAAGTGGAAGAAAATCTCAAAGGTGTCAGCTGCTGAGATATGTTACATTATGGCAGTAGTTCTAGCTGATAATTAACACTTTTATTTAAACAAAGTTTTTAAAACTTCAAATTTTAAAAAGGAGCACTCATACTCTCATGTACCCAAGAGACAAAGACAAAAAAAAAAATACTGTGAACACTAGAAGAACTGAATCCTCAAGTGACTTTCTTCTTCCAAATGATCAAAGTTCTGATTAAGATTTCTCCTTAAGATGTCATGCTTTCTGTCAAAAATCAGAGAAATACAGTAATAAAATAGATGCAGAATTTATAATACTTTACAATGAATCCAAAAGTATGGAAAGTGTCACCTTTTTCTCAGCTTACTTTATTTTGCACCTGCAACAAAAATACTGTAAATGCAAATACTATAAATTTATTTTTTGACATTAACCAAAATAAAAAGGAACATTCTTACCTCTGGCTGCTTCTGCGTCAAGGCCCACTGGCCTATGAAGTAGGAAAAAGACAACAAGAGAGACAAAATTGAAAAGATGGGTCATTTCCTGAAGAGCAGAAAAATAAATAGGTATTATATTCTGATATCTGATAATTGATCTAGTTGCATCATTGGAACAGATTCAGTCAGGTTAGAAAACAGTTGTAGCAAAAAAGGGTCAGTTGTCTATCGTCAATAGTGTAGCATTGAATCAAACCCAGATCACACAGAAATTGTCAAAGCAGCTGATTTTTGTTGGTCAGTGACATGTGACGAATCTGTGTGACCAAATCAAATCTAAGTTGCAAAATATGGATGATGAAAACTTTTGACCTAACGCAAAATGACTGTATTACCGCAGCTTAGCCTGAATATTTTCATAGAAAGAAAAAGCATCACAGCATCAACTTACTTTGACTTGTTCCCTTTGCAGCGGCATTTCCGACCTATAGGAAACAAGCCAGAAGTATGACCAAAACCATTGGTGGTTTATTATAATACAAGCGAACAGCATTCACAGACATGGGGCCAGTTGCATAAACTTAGTCTTCATGTTAA
>JAUMHP010000070.1:10104471-10128908 GCA_032361065.1 Enteromius trimaculatus
GTAATCGGTTTTATTTTTTGTATTTACCTTAGACTAATATACATTTTTATGTAATTGAATTTTAAAAAACTGTGACCGGTGTTAAAAATTTTTTTTAACTGACTAGCTTTTAAGGCTAGTCTTAAGCTTTTATGCAACCGGCCCCTGGTGTTTTAGAGGTTCCCTATGTTGCTGTAACATGAAATTAGACCGGTACACAAAAACAAAACTACTGTCCTTAAACACCCCTGTTGTGATCAAACTCATGGTCTATGTATCGTTAGGTCATCAGGGTCTCTTGTTAGTAATTTATGTGGGCTGGTGGGGGTTTCGAAGTTAGAGTGTCAAAGGTTAGATTGGCTGCTTGTCTGTGCACTAGTGGATCACCATAAGTCATGGTATGGTGTTGGGTGTCGTAGAGAGGTTTAAACTTAGAGGTTATGAAAGACATGCTGGCCTGCAACCAGTCTACCCTCAGTAACTGATATTTGTTTATCTGCCCGGGTGGATACATTCTTAGATTAAAATACTCCAGTCTATACATTTGATGGCAAGGGCTATACAAAGATATAACACTTTCTGAGAACAGGACAAAATGTGACACTCACCAACAATGAGGAAGATTCCCATCAAGAAGAGGATCACAGCAAAGATCATCCCACCGATCCTCAGGGATTCATAATCTGGAAAGAGGATTCAGAGGAAAACATACAAATGCAGAAACGATGCATGTTTTCATTTTATTAGAATGTTAACACGACATTAAAACGGGAAACATTCCGCAATAAACGTATTTAAAACTAAATAAATGGTTGCATCTGTGGTAAAACGATACAGAACTTGCAGATTTACAAACACAAAACAGCCTTTTTATAGCAGGTTCACAAGGAATCTGTAGAACTGGAACTCATTGCACTTCACCTATACCAATAATTTAGCTTAGGCTTTAAACTCTAGATAATAGTTAAGTACTGTAGTTTCGTATAACAAAATGAAACCTAAAATATGATGTAAATTTGGCAGATTTTCCCTAAAATCAGTGCAAAAGTTCTGCAGATTCCGTTCCTGTTTATGGGTGTTAAGGCCAACACAACATGCACAATAAGAACCTACCAAGCGTAATGAAAAAAGCTGAAGAATGACTTTACTGAGAGAATGTGGAACCACTAAACTGCCATGTGTACTTAGTTGTTTGCTTTTTATATAAAATTCAAATACGTATGATAAATTGAATAAAAAGTACATTTAGGAAATGCTGAGGTAAATATCAGATTATCAAATATCAGATTCAAACTTATTTGTTTTACAGAAGCTTAGTCCCGGGGTGAATATTTTCCGTCTGTTTTGGAAAAACAGAAGGGGAAACGCAAATCTCTCTGACTTCCCAGAGGTTTCCTGAGAAAGGTGATGCACTTTGGCCCTGAAAGCCCTTCTTAACACAACAGCGATTAGCACACTATGGGAAACATCCGAGTGCAGCTGGAAGCCCCGTAATAAAACGACTAGGCTCACAATATTTTGAAAAATTCCTCTGAGTAATCAGAATAAGTAATGTTTCTCATACTAGCATTTTCCCCCTTTCAGCTTTATGAAGTCAACCAAGAGATTTCCTTAATCCATATAAGTATGTATACTGCCTAAGCAGCTATAGTCCATCTGTACTCACCATAATGAAATGGCTTGTCGTATTCTGGTGGGAGAAAAAAAAATGAAAATATATAGAGTCAAAAAAAAAAAAAAAACTGGAGGCAAATCCAAATAAAAAAGTTATATAATAAAAAGTAAATAAGGATTTAAGATGATGACAACCTTCTAGTGTCAGAACACAAGATATTCTCTACATATCTGCAAGCCATTTCTCAAATCCAGAATGCTATTGACAAATTGATACTGTATGGAATGTACCATAAGAGGATAAAACTTCCTGACTGGTGACTCCATAAACATTTTTAAACCCACTGTAAACTAAAAGCTTATAGTGTCAAACATATGCTGTTTCAATGCACACAACATTAAACCTGGTCTAGCCTGGCTAAAAACACTGTTAATAAGCCAATAAAACATTCAGTTAATGTAAAATTTATTCTAGACTAGAAGACACTTACCATGAATTTCATCCATTTGAGAAGCTGGGGGAGAGAAAAAGTGTTACAATTTAAATCTAACAAAACAAAAATGTCAAGTTTATGCCAGCAAAACTATTACAGACAGAGCATTATTAGACTCTAACAATAAGTGCTTTCAGAGAGAGGGGGGATCAGAGTGAAGCGGAATTAAATTAATATAGAACTTGCAGTGATTCTTAAACAATTTAATATAAAACTGACACCTAAGTATTGCAGTGTACTACGATGTTAAATGTAAACTATGGTGGCATACTACGGTTGCATACTACACTTTGTATTAAACAGACATTTGGCAGGAATGTTACTTTATGAATCACAAATTTATGCCTCAGATCTATCAGTGGAATGATAACAGACCTAGATGTTTTTAAAGAGTCTTTTCAGAGGATCTGCTCTCTGTAAACAAGAATGTTGAAGGCATCGCTCCAAATCTCCCATTAAACATTATGAATGGTCTGACTGTAAGACTTTGGTTATCCATAATGATCTCTCGCTCTCTCTCCCTCCATCTTTTTCAAAAACAATGGACAAAGCATTGATGCAAACACTTTAACATTCCTGTGTACCCAAAAAAAAGCAAAAAAGCAAAAAAACAATTATTTGATGCTGCTCATGTATGCGTTTATGTGAGAGTACTCTGACAGTGCTTAAATGGTGTATTCAAATGTTTACGTTGGCATCAACACCACACACACTGAAAGTCTGAGAAAGCAGCAATGGTCTTGCTGCTTAACAAATAAGCTAGATTCATGCTACTGCAGCTTCTTAAAGTGGACAAATCTCAACAGAAAACATTAAAGCAACAATTGTTATAATTCCCAAGGTCAATACATTAATTTAAAGTCATCCAGTCAAAATTGCCTCCATATGGAGTAGCAGAACTGCATGTACCCAAGGTAAGGTACACCATGAGCTGCACTGGCACGCTTGAAAAACGCTCAAGCCTCGTGGTGTTAGAGTAGTGTTACTTCATCAGCTTTTCAGAAAAACCCTTCAGGGAAAGGTGTAATCGTGAGCAGAAACAAGACACTGTGGAACCGTTTGAGAAAATTTGCCAAAAACACACACAAAACAGCACAAAGTGTTCCTGTATTTCAAAAAAAGCAGCCAAGTGCAACGGCAGTCAAATTTTATTAAACAAAAACAAACAGAAAAGGGTTTGCTGCATATCAACGTCAGACAGAAGCACAAAAAACTTGAAATTCAGCTTTTTTTTTTAATCATTCACATAACAAAGCGTCTCTAACCCTCTACACACTTACCTGGCATTTCCCTGCCAAAAGCAGATCCTGCATACATACACACATACTATTAATCTCTAAAGAAAAGTCTGTGCAGTACAAATTACATTTGTGCTTAATTACATTTTGCAGATGATTTCTACTTTATATATTTATAGAAGAAAAATTCTATAGTATAGTTGAGAAGGTGGCAATAAAAAAAATAAAAAAAAACACTTACCCAAAGCTGGAGCGAAGTAGGACAAAAACACTGCAGCAATGCAAAGTTCCATCTTGTCTGAAAAAAAAACAAGTTCGTGTGAGACACTGGGCTGTCTTCAATCCCTGCAAAATTCCACACACATACTTCAGTTCTTGTGGGAAGGTCTGGCTAACTATCCTAACTAATGAAGTCTCACTTCCCTTATAGCACTAACTTGAGCATTTAACAGAACCCTTCCACTGTGAATTAAAGTACAAGTCCTGGTAGTTCTGGGTCACATTTTGTTGGACATCGAGTGCTTCTTTCTGTTTTACGTTTAAACAACTTCACAGAATAAAATATAAAAAGGTGATTCAGAGCATTTCTGCATCTGTGAGCTCCACAAAAAGATCTCTTTCAGTTCCCCAGCATGTTTCTGTCTCCTGTCGCTAAGAATGGCAAAAGGGCTCTATTTTTGGAGGACCACCTCAAAACGATGGGATAAGGAGCCCAAGGGACATGGCTGTGGGGGGTGGTATTTCAGATGATATTTAGTAAGCAACTTACAGACGCAAACGAACCTTTTAGTTGTAGATCTCAAACACATACCATGTAACTCCAATCTCAAAACCCATTTCAGCTTAGATGCAACGCAACTGATAATCTTTAAACAACATTTTCGATTAAACTCATTTGTGTTAAAAAAAACTAACAAACAAACAAAAAAACAGTAAAGTTCAATTGACGCACAGATGTGACACTACAACATTTACCACAAGAGGAGGAGGAGGAGAAGGAGGAGTACTGTATGCTCTTTACCATTCTGCTACTAAAACACAGAAACCCCCCTCCCCCTTATTTAACCCACTTTCGCGAGATTTCACAGAATTGCTTGTTGGCAGTAGCCTCTTTCTCCCCGTTATCACAACTCATTTCATACCACTGGAAACCGCCTTATGACTGCGCAATTAAAAACGTGAAACATGGTGTGCAAAACACCAAAACAACTCTCAAGGAGCTGTAATGTGATATTGATGGTCACGTGCTCCAGCTGCCGATATAATCAAGACTGCTAAACAAAGAAAGAGCAATCAACAAATAAATAAAATGCATTCCAGCCTGCATGCATGTAACCTGCATGTGATAATAACCTGTTTTTTGCAAAGACTTGATTGAAACAACAGATCACGCTTGCAGAAACCATTAATAAAGAGTAAAAACTACCATGTGGTAGTTATGCAAGATATATTACGTTAACATAAGTAACAGCTGATTCAACTTTTAAAAAAGCGCGTCAAAGTCTTACCAGCTCGGTGCTGCTCAACACCAAAGAATCCGGTTTTAATGAATCCCCGGGGCAAACAAGAAGCAATCTCTCGACGACCCAGTATGTTATAGAAATATTCTATAGAATTACTAGTGAAATGATGCTTGGTATAAGATAAGACTTTTCCGAGTATAAAATGTGTTATTCCTTCCACTGTGAGCTGCACGTAGTCATAGTTGTGGACATGACACGTACATGTAAATATTTAGTGATGTTCGAACGCGCGCCTGTGTAGCGGAGCTAGACTCCTCCCAGCTCAGACTTATACAGTAGACCTCTGACCCAGAAGGTGGAGGCAGGCAAGGAATCGACCTTTAAAGGAATTTCGATGCGAACTACTCAGGTTCGATAGAGTATAGCCTGCGTTTCGTGTGGAAGATGAGGTGCTGTTTATTGGGGCGTTTTCTCATCTCAAAAGGTTTCCTGTCATATTAAAGAGATATTTAAAACGTTCTTAAGGCGTTTATGATTGATTTGTAATGTATGTAAAACAAGCTTTTTTTTTTTTTTTAGCAAGTACAGGTACCAGACCCTTAAGAGACATCTTGGAGATGTAGCCCTATATGTGCAGGCTATATTTGGCGTTTTGGCTTGCGTAATAAAAAAAAAAGAAAAAGAAAAAACACTCATATGTGACTTTCTGTTTAGGAATGTGTTAATTGTGGTAAAAAGCCCCAACTCCCCATGCAACTGCATTGTTTAAATGCGCAGTCCTACAGGTGGGTCCTTAGAAAGTAATAATACAGTGTAAATCATAAGTAGCGCTGAGGATCTTGAGTGGTAGATCAATTGATTTGAAACCTGAAGACAAGATTGTTGGCTATTTACAAGCCTCTCAGATTCCACAAATTCCACAGATAGTGTTGTTGCACAATACCCAGAAGCTCACACAAAAATGAAGGGAGTACTTTAAACTTTGGGAGTATGGTTGCTTGCATTGCACCACCCATTAATCTGCTTTTGACTAGTATCACGATCTTATATGACAGCCTACTTACCACAGACCTGTTTATTTATTTATTTTTTAACCACTGTATTTGTTTTGTATAGCTCGCTGCTGATTGTGCAAACCAGTCCGTTGTTACACTGTGATGCTCGAGGTGGCGCCATTCAACTAGAGCAGGTCTGTGAGACAATATTGGCAGAAAGGAATGAATGTTCTACACATTTTCAACACTGAGGTGCAGCAAAACACCCTGTAGAATGTCTTCCCTTTTTAACGACTGTACAGTCTTGTGGATGAGGTCTATACAAGCAGAAATTCCTGCTTAAAAAACAGGTTTAATTAACTATGCAGCTCCAGCAAGCAGTACAGCGAACTGAAAAAATATAAATATCCAAGAGGAAAAACAAGCAAAATGTAACAAATTTTAAATGATTTACATAGCCTATATTTTTGTTGTGTTTGAGTAATACTGTTTTGAGGGCCGTCATTAACTTATATCGACATCCAGCAGAAACACTCTGAAAAGTAATTTGAAGAAGTAAATAAAGTTCATGAGAATAATTTCAGTTTCTACTGAACTTTTAATTGTTCACTTTAACTTTAATTTAAACTGAAATTTAATTTAGTGTTATTTGTGACACCCATTTGATTTTTATAGTTTTTACATCCAATTTTATTTGCATCAAATACAGTTTGTGAGCTCCTGTATTACAACAAGTTCCAGACTTCAGTTCTAATTTGTCTCCAGAATGCAGGAGGAGGTCAGCGTCTCGCTCCAGAAATAGGCCGTGACGTCAGAGTGTGAAACAAGCAGGTGTGCCCTTGGCAGATGCTGGGTCATTGTTATAGCAGCTTTTTGTAAGTGTCTTTGATAACGTGTCACAGGTGAGACTGCTGGAAATGACTTTCCATCTCATCCCAATGTCAAGGTCCTCCCGGAGTAAGATGGAGAGCAAAATGACAGCAAATCTGCCATTTACAATTTACAAAACTGCTAAGCTGTTGCAAAGACGACACTGCATACAAAAAAAAAAAAACCCTACATGATTACTATTCACATTTAAAAAGGCACTGATGGTCAAAATCAAAACAGAAATATAAAAGTAAACATCATACAATGATCTGCATTTATTATGATGTGTGACAAAACATGTTAAACTACTCCAGTCACGCTCTGTCCTGAAGACTGATGTAATGCTTCAGTTTAAGGGAAAGCAGCAAAGGGGACTGGGATACATATGTGCAGTGACCAGAAGTAAAAGGGACTTATGTAACAACTCTGAGATGGAGAGCAGATGCAGCACTGCTCCATGTACAAATTCCCTAAAGACTTTTCAGTTTTCCACTCTACTGAGCAGACGGCGATAGATTGCCATTTACATACAGTACAAGACAACAAGAATTGTCCACCCCTGGTCTTTAGTGGCAAAACAGATTTCTTTTTACTGGGTAAAGGATCCATAAATGTAATAGAGGGTTTCGTATGAAAAAAATAAAAATAAAAAAAAACACCCCACCCATCAAAAATAAGTCAAACATACAGAAAATGTTAAACAACGCACAATACTGTGGCTAAATTCAATCAATTCAATAAAAATAATAATAATAAATACATAAAAGGACTACAACTACAATTAAATTAATTACTCAATTATAATTATAAAATAGTTAAATTATAATTATAAAATTATTAGATTTTTTAAAATGCACATAAAAAAATATTTGATAAAGAATTAAAATAAAACTAAGAAATTAAATACATATTTAAATATACATGCATACAGAGGAAATCAAATGTAAATCAGAAATGACAAATATACTTGATAAGAAATTAAGCAATTAATACAAATTATAAGTTAAATTAGAATAGAATTATATATTTAAAATAAATTTACTTAAACATTTATAAACAGTAATGAATACAATAAAATATGCATTTTTTATTTTAGCTATTAAAATTCTATTAAGTATTTACATTAAGTATTACACATTATCTATTAAATCTGTAAATTTACATTAAAACAATAAAATAATAAAAAGGAGCAGTAAAAAAATGTAAATAAGAAAGTATTAAATAGAAAAGTAAAAATACACATTTACTTAATGAATAGATAAAATATAATAAATAACAAATTACTATTAAGTAACTACTAAATATATATTTAAATATACATGTAAACAAACTAATAATAAGAAGTTTTATTATTATTAACTATAAATAAAATAAAAATCAGTGTACATACACTATTATTGTTTGTGGTTAACATGCTAGATTTTTAAGGCTCTAGTTGGGATAACACTCAAATCCTCACAGTATTCTTGGAGTCTCTTCTGGGAAATTGCTGCCTGCATCCTTGCAAAACGTCTGAATTATTGAACAAATCCACAAGACCTTAAAGCGACATGAGACATTCAGAGGCCCTTAGGCGGCAGAGAAGCCAAAGTACAGAATGAATATTTCACTGAGCTCTGAAACCATCATATATCAATCCCACCAGCACTATGACGAGAAGAAACCTTGGCAGCAGATGTGTAAGATCCCTCTCATTCTGAAATCCACACAGCAACAAAATATCCATACAGATCACGATTCGGTAAATCACAGGACATTACAGAAACCACACTTTTGAACGGACTGCTTCGATATCACAAGTTCTGGGGAACAGTTTTCAGGCTTAATAAATTAGATGAAGGTTTTTATGTGTGGGTGAGGATTTTGTAATCTCATGGCATGCAAGGATAATTACAGGCTTGTGCAGAAATGTACAGATGTGAGATGGAGGTGGTCAGCTGGGCTCAGTTTGGCAGATGTCAGCAATCTTACATAACCCACCTTACATAAATGCTCAGTATTGTTCCTATTATGAGTCTCATTAGGAGGGCAAGTTGATTAATGCAGCTGCAATGGTGGTTCTGCATCATGCATTAATCAGATTCGAGGTGACATCTTTCAGAACACTTAAGATCAGCCCGGTCAGGCATTACAAAATAAGCTGCAGGAAGCCTTTTAATGTTTCTGGTACAGTACTGGAACTGCTTAGTATGAATATTATGAATAAATCTATGCTAGTTATGCATCAAAAAGTAATCTTGAGTATTTTATGGCTTATGAGTCAGTTCAGATAAAGGGTTACTGCTCGCTATACATAGATCTGTGGAGTTTATTGATGAGTTTCATTCAGGTCGTCATGGAGAAGTGCTCATGAACATGATATTGTGGCCTTGAAACGGAAACAGAGGGTTTTTGTTTTTTTGAGGAATTGAATCCACCACCTGTGCTGCAGCGCTGTGACACTTAAAGCAAAGAAAGGAAAAGCTCTCAGTGTAGCTCTGGTGGTTTCTGGGCATTAAACATGCTGACACTGCAGGGAAATATCTGCAACTATATGGCAGACACATCAGTGTAGCACACTGCACATTGGTGAGTTTCCCCCCTTCTCAGACTGCAAGAATCAGATTGGCATATGATTTATGATTCTCTCATTCAGATTGTGAAAGTTTTATGTGATGCTTCTTGCTCGATATTTTTAAGGCAGTTTAAAAACGCAGGTTTATAGCTTTATGCTTGTGCGCTTCTGTATAAAAGCTGGGGGCTGGTAAATTTTTGTACAAATAAATTATTCAACAAGGTTGATTGAGTGTGACAGTACATATGTGTTACAAGCCATTTCCGATTAAGGCAAGACATTGCAGGCAAAAACATAGTTTTTTTATTCAGTGGTCAATTTTGAGATTTTGTGCTAGTTTAGTCCTTCAAAATGTGTTCTTTCGAAAAACTATGAAGAAAATGTTTTTTAAAAATACATTAAAATGATTTTATAACATTTTGTTTACTTGTGACCTTGACTTTCTTCCCTTATTTAAATCTTCAAATGCCGTTTTCTCAAAATGAGCTTTTTGTCATTTTCCGGTACCAATATCTCAGCCTATGCTGCACTGTACACCAAACTTTCCAGTTATACTCAGTATTCTGAAGATATTAGCAGAGGGATTTGTTAATAAATCATTCCTGGCCTGATTTTTTTTTTTTTATTATTATATTTTTTATAGCTCTTTTTGAGGCTATGGATTTGTGTATAAACAAAATGAAAAAATGATTTTGTACCTGGCTTTATCCTATATTCAGATATGTGTACCGGAAATATACGCAAACCTCTGCATATTAATGAGCTATTGCCTCTTTTGCATATTTAAACATAAAATTTAAAAAAAACTTCCAATACATTTTTTTCTCCTATTCATGCGAGTAATCAACTGGTAAAGTTTCATGGTCCTATTTGTAAGATTTTACCCTATTCACCTTTAGTCTCTCGCCTTAAAAGAAGTGCTGTTCTTTTGTTGTCTTTTGCTGCTGATGAAATTGAGAAAAAGTTTTAAAACGTTAAAATAGAAAACCGTTGCTTTAAGTTGTAGTAATATAGTGCAGGGTGATATACCAGCTCAAACGGTAAACATGGCATGGAAACGGTATGAATTTTGCTCTAGCAACAAAGGGTGCAGTAAAGGCCTCCAGGGAAGTTCATATTTATGAGTTGGAGTTGAAGATGGTGATTTATCTTTTCTACATAAAATTTTACTTACTTTACTTAACTAAATTTTTTTTATTTATTTTTTTTAAACTGTACTTCAAGTTGCTTTATCTGTTTTTATTCAACGTATGAAGGAGATGCAAACTAAATCATTAATTATTAAATTTTGTATACGTTACTTACATAGCCTTATTTAACATAACAAAAAACATTTTTTTTACTCAATTTCAAGTTTCCCACTCAAAAAATACAATCTGCATGACTTGACGGCACCAGTACACAGCGTCATCAACTGAGATCCCTGTTAGCTATACTAAAACTAATTGTCATTAGCTGATAACAGAAGCCAGAAGCAGACAGACACAAAAAGGAGAAAATACAGCAGTAGACAGATCAAGCTCACCGTGTACAAAGCGCAGAAAAATACTGAACTGGGGGTGAAGGGTTTGGTTTATGTTTTTTTAAGGGCAAATGTATTTTCAGTACTACTTTACAATAAGGTTCATTAGTTAACATTAGTTAACAATGTTAGTTAACATGAACTAAGAATGAACAATACTTACACAGTTTTCATGCTAATTTCAGCATTTACTAACGCATTATTAAAATCACAAGTTATGTTTGTTAATATTAGTTAACGCATGATGAACTAACATGAACTAACATTTAATTATTGTTTATTTATGAACTAATGTTAACAAAGATGAATACTGTATTGTCCGTTATTTGTTCATGTTAGTAAATACATTAATGTGAACAAATGACATTATTGTAAAGTGTATTTTCTCTTCGTCTTACCTCAATGCTATATTCTTACTGTTCTATAAACACTACCTGCTGTCGGTGAGTGAATTTGTGACTTATTCAGCCTATTTTTATTTTGTTCAGAAGTTTCAGGCAGCATAATATCAGCTATCACACTATTCTGTTTTGCTTTAAAATCTAAAATTATCCACCTTTTCTTGTAAAAATGGGCGCAGCCAGGGACAAGCTTCTCGTCTCATCCATGTCCAGCTATGTTTAGCCATACAAAACACTTTGTTTTCCTGCTTGAAATAAAAATTGGTGTCTTTCCATATTTTTAACACGTTATCTTAATTAGGAGCACACTGGTTTGTAGTGCAAACGGTTTTACAGTTTACTACATGTTATTCTTCTTCTCATTATTTCCCTTTAGCAGCTAATGAACCAGAAGTCTCAACCAAAGCCTTGCTTCCACGTTGAAGAAAAAGGTAGATATGTAGCATATTTGTTTAAATCGCGATTAATAGATGCAGGATTCTGTTATTGCAGGATTCTGGATCTCAAAATGCATGCCTTGATTATTGTATGTTTTCACTGTACAGAATAGAGCAGTACATACTACTTAACCTCTCCTTTTCTGTTCCACAGAAGAAAGTCAATCATACAGGTTTAGAACAACATGAGGGTGAGCAAAAAAAAAAAAAAATTCACTTCCAGAAAGTCAAAGCAGTTATAATTACAAATCAACTGCTTTAACATAAACCAGCCCGCATCATAAAACAATGAATTCCATCTTCAAACCAACCTCTACTCTCATCTACTGCTCATCCCTTACCTGATGACTAACCTTTATTTAAACCGAAACCATTTGAAATTCTAATCTGCCCTCACACCAATATCGATACAGTCCATGAATCATCTGATGTGGCCTTGTCAAACACACTAACGTCCTGCATGTCTAGAACACAGAAGATGTGAGCATAGTGTAAAGAGGAAGAGGCTGCGAGGCTCTTATTGTGTAAGGCAGGAGTAGACAGAGAGTCCCGCCACCAGGCCACACAGAACCGGTTTCTATGACAACAGAATTCTAATGACTACACCCCTGGCTTTTGCTTTGAGGGAGAACGATGCTACAGGATCTCAGCGTCTCCACACTTTGTCCCACCTTTTCTTTTTTACAATAAATGTCCTCATCATCACCATACTCTCATCATGCCTGTTTGTATCTGATATCCAGCAGCACAAACCCTATCAATTTAGCCAGATGGTCTAAGTCATTATCTTTTGGTCCTGTCCTCCCCCATCCCCCATCCAACCTGCTCATGCTCTCCCTCTGAGATCTACCCATGTGACCATAGCCAGCTGTTCATTGGCTGGCACCACGAAGGCATCTGTCCAATCGGTGCGGTTTGCTCATATAAACATAAGCAAAGCAGCATTCTCGTGATTCAGAACAGTGTCTTTCTCTTAGTGAGGAGTTAATGGGAAATACTACACTGGGTTCTACTACTTCGTTTGTCCTCGTTCTCATACCCACAAGCCGAGGGGATCTTCTCCTTTTGAGGGAACTATTCTGGCTGTAGGAGCATCTGCTGTTGCCTGCGTTACTTTGCTCTCGCCCCAGCGACACACCGTTTGCGGTTCAGTCCTTTTCTATACACACATGCAGTTTCAGCACTGACACACTGGACATGGCTTTGACATGTAAGTACAGCAAGCCTTTGAATAACCGCATTTAATCTTAACGGACTCTACTCTCACCTGAGAATCACAGAAGTCATCCAACAACTGAATGATTGGGTGATGTTTTGTTATTGTTGTGTTGCATGATTGAATAGAGTTGTCTAGCAGATCTATTTAAAGTAATATTTCTTTAAAGTATTGGACAGTCGGTTCACCTTTTGTAAGGCATCACAGGACAAAGACAGCATCTTCATAAATAGATCAGGTCTGTGCTTCACTATACAATTCCCTAAAATGAGATTTACTTTGTGTGTGCGCGTTTTGGAAAATAAACGTAACTTCTGATTATTATTTGAATTTAAGGCTTTTTAGTGAAGAGGGTCTATTTAAAGTTCATGTCTTCAATAGTCTTTTGTTTTGTTTGTCACTGGGAGGGTGTGAATTATTGCTCATTTCTTAAGAATATTATAGGATCCATTATGATTTTATTTATACTGATGACTAATAGCGGTTATGTGTAAATATTTTTACCATTTAGAAGAATCATCTGTTTGTCTTGACAGGCTGTATAATAAAACAAATCTAAATCATGGTGGAAATAAGTCAGGATAATTAATTGTCATATGTAATAAAATCTGAGATCATACAATTATTTGATCCTTCCAATCAAATGATTACACAATTTTGCTATAAAAACTATGAGATAGCGGAGAACTTTTAAGTAACTTCATGAGGGATCTGGAGATGCATTTCCAAATGTCCATTTTTTAAATATTATTCGATATTAATAAAAACATCCATCGTCTGTATGAGATATTTCCAAATGTGACCATGGACCACAACAAGATTCATAAGGGTCAATTAAAAAAAAAAAAAAAAAAAAAAAGAGAGAGAGAGATTTCTAAATAACCTGAAAATTGAATAAATAAGCTTTGAAAAACCTGGAATCAGAGGGTGCGATTAGAAAATAAATAAATAAATAAATAAATAAATAAATAAATAAATAATGAATCAAAATGCTGAGCAAATGTCTTTAAAAGTTGCCCAAATGTAGTTTTTTAAATATTTACGGTAAAAAAATTATAAAAATATCTTTATGTAACATGATCTTTACTTAATATTGTAATGATTTTTGGCATAAAAAAAAAAACACAATAACTTTGCCCATAGAATGTCGCTGGCTATTGCTATAAGTATACCCCTGCAACTTGACATTATGACCATAAACCTATGGCCCATTTACTTACTGTACTGTTGTATTAACAGCAAAGTACACACTTGAATTAATTCTTCTACACCGCACCGCAAATTTGGTATATTAAAACTTAAATGATCTTAGACATTTTTTTTATTCTACTTATGTGTCTGAAGATATTTCCCTCCTTTAACCTGTTTTCAGATACGGACCCTTGAGTCATGAAAACACACATTTTCAGAGTGCCACCCGAATGCTTCAGTACACACTTAAGTGTCAATTACATCAAAAACAACACATTGTGAAAAACCTCCCTTTTCATGTAAATTAAGTCAAAATGGTGAAAGCTAAAACCTTAAAATTACTTTTTAAACCACCACCAGTTTACTTATTGATAAAGAAATTGTGACTGTCTACATGGACAGAAACAGATTCTGTAACATGATGTAAATATTTCTACAGTACAATAAAGACAAAACACATGGCCGGCGAGTAACTAACCATAACCAATGTGTCCTCTATAAAGACATTAGCTGGCCCACTCTCTTCAGTGCACTGTGTCAGCATGTTTCTCCCCAGGCTCTGAGTGTGTCACAGAACTGTTGGAGATTAGACTGACAGGGCCTTAATCCTATAGAGCTCCTCAGTTCCCCCTGCCAGACCCCAACACTGTGCCAGACCCGTACCCAACGGCCACACGAAAGTACGCAAGGTCTGAGATAAAGAAAAACTCCATTAAGCCACACAGATAAAGCACTACATAAGAGAAGACTCAGACTGAATAAACTTCAGCCAACAGCAAATGATGTTAAATCACAAAACACTCTCCAACAGAGTGAACTAGACTGTGAAGCCTCCAGGCCTTCGAGCCAATGGAAATCAAGTCATGAATAAAGCAATAAGATGTGTTGATTCAGTTATTTGAAGGGCTGTGTCTCCACCTCTTTAGGCAGAGAAAAAACAGAAAAGGTATGCCACCCAAAGCATCACGTTGCAGTTTAACAGAGCGGACAGTGCCAGGCCTCAAAGGCCCTTGAAGTCAGAGATGTTGAGCCAGGATGACCCAAAATCACGCCCAATGCTGTAAGTACTTATAGTCTAGCAACCATGTTCAGATCTCATAATAAAGCAATACACTGCTGGTTATGAATGTCCTGTACCTATTCTCACAAATCTCAGAATTAAGAGTGTCAAAGTGAGAAAAAGAAAAAAATATTACAATTTTTTTTAAAATAGTAGTTTTGATAAACAATCAAATTTTGCAGCTCTTACATTACTCCCCCAAATTTTGAAGCCTATGTATGGAGTCTAAATAAATAAATAAGTTACTGTAACTGTGACTTACGCTAAGAATAACAATCTAAACTGGGATATATAAACTGAAAGAAAAAAAAAATGTCAAGAATGTAATGTCACAATTAGCCTTTTTAGTGTATGGCAAGAATAAAAGCTAATTAAGATGCAACATGAACTGTAACATCATACATGTAACAGGAACATGATTTTTTTTTTTTTTCCTGAATTTTGAGATATACATTTGGAATTATGAGGAAAAGCCACAGGTATACGTTTTTCAAAATGATGTGCTCGGATAAATAACCCTGCAATATTCCACAAAAAAATACAAAGTGGTACTTTTGACCTCGTGGTGACTTTAAAATTGTGTCTCAAAACCTTGTTTTCTTTTTTTTCATTCTGCGGCTTCTCATGTTTTTAAAAGAAGTGCCTTCTTAATGATGGTGTGATAAACCAAGGTAGTTCAAGGTAATGTGTCTAATTTCAATTTCTAAAGAGAACTCCGAGAGAAGCTCCAGCCAGAGGTGATCGAGCTGATTAAACAGCAGAGGCTGAACCGCCTGTGTGAGGGCACATGCTTTAGGAAGATCAGTGCTCGTCGCAGACAAGGTCAGTTCAGCTCATTCAAAATCAGGATACCACTACATGCACACTAGTAAACTTACTGATGCGGGACAGATTCGCTCCCGGTTTCAAAAAGTCATTTGATGGCTCTGATTACATCTGCAGACGTACTGTTTGCGTAAACATCACATCAAATTCATCGACATACATAAGTTAAAGCAAGACACTGTATTTGAGCTCTTCCTATGGCTTAATGACTATTCATATTATGCACATTTTCAATAATCCACTCAAATATAGGGCACCATAGGCTTACTGCGTACCTTATCCTAAAGCTTGGTCTGTTTGATACTGCATTATATTAACACAAAACTTAAAGATATCAATATATTCAAATGATAATCTCCTATTTGGGACACACAACATCAGCCTATATCCTGTACAAACGCTGCATTGTATCTCTCCGGCTCTCTCTTGAAAACGAGAAATCTATATTATCATTGTGACCTCTTTATTTCTAATCATGTTCATTTCAAAACCTATTGATATGAAATATTCATCAAGCATTGCACATGAAAGGGCCGCCAGTTAGTCACAAGCACAGACTTAATGAGGCTTTTAATCAAAAGTGATTTTCTCAGGTCACTGCTGCTTTAATTAAAATCTGATTTTCCTTTACAGTGCTGTTGACCTGCTAGTGGAAAAGAAATATAAAACCTAATTGGAATGGATCATTACGAGGGCATTAAAAAGCAGGATGCAAGAAAACAGACAGTACACAACATGCATCTGCTTATCTGTATCTATCTCTCATCATCTCCTCTAGACAAGTTCTGGTATTGCCGTCTATCACCAAACCATAAAGTGCTACACTATGGAGATATAGAGGAGTTCTCACAAGGACAAATATCACATGACTCTCTCCAGGAGAAAGGTGAGCGAAACACTTTTTGATTTTAACTGACAATGTAAGTGCAAATTACACTTTTTTTTTAATCTATAATGGCTTGTGTTATTAACATTACTGATGCATTACTGAGCCACAAGCTTGGATGAAGGCTAGCCCTAAATATGCTGCTTTTAGATGCTCATAGTAGACCATCATTTGCTAAATTTGCTAATTCGACATAACATTTTTTTCTACTTCTAGTGACAGTAGCAGATATCAAAGCAGTGGTCACGGGTAAAGACTGCCCACACATGAGGGAGAAAGGAGCGTTGAAGAATAAGGTAAGAATTCATTACTGCACCTAAACTCACCAGAAAGGACAGGACAAGCTGTAGTGGATATAACCTCAAGAGTACGCATTATCCTGAAGAAAATAGCAGAGACAAGCTTTAACTCGAGATAGTAACTAGTCGAAAACAACAACCACCACCACCTCTAAAAAGAACAATGTAAGAGTACAACAGTGGCCTCAAACAGGTATATAAACAGCTGAAAACAATTATCAATCCAGCAATGCCAATGAAGTCAAATTGACGCCATCTAGTGGTTATATAGGGATAAAGCACTAATGGAGTAAATGTGTTCTGTAGAATGGCTCTGACCATCCATGCCAGGACAGGTGTTTTTCCGTACTTTCAAAAAAGAATGTGTTTATAGTTAAAGCTGAGTTAATGTTTAAAGTCAAAGCAAACAGTAGGCAAAAAGGTAATGATATATGAGATAATCTCTTGTAGGCAGCTTATTTGCATACACACACACACACACACATTAGGTTAAACGTAACGTATGACTGTTGATGTATTCTGTGTGCATGTTTATGTTTTGAAGACAAATCTTCTTTTTTAATGTAATAAAAATAACTTCTGAATACACGACCGCCTGCAAAAACAATCAACATGACCAGCCTAGTACGATTTACTGCCTCAAATGAAAAGGTTCGTTTAAGTGAGTCATGAGTAAGTGAAGTACTGTCGTATGAATCGGTTCTTTTAATGACATATTCAAACAGGATAAATAGGTTTGAATGAGTCTGACGAATCCTTAACTGAGCAGAGAACTCAACATGTGCATGTGCTTTATTTTAGTTTAGTTTTTTTTTTTAAATGAAGCCCGTTTTTGTCATGATCATTATCATGCTAAATATGCACATTTGCATAAAAGATATTAAGACTTAGGCCTTAAGACTTGATCGTTATCAGCATTTTATAGTTCTAAACTGACCTTGTTGGAAATCAGCACTCCAGCTGGGTGACTTTGGGAGGAAGTTGTAGTGGTGACAGAAGCCATCTGTTGTGCAAAGGCACCTGTAGTAATGTTCAGCTGGAAGTTGTGGGAGAGGAAGTGAGGTCAGGTACTCCGGGTACCTGTGTGGAGGTTATATATTATTCTTTATCTGCTTTTCAGGAGCTGCTGGAACTGGCTTTTTCCATTCTTCATAACTCTGATGAAAATCTGAACTTCATTGCTCCGGACAAGCATGAAGTGAGTAGGGCTATATCACAGCATATAAACGGCCAGGACAGTTATATAGAATTTATTTTGGTCTCATTGAAAGACAAAGAAAGTACATCAAAGCCATTAAGAGTATTTCTTTAATATGACATGATATCAGTAGTTTGTCACTCATGCACTGCATGAATTCATGCATCATCCTTAATGATACTATTTTTTTCTCACTAGTACTGCATTTGGACTGATGGCTTGAATGCTCTTTTGGGAAAAGAGATGACAAGCGAGCTCACAAAATCAGATATGGACACTCTGGTTACTATGGAGCTGAAACTTCGCCTTTTGGACCTCGAAAACATTCAGATTCCTGATGTCCCTCCTCCTGTTCCCAAAGAGCCCGGCACTTATGACTTTGTTTACGACTTCAGTCAGCAGCACACTTGAGACTGGAATAAAGCCCTTACTCGTGCTGATAATCAGCTGTAAGGAGAGCTAACTTTTTATTTTTGTTTTTTGCTATGGCTGTTTAGTCTTTTCCTCTTACATGGACAGAATCAGAAAAGTTCCTCTAGATTGTGACTATGGTGTGATGCTTAATTTTCTGTTTCATTGAAATGCTCCTCATATCTTTATTGTTCTACAAAGAAGAAGAAAACCAATAACATTTCTTTTCAATCGGTTTTAATGAACATGCAACTTGGTATCATGCACAACATTTTGTGTAAATAAAATGCAAATCATCATAAAATATGAACTAAACTAAATCTACACTAAAGTGAAAGTTTAAGGGATTTACAATTTCAAAAAAATATATTGTTTCTCATATACACCTACACACACACAGACAATTATTGCAATTAATTATTAGATTTTCTACTTCTAGTAAAGCTTAAGTAGCATTTTTCTTTAGGTTTTGAAAACAGACTGCTTTAGTCTTTAAGAAAAGACTTTCTCTTTCAAAACATGTGACAATCACACTGCCTTTCTTTTCTTCAATATACAGTTTGCATAAAATCTCCACTTTGGTGTCATTCATACTCGCAAGGTACAACTTGGGCATTCTTGGTTTTATCAATCAAAAATGACCATTCTTTAAAAAACAAAAACTTGATGATTCTTTAGTTTTTCACGAGAAAAAAACAAACTTTAAAGTACACCTCCTTTTTTTAAAGTTCTTATACCCTGTGTGAGGAAGAGACATTCAAACACATCGTAACACATTACAGCATTATCTGTTTTTATCGAGCTATCCATTTAGTGGGATGTTGCTGGTAAGGTTCACTCAGAAATTATTATAAATTATTAATTTTCATTGACATTATATACAATTAAAATATTACTTATTTAAAGTCAATGAAATTGGAAGTACAGCATGTCAGCAAAGATTTTGGCACTAATTGACAAAATTCAAACGTTATCCAAAGGCTTTCCCTTTTGTTTTGTGTTGCATTTAAAATGGCTATTCAGGCAAATTCTTTCAAACCGTTGATTCAGTATTTATTTTTTCCTGTAAGTGAGTATATTCAATATTTTAGGTCACAGATCAGAGCTTTCTGATAAACGGTTCCAATGAGCAACTTTCCTCCATATTGGGTCGCCACCGAAGAACCAACGATCACACTGCCGTCATCTAAATAAACCTGAGTCACCCTGGGCTTTTCAGAGAGGATGTTTTCAATCCTGATAACCTACAGTAGAACATGGAAACACTGACTTTATAATTGTTTTACAGCAAACTGTAAATACTGGAGAAAAATAAAAATGTCACATTGCCAACAAATAAAATGAATACACATTGTTTAATATCTTTTTGTTGCATACATGCACAGAACACACACACATACACACACACGCGTACCTCAGACCCCGGTGGATCATTCGGATCACCAAGTATAAGTTTGAGACCATTTGGGTGGCAGCCCATCCATAGATCTCCAGATTTCTGGTCCACCTCAATGTTGTCACAGATTGACCCCACATCAACCTCCTGGGTTAGAAAAAAATACTAACACATTAGCAGTGTCGTAAAGAACTTTCATGGTTATTTAAAGCTAACACATCCAATAAAGTTGGAACTGATATTTTTTTTGTGGTTACCTTTATGTGAGACAATACAGTGTTTTGCTGTATTTCCAAGACACTAATTTTGTGCTTCATGATATTTGACACATACAAATGCCTGAAATAAATTACATGTTATTTGTATTAACAACAAATGAGAGGACATGAGAAATGCGTTGATACCATATTATACTATATTTAAAATTACTGATTTTTTTCCTGATACTTGCCTTCTGTCGGGGGAGATGTTTATACCATTGGCAGATGGAAACCCCCCTGCCACAACCTGCACAGTCTGAGGGCTGTAGTAGACGACATCACACCAGGGCAAAGACAGAAACTGCTCCACAATCTTGAGAATCCCATTAATGAAGTAATGATCATTGGTGGCATAAAAGCTTTCAGTCCCCACAGCTACTATATCATTCACACTAACAAATACACAAAAATACACAGGAATTTCATTTCTGATCAGGTTCAGAGTTGCAGAAATATTTTACATATACAGAAATAAGCACATACTTGTGCAGGAGTCCGTGCTTGATGGTCTTGATGTACTGAAGAGCATTTTCATCCTCAAAAAATCTGAAAATCTCCACTTGGCTTTTGCCTTGAGGATGATTCACAACAAATAGGTATATAGCACCATCTGTAGTGAGAGAAGAATTCATACACTATTAGACTTCTATAAAAGGTATACATATAGGATTTAATAGTGAGGATCTAATTAACATTGTAAAAGTATATTATACAAAACTGTATTACTACAAAATCCAGTTTGAATCCAGTTAAGAACGTCCTACTTTCCTAAGTGTTTAAATTCCTAAGAGCTGTTCATGGAAAATTTAGAACATATCAATAAACATTTTTAAAACCTCACTACTGTATGCTAGAAAAAAGTATTTATTTTATAAAAATGGCAAACCTTTGTCATCCGTGTACAAGCTGATTCCATGTGGATTAAAAGAGTCTTTGTCAAAGTCTCCCTTAATGTTCAGTGCTTTAATTTTTTGTTCAGAATCCCACAGATTCAGGGTATAGATCTTTCCAGGGTCATCTGAATAGCATGGTAAGCCTGGATATTTCAAGCCCTGTGTTTAATTCATTTGAACATGTTTAACAATATTGTTGCATTTAATGGTCAAATTAATAGTAAAAACTTCTCAACTTCTCCCACTTTACATATACCTAAACCTACACATCTCCACCCCCTGATCCCTAAACCCACCCATTTCCACCCCTTACCCTACCCATCCACACCAACTAGATGTGGATCCAACCTCAATGTATGTTCTGCAATAAGGGGCTACTGATCATTTCCCTTCAATTTTTGGGATATTTATGGGTAGGGATAGGTGGCATACGTTTGTGGACAGTATTCAGGACTACTCACACCTTGTAATTAATAATGGCATATAACTGATTAACTTATTAAAATGCTTAGCCATCGTTTTATGACATACAGTGCTCAGAAAAGCCAATCCATCATCAAGTAAGGTAATATCTTCAGCTCCATATTCTGTTGAAAAAAAAACATAAAAATGAAAATAATATCATTGCAATGTCCTTATTTTAACTATTAGAAACATAAACGCACTACATTATTTAAAACAGACCAACAAGTGGCACCTGCGCATACAAAATGCGCAGAAATGTATCTAACTTACCTATGCCCTCTATTAGGTGGCAGTTTGGAAGGTAGTTTTGGGTAAGTTCTCTGGAGTAAAGCAAGACATGCCTATAGAAAGGATTAACTTACATTCATACGCCTTTAAACATTTATTATCGTTTGAGCGACAGTTTAAAAGTTTGCATTAGTAGACTAAAAAAAGTAGCATCAAAGGTCAGAAAGGCGTTCAGTCGAAGAAACCTTTATCGCAACTGAAAAGCTTGTCATTCATAGCATTTGTTTCATATAATTGCCACTGGAAATATTGACCAACCTAAGTGCAACGAGCCTTTCTCCAACGAAAGCTGCGAGAGCAATAACAGCTAACGAGAAAACTGCTAACCTCCCCATTCTTTCTGAAACGCTTGTAAACAACCTTAACCCTTATCAGTGTTTCAGGGTTGCCATGTCTGCAAAACCAATAAATCCTATTTTAAAAAATAAATAAATAAACAAACCAAACGCGTTTTTATTTTCAAGAATTTCCCTGCTTTCAGTCTCCTCTTTTGTCAAAATCTCGTCTGGGGAAGATGGATTTAACCTGATGCACCTGCGTCAAAGTAGCCCACTTAGTAGAAAAAACACGGTCTTGGCAACATCATGACGCGCCTTGGACTTTAGAAGTAGCGTATATCTCTAGATCCACAAATATACCAATATACAAATGACAGTCATGCATTTCTTACATAATGTTCTCTAACATAAACGGTTGCATTTCGCTTAGTAGTCGCCTCATGAAATTAACGTTTGACCTCTACTCAAAATAATCAAGAATAGATTAAGAGATAGACACAATATCAAGGGATCAGACGAAGAATAAATTCCAACAGGAAAAGAAAAAACTGTTGCTTTTGTTTTTGTAAGAAATAAAGATGACCAAATAAATTGTGAATAGTTCATGTTTATTTAACAGCTGTGGTGGTCATGACATTTAGTCTCTAACTACCCACCCTTATGGCATCATTTCATTACATAACTGGAACATTTTCAATGAGTTTGTGCTTGGGAAGCTACACAAAAAATTTCCAAAAGAGTGCTACTGGAGTGAGGCACACTTTATTTACCACTCGGCATACAGCGGCCTTATTAAAGTGCTGTGCATCCCTGCTGTTATGTAGAAAATACTAATTCATACTAATTAGTCATTATTGTCCATTTGCACAAATTATTAGCTTCAGTAAGAGTGTGTTGGTAAATGTTTATTTGTGTTGCACATACATCATAAATCAATGAATATTTTTTTGCACAACTCAACAAATAAAAAGCAAGTGTCGGACAGCTAATGAGTGAGAACAAGTCAAGATGAGTCAGATGCTAAATCAAGTTATACTTCAAGCTCACATATCTAGAAGACAGTGTCAGAAGCCAATCAGCCTGTGTTTAGCCAGATTAATACTGTATGGAGAATTATTTTTTCAAACTTTACCCTACAAAAGGCATTGACTTTTCGTGTTGCCTTCGAAACTGCTCTCTTAAACACTTTAGCCAATATCTATTTTTTCCTGTAAGTGAATATATTTACTATTTTAGGTCACAGATCAGAGCTCTCTGATAAACGGTTCCAATGAGCAACTTTCCTCCATATTGGGTCGCCACCGAAGAAGCAGTGATCACGCTGCCGTCATCTGAATAAACCTGAGTCACCCTGGGCTTTTCAGAGAGGATGTTTTCAATCCTGATAACCTAAAAGAGAACATTGTTATATTATAGATTTGTAACTCAGAGACAGCTGAGATGAGACAGGAGATAGTGGGAAAAGAAAGGATAAGAAAAGAGAACAATGCTGTGAGCCGGACTCAATCACGACAGTTCATAATATACACAATACACTCTCACACCTCGGAACCGGGCGGATCATTCGGATCATGAAATACACATTTAAGACCGTTTGGGTGGCAGCCCATCCATAGATCTCCAGTTTCACGGTCCACCTCAATGTTGTCACAAAGTGACCCCACATCAACCTCCTGGGTTAGAAAAAGGATCATGTAATATTAGCAATATCAGAAAGAGTAGTTTGTTTGTTTTTCTAGTAAAGAACAATGCCATTTTTTCATGTTTGTTGTGTTTGAAGCGAGCACTTATGATTCTATACTACAGATTTTTTAAATATTAGGTACAGGATAAAATAAGGTTTTGTGTAGTTTGATGTTTACCTTTACATGAGACAATACAGTGTTTTTCTGTATTTCCAATACAACAATTTTGTGCTTCAGAATATCTGCCACATACAAATGCCTAAAAGGACAATTTAAATCACATTAACAACATATAAACAGGACGTAATTATGATGGTAATTTTACACTATGCTGTGCTTTTATCATTACAAAGGTTCATTTTTTTCCTGAAACTTACCTTCTGTCGGGGGAAATATTTATGCCGTTGGCAAGCAAGAAGCCCCCTGCCACAACCTGCACGGCCTGAGGGCTGTAGTAGACGACATCACACCAGGGCAAAGACAGAAACGGCTCCACAAACTTGAGAATCCCATTCGTAA
>JAUMHP010000070.1:10132706-10143670 GCA_032361065.1 Enteromius trimaculatus
GACTCCATGTGGATTAAAAGAGTCTTTGTCAAAGTCTCCCTTAATGTTTAGTGCTTTAATTTTAATTTCAGAATCCAACAGATTCAGGGTATAGATCTTTCCAGGGTCATCTGAATAGGATGGTAAGGCTGGATGCTTCACGCACTAAGTGTAAACATAGTTGCATTTAAAATATAGTTGCATTTTTTAATGGTCAAATGTATTCAATGAACTTTAACAGCTACTTCAACAACCAGGTGAGTTTTATGACATACAGTGCTCAGAAAGGCCAGTCCATTTTCAAGTATTGTGATATCTTCAGCCCCACATTCTGTTTGAAACAGTAAAAAAATGACACCCTACAGATCACCAAAACAGCGTCAGAATGGAATAAATGACTACATTAGGTCCAGACTGGAAAGTCAGTCCTTGACACATGACCAGGGTTTACCTATGCCCTCTATATAGTGACAGTTCGGAAGGTAGTTCTGAGTAGGTTCTCTGTGGTAAAGTGTTAAATGCCTGTAAAGAAGACAAAACAATATATAGTCATATATAATATTTATTGTTATGAATGTTGCCATGGCGAATAATTACATATAAACACCAATTAATATGTCAGTAAGTAGCAAATGTAACGGTTGTTCCTCTGCGTTGTGTTGATTTTTGTAACAACATATCACTGCTACACAAAGATCAGAGCAGCGTGTATTTAAAAATAATTCGATCGGACATATCAACCAACCTTAATGTAATGACTCTTTCTCCGATCAAAACTGCAAGAGCTGCAACAGACAGCGAGAGAACTGCTAACTTCCCCATGCTGTCTGGAACTCTCGCGCTGCCTCTAGCGCACAGACATTATCAACCCTTCAGTGTTGCCATGTCCGCTTTTTATGCGCTATTTGGGACGTGTTTATATGTTTTATGTATGTATTTATTTGTTTATTATTATTTTATAAATACGCTTTGGACTACATGAATGCACATTTTGTTTTGGGGGATCATTTACAATTCTCACATGGCAGAATAATAAAGTAAGACCAAATAATAAAAAGAGCTGTCAAATATCCTCACCTTCTGTTTGACTCCTAGGAGTTTGTTTCTTTGTTCCGTGAGTTTGCTTTGACCAGCCACTGCCCTACTCTCACTGATGAGAAATGTGCACTTTCTCATTTTTTCAGGTGCGCTTACCAAAAAGAGATTTACTCTTCTTATTTTGGGTTACATTTTAAAATGTTTTCTACAATAAAAATTTTGCTCATTTTCGCGTATTTTCCCTTCTTAATCGTGATATCGGGCAACATTTTAAAATTTACTTGAATTGTTCCTTACCAGAGATGACCCAGGTGCGTTTTCTTTATTAACGTGTACTTTAGCAGCGGCCCTGTTCAAAGACGTGGTTTCTGGTTGTGCCATTCCTCCCCTAATAATTCACTTAATATACACCAACCTTGAGATGTGTCATGCATAAGGTATTTATTCAGCCTATTAGCGTTTGTCAAGCAAAATACCACTGTAGTAGCATTGATCGGTCAGTAGTCGGCACTATTACATATTACTTTCATATTAATTCCATTTTGTAAGTTAGATTTGTGTGCTACTTGCTGTGACCGGTGCAGCCTTTTATGTTAGTGTAGTTCAGCAAGTATGCAGCAATATCAAATATTAAATGTTAAAGTTATGACAGATTATAAATTATAAGTTACAAGTTATGAAAAGAGACCAAAATTAAAAGTGACAAAACTGGATTAAATGTGATATACGTAATAATTTGACATTTTCATGCGTGCTTTCCAAGAAAAATTTAGAGTCAGGCTTGAGAAAATAGAGTAAGTAAATCATGATGGGTAATAGACTCTTTGAACCAGTACACCACATTCTCCTCTGCTGATGTACATGGGAAAATAATATTCTTATATTAATATGAATAACAACAAGAACACGTACATTAGTAAATAAGTATTCGGATGAAGCATGCATGCACAATCATAATTTTTTATTTTTAAAAATAATTTTACATACATAGCATGCCATTAATGTTGCAAAGTCTAAAACATTTAAGCCACAATTTTCATATGAGTTCATAATAACTTTATATAATGTGTCTATAAGTCAATTAATATTTAATTTAATTTCTTTTCAGTTTTGTTTTAGCAAGATGAACATCCATTGCTGCATGAATAAATCTAGAGATACCCTCTACCTTTGTAATTAAAATTCCAAGTTACTGAACCTTCCATTAATTCTTTAAGGTAATGTCATTATAGCTAGTTTCGAGACATTCCTTCATGGCCATAAGCTCACATTTAGCCTGATTTTAATTTTGAATAAAGATAGTAGTGTCATCAGCTAGTTTTGTATTTTTTTAATCTCTTTATCAACAATAGCGATGGGCTTGATATAATATGAGAAAAGAAGAGGTATGGAGATAACATGGCAAGCCATGCCAATTCTTTTAAAAATGTCAAATCTAGGCTGTCTGACTCTAACCACAGCAAAAGAGGAGACAAAGGCTTGCCAGATGTGAACACTTACATGCAAATCAGCATACTTAAACGTGCATTTCTGTGGTGTCAGGAGCCTTTGTGTCATTAAGATATTGTATCATCAGCATAAGGTGAAATACCTTTTAAGTAAACTATGTGTCTGACAATAGCAAGCTACAGAAGCATTTCTGAAAAGGCATCTACACCCTTTGCAAAGACTATGACTGGAATTTTGTCTGATTCGCTAACATTGTTCTCTGCATAGTTTTCTCTTTTTAGTACACTAACTAATATGTTTGAACTCACTTACCTAAGTGTGTGACTTTCTCGCATTACTTTGAACTCATGTCATGTTCTGAGTGTTGTACTGGGGTGTGGCTTTAAGAAGACTAAAAAACCTGCCCTACTAGTTACACAGCAACCTCTGTAATCACTGTTCACACTGAACTGCGGTTGCAGTTGTTAGCACACACACTGGTTGCACGAGTGCTTGGGTCTCACTGTGGACTTATCTTGCACCAATAATACAGAGTTTTGCCCCAAAATAGGTTACTGAAATTCATATCTGATGGGAGGACATGTGACAACGTAGAAAATAGACTCATTCCCCATGGAAACAAACTGGAGTAGTGCAGAAATAGCTCCTCTTCTACCAAGCAAGCTCAGTATGGCCTGTGTTCTAATTTTGCCTCATGATGGTTTCTTCACAATCGCCATTCCACATTTTTTCAACTCCATAGCTGGAAATATAAATATTTAGTTATAGTTCAATTCAAGAAATGTAACAAGTGTTTTAGATTTATTATACATTTAATAACATAATTTGAAGCACTGATTTATGCGAAGGACATTAAGCAGTTTTCTAGATATAAATATCTGTGACCCTGGACCACAGAACCATATTGGTAATTTTTTTTATAGAGATTTATACATCATCTGAAAGCTTAATACGCTTTACTATGTTGTAGGATAGGACAGTAGATACAACTATTGGAAGATCTAGATCTAAAATCTAAATCTAAAGAGGCCTATTGAGAAAATTGCCTGTAAAGTTGTTTAAAATTAATTTCTTAGTAACTTAAAAAATAAGTTTTGATAAGATATTTACAAAGTATCTTTATGGAACATGGTCTTTACTTAATATCCTAATGATTTCTTGGAATTTGTTTTGGAATGCATTGTCTATTATTGCTACAAATGTTACGTGCTACTCATGATTGGTTTTGTGCTCCAGGTTCACGTTTGTAATTCGTATGCTGTCCAACCATCTTTTTTCGCGCGCTCACTTGCAAACATGGAACAAATTTACTCATCGCGATACTACGCAATCAATAATACGCTTTACGTTATTTTAGGAGTTAATCGTCACATTATGATGATGACACATAGCCTAAACGGACAGACCCCGGTGATTTAATTTATGGCAAGAGACAGGCTGAGGACATGGAAGGAAAGTGGAGGGAAAATGGTGCACCACTGAATCACGAACTGGCTCTCGTGCAATCACAGACAACGTGAAGTCAGCCGTCGCCTTGGTTACCTTTGACGTCACGTGGCCCAGCCTTGTCTCGGCTCCTGGGGCTGGTCTGATTGGAGGGAAACCCCGTGGATTAGCCCGACCGCCGTGAGAATCAGCTGTGAGCCGCGGTTAGCTTAGCTCCAACAGGACCGTCGTTATTCCCAGACACTCAGGTAAGAGAATCCGCCAGATCGGGGTACATTCCATGCGTACTGGTTCTGTTTATGCTGTTATATAATTTGGGACAAGAAATTAAACTCAAACGGCGATGGTCGATGCAATGCACAGGACTGAATAGCTAGTGATGCTAACGTGCTGAAAATGAACAATAAGCCTTTGCTTGGCAGATCTAGGCCGCCCCTTTTTGTTTCTTCCTCTTGGTGTGTTATTTGGTGTGGTCGAGCTTTCAACTACAAATTACGGCTAAAGTGACTCGTTGTAGGGTTTACATCATAATCTAGTCATCGCTTGCCGTTTTCCGCGTGCGCCCCTGTGTAAAAAGTGGGGTTTTTTTGGTGCTAAAACAAGCCGATGCCTTTCTCTCATCTCAGTCCCCAATTTTACCACTGTAAATCCAGTTAACTCTACTGTCTCCTGTTATGGTAACACATGTTAAGGCACTCTGCTTGTGTTCGGTGGTTTCTGGTAACGTAAGTTAATTCGATTGATGTTATCAGACGAGCTTCCAGCATTAATCGGGAGACCCGCCTGACACACATCGGCTCCATTTGCTTTATCAGTCTTATCGACAAACATAACTTGTGCAAATCGTTAAAAACGCATTGGCGGTGTCTTGACATCACAGATAACGTTAGCAGCGGGGTTTTTTTTCTGTGAAGTCAGTCAGCCGTGGAGATGGGCAGGGCAGACCTTCCTTCATCATATGGTTTAGCCAACAAGCTAACTTGCTTTTAACCTGAAAGCAGAGGTAAAATGTGCCACCGTGACATTTTAGCTTGGCAAATTTGATGTAGCGCGGGGGGAGCGCTGTGTTCTGTATGCATTGCACAATAAACAATCGTAATAAGTCCCACGGCTGTAGTCTGATGTTGCTGGTAAAGCTTTGTGTAGTCAGCAAGTCACCTAGTGAGACAGCGACGGGTATTTTAGCGCATGGCAACTTCGAAAGGGATGGTTCACCCCAAATGGTTTTTATTTACTCAATATTATGTTTCAAAACCCGCTTTACTGTATTTCGTGGATCACGCTCATCAGAATTTGACGGACTGACCGCTTCAGTCACCGTTGAAGAGCATGTTTTTTTTCCTCCTCTCATACAATGAAAATGAATGGTGACTGAGGTTGTCGATTCCCCAAACATATCTGTTGGTATTTCACGGAAAAAAGGAAAGTGACGTGGATCTAGAACGCCACGAGGTCGAGTTTAAGATGACATAATGTTCATTTCTGAGGGAAAACTAACGTTATCTCTTTAAGACATAATATGTAAAGCGCGTGAATGGGTAGCTATGGGAACTGGGCGTGGTTGTCGAAAACGGCACATCCGCATATTTCTTCGCACTGTAATGCGACCCCGGAGGGTAAATGCA
The DNA here is from genome assembly GCA_032361065.1 of Enteromius trimaculatus. Classification (NCBI taxonomy): domain Eukaryota; kingdom Metazoa; phylum Chordata; class Actinopteri; order Cypriniformes; family Cyprinidae; genus Enteromius; species Enteromius trimaculatus. The sequence goes on from JAUMHP010000070.1 coordinate 10,138,244, forward strand.
TATGGTATAACTTTTTTTTTTTCTTTTTGCTGGGTGCAAAATTGGCATCTATAATTTTTGATCCGGTCATTTGATGTTTGCAAAGTGGTTTTTAGTTCCTCCCGTTTCTCTTTTGCTCTTACTTTTTGATATTACACTGAAGGCTAATTTAGATGAAAGTAACGGTACGAGTAGATCGCACCTATCTGACCGTTTGTTGTTGATTTCCTGTTGTATAATGTCGAAACCAATGTTACACATTTCTTATTTATTTAATTTGTGATATGCATGGCGTTACATAATGTGCATGGCCAGAAGAGTAGCACAGCAGCACATCCTATGATATGCCAGCAAAATGGATTCACTGCTGTGGAATTTTTCAGCACTTCCGTACGGATGATTGTCCAGTGTTCTTGCATATATTCAATAATATAATTTTTTTAAAAACGGGTAATGTTACGGCACATGTTGTGCAAAGCTCCTCAAGTTCATTTAAATTAGTTTGGTCTAAAACTAAACTTTCAGAGTAGGGTTGCAGGTAGTCTGTTACACCTTAAACCAGATTTGGTGTCTGACTGAACGCTGTAACTTTTTCTCCCCCCCCCAGCACTGAGCAGCCATGGACAAGAGCGAGCTAGTGCAAAAAGCCAAGCTGGCCGAGCAGGCAGAGCGTTATGATGACATGGCAGCTGCTATGAAGTCTGTCACTGAGGGTGACATTGAACTGTCTAACGAGGAACGCAACCTGCTCTCGGTGGCTTACAAGAACGTGGTGGGTGCCCGCCGCTCCTCCTGGAGAGTGGTCTCCAGCATCGAGCAGAAGACGGAGGGCAGCGATAAGAAGCAGCAAATGGTCAAGGAATATCGAGAAAAGATCGAGAAGGAGTTGAAGGAGATCTGCAATGACGTATTGGTAAGGAGTTTACAACTGAGATAATCCCAATGGTTTTTATTCTGACCTAGGGATGCACACAATATACGCACATTTGCTCTTGCCCCTGTTTCTTTATACCAAGTGTTGGTGGGTAACGTAAGTTGATAATCCTGCTTCCGTTAATTACTCATCATAAGCAAGGCCCTTTTTCAGCCAAGCCTATTAGTCCAGGCCTGATCTCATTTGTTCCAACGCATGCACAGGTGTCCTTACCTTGGGACTGTTACTGTAGTCCTGATGACAGATTTAACGGGTCAGGGTCTATTTAACCTCTCTTTCAGCAGTTTTTATACAGATTCTGTAGAACATAGTATTCATGTTACATAGACTCGTCATTTGCTTAAAAACATCATGCTATTTTCTAAAAGGAATTCTTGTGTCATTTGGGAAGAATTAGAGATACAATTTTGCTTCTTAAAGGCTTCAGCTGATCTAATGCCTGCAAACCAGTATACTTTGAATTGGAGGTCGTACACAAAAAGTAGGCTCTCAAAAAAGCAGTAATATTTCAATTTAGGGTGAAATGTGTCTATAAATGTAAAGTTACTGCAAATCATTGATGGCTGTCCACTTCTTTAATGCAGTGGATTACAGAGTGTAACAGCATTCTTAATGTAAAAGTAGATTGTAAATTGCTCTTTTTAGGCTAAAACCAGCGTATCACCAAGTCCTTGAACATTACTGAAGACATGAGTTTTAAGTCCACTTCAACTCAGTAAGCCATAAGTGAAGTCCCCTGAGAAACACACACACTCCGAGGCTTTGACCAATGTCTGAGTAAGTGAGAGAGGCTGCTAATTAGCTTTTGGTGGGAGAGAAGAGGCTATGTAATGAGGTGTGGGAAGTGAAGAGGCCTCCAGAGAGCATGAGGATGACTGAACTCCACAATGTGGCTGTGGACCAAACATGGGCTCAGTACAACACTGAACTACAGCTGCTTGTAGATGAGCATGAATTTTCGTTGGGACGGTATTTGTATTCTTAATTATCGACTTCCTCAGGTCCTGGTGACGACGAGCACAAACCGAAGTAAAATAAGTATTTTTGGCCCGGCTTCCTGATGTGTTTGAAGGGAGGGGATAAATTGACTTTGTGTGCACATGGCATGAAAGTGGCTGAAGGCCACAGGGCTGTGTTACCGCACAGGTTGAGTCACCTCTAATCCCATAATGACAGCAGCTGAGCTCCTGTTTTTTGGGCCACTGACCTGTAGCTCTCCACATTACTGCCAAAGGGGCTTTTTACTTTCGCTGCTTTTGCATTTAGGAGAATGAAACCATGATGTCATGTGAATTCCTACATATTATGTAACTTAATGTTGATTTAGTACTTTAAAACATTTACACTGCGTCCTACCCAGACATGATAGGACAAGAATTTTTAGTGGAAAGTGTTTTTTCTCTATGCAGAAAGCACAAATGCTGTGCAATGCAGCAGAATTACTGCCAATTGGGGAAAGTTCATGAACAATGTAGCTTAGCTCAATTTTCACACTCGTTATGCAAAAAACACTTCAGTCAGTTTTTCCTCCAGCCGGCATTATTTCTATGTGTAATGTAGAATTTATTATATAATAGTTATATGGTAATACACAAGGAAGGGGTTTGGTTAAATAGAAATATAGTGACAGATAAAATGTGTGGTTCTTAACCATTTCAGAGAAGTTACCATGGGATGGGCATGGTGTGCGAATGATGGTGTTTCTTTATGTAGTGTATTGAGAAAATGTGTCTGACATAGTTAAGCTGTTATTATATTTAATATAGCTTTTTTTGTTGTTGTTTTTTTTTAATCAGGCATACTTCCGTCATTTTAGTAGTTATCCAAGCAAATGGGAATTTTTACATACATGAGGATGAAAGATTTCCCCACACAGATTTTACAACCATCACAGGTTCAGAAAAATCTTGATTCGAAAGTGACTTCTGTTTTACCTGAGCTTCATACGTCACTACACTAATGACAGTAGACAGTGGGCTTTTTTACGAAATTACGTTAAGGTTACCATAGCTTGAAATGATCCAGTATTGCAGAGGAGATGAGTGGCAGTTGGCGAGTCACACTTTATCACTATTTACACATCAAATGAAAAGATAAAACGGCTCACCTGACACAAGCTGCAGTGATCTCCCATCCACATGTCTCGACTTGATAAAGACGATGGGGAAGCAGATGGTTATGCAAACCCATAAGTGTGTATCTGTCAGCTTTAGAGCTACATTATGGAATTGCGCTCTGATGCTGTGCATCGCTCCCCACCATTGAAAGCACAAGTAGGTCATTGGTTCACCAGTGACATGTGACTTAACAAGGTTAAATGACTGATTTGAATCGGAATGTCTGAATAATTCCTCTGATTATGGAAATCCCTGCATCTTTTGCACCTATGAAGTCCTGTAATTTTGACCTTTGGTGTAATCAAGCTCACAAACCTGTGAGATGAGAACATACCCTGACCTTGACAGAATCTTTTTGCTCGAATAAGACTTCCTCCGTCATGAAGGTGGTTCGTTAGGGTGTCATTGGAATATTTAAGGATGCTTGTGTTGCAACATCGAGCCTGTGGTTCTGTTCAGGGTGGCTACAATCAGGCCAGTCGAGCTGTGAACAAGCCCAGCAAGCTCAATGACCTAGTTCCACGAGCTCTAGCTCACACAGCATAGTCAATTTTCCCATTCTCCCCTTCCTCCCCCCTGCAACAAAGTCTCAGAAGCATCTGTGAAACTGCAGTCCTGCCTCAAGCTGTCGGGCCTCTATCAAGGCAACCTTAAGGCAATCCAAGGTTGTGTAAAAATGCCCAGAATGTTGAAATTCTAGATACAACATTGTTCGGACTGAGTGAAGGGCCTTTTACTGTGAAGGTTGTTTACTCTAAATGGCATCCTAGTGCCGGACACATTTTGCTCAAGAGGTTTCATGGTTTCACCTGGGCCTCTTTTTGTAACAACATGCCGTCAAACGAGTTTTGTGGAGCTCTATCTTATCTGTTCATCTCTATACTACTGTTGACTCTTGTTCCACTCTGTTCCACTCTTGTCCCCCCCCACCCCCTTCCTATTACCACACTGAAACCAGGACATGAAACCGTTTAATAAACCGCTAATATGGGTTTTCTCCTTTCTCTGTGTGTCACAGGTTCTTCTGGACAAGTACCTCATCCCAAAGGCGACCCCGGCTGAAAGTAAAGTCTTCTATCTGAAAATGAAAGGCGATTACTTTCGTTACTTAGCGGAGGTGGCTGTGGGAGATGAGAAAAGCTGTAAGCCATTCTCTTAAGTCTATCTTTAATATTAAAGTGAAAGCTCATCCAATAATTTACCCACCCTCAGATTGTTCAGTCCAAACCACTATGACCTTTTATTTCTTTTTTCCCATTTTTGGGCCTTAAATTAAAAATTACTGTGTTGCCAGAATTTTATGTTTGTATTGGACATCAGTGAAAACAAAATATATGCTTTGTTCAGTTAAATGTGAATATACTATATGTAAATGTAGAAAGATTGAGGTGGATGTCTAGCACCCCCTGGAGCTCCTTATATTGTCAAATCCGGTTAACAATGTCAGATTGTGTTTAGTTAATCATGTAGAGGCATTTAAACAATGCTGCTTGGGTCTCAAAGCTGCGGTGGTGAATAGTCTCCACCACCTGCCTATGAACGTACTAACTTCTGCTAAAAATGTAGCGTTTCCGCAAAATGTTGACACAAAGCCAAACTTGAGAGGAAGTAAGGGGGTGGAAAACTCTGAAGAGGATCTTTTTTTTTTGGTGGGGTGGTGAGCAGTTGTAGCCCATTCATAAACTTTTGTCTCCTTCTGTGAATAATTCAATCGTACCATGTTCTTGCCTCCAAAAGTATTTTTTGGGTAAAGTAATGAATGGTTTCTTTCGACAGGTATGCATTAATTTAATCAAAAGCGACAGGAAATTGTTTTACTTTATTACAGCAAACAAATGCTATTCTATAAATGCTTGCTTTTTAAAAAATACTTCATAACAAGCAGCGCAATTATATTATTACGAGATTTTTGAAATTTATATATAGTAATAATTGTAATAAGCTGCTGATCTCAAACATTTCAGTTGTAGTTTTAGGTAATTACCAGACACTGTTCACAGGCTGATTCTATTTAAAGCAGATACTATGTAAACCTTGAAATGGTTTGCCCTCCATTGTCTTGTCTTGGTAGAGACAGAAAGGAACAGGGCCACGGTGTGCATAACAGGAAGACTCATGCGGCAGTCTTCCTGTGCCAGGAGGTTGACAGGCTCTCTGGGCGTGGCTTTAGGATTCAGTTATGGGAAAGAGAGCGAGAAGAAATAATGAAAGGAGGGTCTTTAGGTCTGCAGGGGAAACGGTTAGCGGTCTGATTTCCTTCCTTCATTGGAACAGGTGCAGACATGTGAGTCCACCCACCTTACTGAATGAATGAGTGTGTGGGTGGAGCTCCAGAGCTGCTTCACAGCTTGGCGGATTCCTGTTCCGTCTTGTTAAGAAGGAAATGGAATATATATA
>JAUMHP010000070.1:10143857-10157587 GCA_032361065.1 Enteromius trimaculatus
TTATATATATATATATATATATATATATATATATATATATATATGCTGATTTGGTTGTTTCTCACTCAACGCCATCAGATCCTTAGTACTCGCTGTACTTATGGTACAAATGGTGTTGACTGAAAGGCCCTACATCATGTGATATCTTGTTGTTAGCGACACATTCTGAAGATCATGCAGTTGTGGGTCTTCAAGTCATGGGTTAAGCACCGAGAAAGCAGAGCACTTCTGTAAACATGCCTTCTGCAGAGGAAATGGATCGAAAAACTTTATTTATAACCCGAAGTATATTGTACAATGGGTGATTGCAATAGAATGGAAGTGCTATTGAATATAGCAAAATAAAAATTGTGATTTAAATAGATAATATATGTAGTAAATTTTAAATATAGTTTCATAATTTTAAAATACATAATTTCATAATTTTTCTCCTCTTTATATTCATTTATTAAATGTAATATTAAAAGTATCTAGGACTAAGCTTTAGAACACCTTATATCTAAAACTGTCCTGGACCTGGAAATTATGTGCTTTAATGCCCCCTAGTGGAAAAAAGTCATTTCACTGGTTGTTTGTTCATGTCAGACTCTTTTTCTCTTATTGTTGCTTATTCCTTGTTTTCATTTTACTTTTTGAATCAATTCAAAGCAATATCACACAAGTTGTACTCAAGTTTAAACATTCAGCACCGAATGTGAGCGTGGTATTGCTTTTATAGTTTAGTGCAAATTTCAATAAATTGAAGTTTCAAGTAATAGTTCCGTTTCTGTGACATGTTAGCCATAATATAAATGGTTCTGAAATGCATTCTTTAAGCTTATTATATAAATGTTTAATTATCATCAAATATGCAACTACATTCACACAATTTCCCTTGTATCTCCAGCTATCATTGGCAGTTCACAGGAGGCCTACAAGGACGCCTTTGAAATCAGTAAGGCAGAGATGCAGCCCACACACCCCATTCGTCTGGGCCTTGCGCTCAATTTCTCCGTATTTTATTACGAGATTCTCAACTCGCCTGACCAGGCCTGTAAGCTTGCCAAAACGGTAAGGTTAACGCACACCCACACAGGCTAATAAACAATAGAGAAGAGTGTTATCCACAATAATTTTTTTCCAATTCAAAATATTGGCATCGTGCATATCTTTTTCTCCTAGGCTTTTGATGAGGCCATTGCAGAGCTTGATACACTGAATGAAGAATCATACAAAGACAGCACATTGATCATGCAGCTACTGCGGGACAATTTGACAGTGAGTGTCTCTTTAGTAGCAGGTTAAATTACCCCGTTAATTTAGCCCAGTTAATATTTAGTTACTAGATTTCCTATCTAGATAGTTATTATAGATTTAAGGCCCACTCACGCTGAAATGCTTGAGTTTCATAATCTGCTGTTTTAAATCCTTAGGCTTTCTAAAGTCAACTATGTTGTTATAGCTAATGTATAATTTTGTAACTATAGGATATAGATAAAAAGTGAATGTGTGTGAATAAATACATTTACATATACACACTTAAACAATCTTAGTTCTTAGTATTTTATGGAGTTTTTAAAGGAAGTGTCTTAATTGTTGAGGTCACTTTGCTCAGACAATAGCTAACTATGAGCTGATGTTAAGTTGTTCATTTGACTAACTGGTGTCCTTCCTTCCGTTTTAAAGCTGTGGACTTCAGATAACCAGGGTGATGGCGAGGACACCGAGGAGGGCCGGGAAAACTGAGTCTCGCTCTGTCCGTCCTTCCCCTGTTACTCACCTGCCATCGTTCCAGCTCACCATCAACACTGAGACCACCTCATCGTCAACTTCTGTCTCTTTTAGTTCTTTTACTCTCGCGCCTTTCTTGCTTTCTTCCTTCCCTGTCATTGTGGGGTTTTTTTCTAAGGATTTGTGTAACGGGAGGTGGGTGGGAGGGGTTAAATAGGGGGCGGGTGGGCGTTGGGATGCGGCCAGGGCGGGGGACTGGGAGGGGATGAGGTTTGTCTGCTGTTAACCTTGTTTTCTCCGTGGGGAGCTCTGGGTTGTTGCGTTAGCGTGGCAGAAATGCGGGTGAGGCAAGTTCTCAGCTCATGCAAAGTTGCAAGTTAAACCCTTTTGTTATTCGTATACTGTATGTAAATCTCTTTCAAGGAGTCATTTGTCATGGTCGTTATGTGCATCTGCATTATAAACAGCCCTTGTCTTCGAGTAGAGGTGAGGATAGCAGTGCTAGTCTTTAGCTAGGAAAGAAGCAACAGCAGTCCTACGGTGGACTGCTCGCTCACACGTCCTGCAAAATAATGGGCAAAAAAGAAATTACATTCCATTTGTCACTTTTCTTTTTAGTTTCTTATTCCAGGCATTTGGTGCCCTGAAAATGGCATTTATTCCCTGTTAATTACGAGGTATAGAGGACCCTAAGAACAAAGAGCACATGTTGCTTGATACTGTTACCATATGACTGTACAAGCAAAGCAGTAGAAAAATACTAGTGTGATTTAGTTCTCCAGTAAATGTTTTTTTTTTGTCCATTTTTCCATTCATTTCTTTTGATACTTGCCTAATTTGCATGTGGCTATGAAGTAGTTAATATGGGGAGGAAAGGGAGTACTGTCGGGCTTGCTAGCTTTGTGTCATGTCTCTGTAATTTTCATACAGAACACCCAACCATAAATGTTATTTGGAGGGAAAATATGTAATTTCATGTAAGTGGATTAAAAAATAATTTAACACAATGATTTTACTATGTTTTGTTATTATTTTTTAGTTAAAATGTAATGTGTTTAAAATACGTGACCCTGGAAAACAAACAACTATTGTAGCAATGGCCAAAAATGCATTAAAGATTTTTCTTAAATGCTGAACATCATTAGGATATTAATTGAAGATCATGTTACATGAAGATATTTTGAAAATTCCCTACCGTAAAAATATTATTTTTGATTAGTATTATGTATTGAGAAGAATACATATTGCTAATCTTATGGACAACTTTAAAGTTGATTTTCTCAATATTTACAGATTTTTAAATAATTGAAACTAACCGAATCTCATTGAAAGGCTTATTAATTCAGATTATGTATAAATCTCAATTTCAAAAACATTGGCACTTGTGACACATTCATCTTGGCATCCTCAAATCATAATTTAATCTAAAAATAGTCATTGGAAAAACAAATGCTGCGGTTAAAAATATTGTTGTTCTTTTTTTAATTCGGCACAGTCAACCAATATAACACAATTACATTTATAAAAATGTAGGCTATATAAAATCGCTCAAAAGTGACTAACACAATTTGTAGTTCTAAAATGTTTATTTGTAGTAAATGCAAATATAGTGTATTATGTATAAATGCATAACTATATTTCACAATATTAGTGTATTTTTAATCAAATAAATGCATTAAAAACGATTTCACTAACCCCAAACATCTGAAACTTTGAATATATATATCTATATATAGTGTGTGTGTGTGTGTGTGTGTATGTAAATATATATTACTATGTGCAAAAGGCCCAAAGAGAAGTGTAAGAAAATGCTTTGAGATCATTCGATTTCATCTCCTTTGTCCACAACAATTCAGAGGCCCAGGGCGTAAGGATTTGTGCAACAAAATATTACTGTATTGAAATTACATTCCAGGTAGAAACCTAAATCTATACCCTCTTGAGAGGAAAATATAATCAGTAAACATCTGTACAGTGTTACACACCAGTCTCTCAGGAATACGTTATTCAGACCAAAGATATCAGAAGAGTAAATCACAGATACTGGCTATTCTTTGTAAAAGATAAAAAATAAAAAAAAAGACTAAATGAAAATTTCACTATATACAAAATGAACAACTTGAGCACTCAACTATCACCGTTACTCACAAATCCTAGAATCAGGCATTAATTATATATTTAGATGATCATTTAACCAATATTACCAACATGCAAGAATGCTGACGGGATTTTATGTTTTGTAAGTATAAAACCTCAGAGAATCGTGACAACTGAAAGCTCAAAATGTGGTCTGTAGTATGGCGTACATCAGAAAGCCCAGCTGAAAGAAGCGTCTCGGAGAGGCTGTTTGAGCGCTATTACACAGATGACCTTTACAGCAGCTCTGGTCCGCCGTTATGCTGGACTGACCGATCTTGTTGGACAAGTCACCCATACAAAAACTTCTGGTCACACATCCTTTCAACGTCATCGTCTGTCCGTCGCTGAGAACTGACAATGGTGAAGAGGTTGTTACTTAACCTTTAAAACAACACTGACACAAAAGAATCTCATAGGGCAGTGAGAAGAAGTTGAAAAGTGACACAGTTTCGTGGCCTGCAGTGCTAAGCACTCTACAGGCGTTGCGTAATATCATTGCGCCTGCTGCAGCCATGGCACGGCAGCGAAGTTCCTTGATTATTACGCCGGATAGTATAGTTCCTAGCCATATCAGCCTAGAAAATCGCAACTTATCATTTTCCGTTAGTTATGGTACACGATACAATTACAGAAGAGTCAAGTTTTAAATAGGAAAAATATCGAAACTATTAGGTCATTTTTGAGCGAGAGATGCTAACGGTCTAATTTAATGATCTCACGTTAAAAGTGTTACCGCCAGAACCGGAGATCAGCTGAATGGATTCGTGAACGGTAAAACTCATCTGTTTAACTTTTGGGAAGTTGGAAAATGAGCGTACTATCAAAAAGGTGGAGTGCTCCTTTAAGATTATGTGTTGCCTCTTATGCTCGTCAAAGCAGATCAAATATACTGTAATATTGTGAAATATTGTTACGAATGTATGCTTTTACATTTTATTTTTTGTAGCCTACGTTAAGTTAAATTCAAAGCAGCCTTCAGTTTGACTTGAAATCACTGTTTGTTTGGTGCTCAAGAAACACCAAATACTTGAAAACAGTTGTGCATATTATCCTGCTTGGAACTAGACCACATATCTTTAGGATATGTAATATAAAAATACAAATATAATACATTCTGACTATAAACAAAATATAGTTAGATTTTTATTTTGAAAAGACCCTTTTGTGTTTATTCAATGTAGTTTGCAGGTATTAAAAATGTTAGTCTGGGACTCTGTGTCATATCTTACTTGTTGCTTTGATACAATGATCTTCTCCATCAACGCAAGGTAAAGTTGATGCACAGTCTTCTCCACTGCAGGTGTAGCAGTGCATTCCATTCGGGATCATCTTGGGTGACTCTATGATATATGCATAGTTAAAGCCACAACATCAAGCCATGTAAACAGATTTTACTGTCACTTAGTAATGTGTGAAACCTACCTGGCTCGTTCTGAGTATTGCACAGGTTGGTATTGCAGCACTGATTGTTGATGACTATTTTTGTAATTCCAAAGTTTGCAGTTGCACTCACGCATTGATGTGCCTCAGAGCAGTTCTTCATAATCATGTCAGCCAATGTGTTGTTTCCTACAGCAGATATTTGCATCAGCCTCGTTTTTTTAAAATTACAATATTTAGTTCAAATATTCAATCTGCCCAAAACTTACCCATATAAGACGTGGTTCTCATAGTCCCACACTGACCAACAGGGCACTCCACTTTAGTTTCAGTGCATTTAGTTGAAGTCTCAGGTATGCACTGATAGCAGGTCAGGGAATTTACTGAAATTAAACAAATCTTTAATTGCAACAAATTGAACACAGACATTATGGTGCACTATCCAAACTTACATTGTTATAATTCATGAAAACACTTTGTAATATGATTTTGATGTACCATTTCCATGGTAATGCAATGTCTGATTTTAAAACAGGATAAAGACATTTTTTGTGACAAATGTCTGAACTCCTGTTATAATGTAGATTTATTTAGGTTCACTCTTGTCATAATTTAATGTAATAATTTAATTATTTTTACATCATTTGTTAACAAAAAAAGTGGTAAAATATCTATTTAGGAGTCTTAGACCTTTCCAACGATGTATAGTGTCTGTCACGTTCAGTTAGATTCAATAGTAAACTGTGAGGGGACGGAGTGGCAGTAAGGGTTATATAACAAAAACCTTAACCTCTTTTAGAGAAGTCTTGTCTTTTGGAGAAATATTATATAATACAACTTGCTGAGTAAATCTAGGACACTATAAGGAAATACATTGTTAATGTTTAAGTCTGCTGCATTTCACACTACAAAAAACAGTTCAGTAACCTATATTTTAAACTATTATTTTTTATCTTTTTTAATAAATGATATCAAAATTATATTACTTAACGCTAACAAATGCGGAAAGAAAAATTCCAGCAATTACCTTTGTAGAAAAGTGCACTGATGAGAACAAAGAGGAGAGGCTGTGCCATTTTGATTAGAGTTCAGACTGAGATGAGAAGGGAGGGAACGGAGACTACATCCCTCAGAAACATGAATCATGCTGAAACTGATACTGTCCTTCACAGAAAAGAGTTGCCAGCGTGTCACATATAGCTCATAATTCTTCCAGCTGGAATACCTAAGTGAAACTGGAAACTTGAAAATTGTTGCTTTATTGATGGATTCTGTTATAATATACAGTATTTGTGAGACAGAAGGAATGTTTTATGGCATGTTTTTTAATGTATATGGCAGTACATATAAACAGGAAAGAAGTGGGAGAAAAAAGAGGGAATGTGATCAGGATGTGCTCGAGGAGTTTTATTGTCTGGCGCTGTGCGCTGTAACATCGCCTGCAGGTTATCATTATTGCAGACTATAAAAATGAGGTTTTAGAAATTACAAAACATAACAAAATGTTGGTGTAAAGGTAACTAAAGTAACTGGTTATTGTACAATTGTTACATTTATTTTGCCATTTTAATTCTCACAAACACAATTCTGTCTAATAAGGATTACATTTTTGTCTTAAATATTGTGTAAATACTTTATGGATATTTTAAATGAGCTGCAGCAGTGGTTCTCAAGTGTTTTGAATTTCCGTGCCCCTTTATCCAAGACAAGTATTGATGGCCGTCTAATAATGTGTACCTTTGTCACTCTTTTGTAGCAGTGATAATAATTAATTTAAACATCTTCATTTTTTTTTAAATAATAGTTTTTTTTACATTTTAATTAAAATAATAAGACTTATAAATCATAGAAAAAAGAAATAATTATAGTCTTTTCATTAAATGCCTGCGCCAAAGACTTTCTTTATCAAATAAAGCCACAATCCTAGCAGTTTACAGTAACAGGACTGTGATTATGGCAACAAAGTCCATAAGCTTCTTCAGTCTCTCTACTGATATTTTACAGGTTTCTTTTCTAACATCACATGTTCTTATGGAAACGGTCACTTTTAGTTCCTGAAACCTTTTTAAATCAGTATTGTTTTTTTGTCCCAACAAATATTGACAAAATTGTTTTAGGATATGTGCCATGTAAAAATAACGTTTTATTGAAACAGAATGTACATGAAAAATAAAAATATGTTAAAAAGTAAAATGCATAAAGGTTGGCTGACAGTTAACCACTGAAGAGCAAGCCATATCAGCTTCCTTACGAAAAACAAAACAATAAAAGATTATAGTTAAACTATATATGACAGCCACAAATGAACCATGGTTTTGCTACACTAACCGTAGTTTAACCATAGTATATGTGGAAGAACCATGGTTATAAAAATGGTAATCAATACGCCATTTAAAAACAAAACTATAATTTTTGTAAGGGCTGTACATAGTGTTAATTGTCGATACTATGAAAACGTTGACATAATGACATAGATATCTACATAAAGATACTCAAATGGGAAACAAGTTCAAGTTTTGAACGGTCTATAGAGAGCAAGAAAGGCATCTTTCCACAGCTACCACAGTCCCTTTCACCACCACTAGAGGTCTCCATCTCCTCAATGAACCCTGGGCTCAACGCTTCTACAGCGATTTGGTCAAAAAGTAAAACACAAAGTAGCCTATAGTCTTATAAATGTACAATTATATATATATATATATATATATATATATATATAAACGTAGATTGACGATGTAAAGAACTGTGGAAAAGCGTCTCACAGTCTGTGAAACGGGCCTAAAAACAAAAGAGCATATATCAGAAGACAAATAGAGAGACAAGTGGTGCAAGCATCGGGAAATACACTCTCAAGCTCTGAGCGCCGTTACACAGGTTTCCCTCACAACATTTCATGTTAGCACCGAAACCGTAGGGCAGTACGCGTAATCCCAGCGCCAGGGTCCCGTTCCCACACAGCAGCTTGCTTGAGCATCCTTTCGCGGTCACCTTCATGCCATCGACCTCAGCTGAGAGACAAAACAAGAGCTGACGTTTAAAGCCCTCATGTAAAAACAGCCAACTACTAACATTCTGTATATAGATTTAAATAAAAACTAGGGTTTTTATGCTGTCAAACGATTTTTGTGATTGATTAATTAATTCGTAATAACAGTTTCACCTGTTGTAATAAAACACTGAGTCTCATCGCCCTCACAAGACATCGTTCGTGTGCAGTCTGCTGTGGCATTGCAGGTGAAACATTTCTTCCCATTAGGAGGCTTAAGTGGCAGATCTGTATGACATTTAAATAGAATTCTTAATATATATCTATAAAATGTCAAGACCTGAAATTAAAATGTCCTAATCGAAGTACCTGGTGCATGTGCATAGTTGCAGAAATCTGTATTACAGCATTGGGAGTTGAGGGTCACTTTGCTCTGTCCAGAATTCATGCTCCCAGGAACACAGGAAGCGAGGTCTGCGCAGGGCTTTGCAGTGCTGCGTTCCACTTGTCTGCCATCTACAAAGACCCCTTTAGTAACAAAACCCGAACAAGATTTACAGATTTTTCATGATCATCTTATTTCTTACCTACGTATACGGTTGTGGTTGTGGAGCCACAACGAGATGGACAGGTTATGATATTTTGTATGCATGCTCCAGCAGAATCTGTTACACATCCATAACACCTCAGTGTCAGGGCTGAGAAATAAAGTAAATAATGCATAGATTAGTACTTTGGTGTCAGCAGGACACGAATAGTGCAACCATTAAAAATAACAACAACAACAAAAAAAACTTTTTAAACATCTAAAACTAAAACCATAAGCATTTTTACTTTAAACCTAAAATTTAAATAAAATATTATTTCATCTCATCTATAGTTTCTAAAGCCCTATTTCCTATATATTTTTTTTTTCAATTTTAATAAAATAAAACTAATATTATATAATTAAAATCTAAATTTTAAAAAGACACAACAAAATACTAAAACTATAACAAAACGTAATATACAAAAAAAAACAACAACCTCAAATTAGCCTGCACTTTACCTCTGGAGAAAAAAGCAGTGGTGAGAAGCAGAGAAATGTGCAGAGCCATAGCTGGACTAACTGAAGGATGGCAGCTCCTCAGCAGGAGTTCTTATACATGCGTTTCTACAGGTCGACAGGTCTGTTTTGCATTGCAGCAAGAAAGATTAAGCACTGTATGATTTCATCCAAAAACAACATTTGTTAAGCAGAATCCTCAAAAGGCAATATCCTCAGTCAGAACTTGAGCTCAGGGAAAAAAAAGTAAAACGTTTTGGAAAAGCTACAGGTTTGATTTGTTCAAATGAGTTTATGTAGTATCAAAAACGTACATTTATAAATCCATGTAAATGTTAATGTGCAGATATAATAGTGCTTGATGATAATTAAGATTTGTAACATATTAACACATATGAACATTTTTACTTGAACTACAAAAGATGTTCTCTTATAGGCTACATAAATATTACATACATACAGTAAACGCATACATAAATATATTATTTCACATATGGACAAAAACAATGATACATCTTTAAATATTTTATATATACATATATAACAATAGTCTCAATATAACACTAATTTCACTAAGAGAACACAACTGTGCTTGTATCAGAAAAAAAGTGTTTATTTTATTTTAAATATATATATATAAATAATACATGAGCTTAGTAGGTAGTAGTCATATCATATAAGCTACATAGCAATGTAAATGTCATATTTAAATCACATGTGTAGTTTTTACTTATTTTTGCATTTTTCTGTGACGCTGACCTTTTAAAAACAAATTGGTCTTGGAATGATACTTCAGTGAGTGCTGCTGAGACTTTCAGTGCATCATATGACTCCTTAAACTTTTCTATAATCATAATGGGGCGGTTTCCCAGACAGGTATTAGATTAAGCCTGGACTAGGTCTTTGTTAATTTAGGACATTTAAGTAGTTTTTAGAAACATGTTTTACAAAAAAGCATTACCTGATAGCATTTTAAGACCAAACAATGGCAGTAATGTATTTTAAGGTACGTCAGTGCAAGCTTTTTCCATTTTAGACAGCTCTAACATTTATTTTAATAGGACTAGTCTTAAACCCCGTCCGGGAAAATATGTTTTATTTTAGCTTTATTTAAAAAAGAAGAAGATTGGAATTAAATTATGAAAATGAAAGTTGTGTCAAAAAAAAGTTTAATAGTCTAAGTAATCAAATTACTTGCAAAAAAAAACAGGTGTTTAAGCTTCCGATTAAACCTACTGAAGAAAATACAGCATTGAACGAATACAAGGCAGCTAATACACTAATTCAAATATATTGTTAGAAAATTATACTATATTTATTTAATGTAGGTATATTTTATATAGCTTGGCTGCCAGTGCGATTTTATTAACCAAATCATCGGAACCAAAAAAAGCGAAATCGCGGTTCCTCCTCGGCCTCTTTTCGGGTTCGTACCGTTTCGTTCACACAACAGTCCAACAGTATGGTACCTGTTAAATGATACTTGCTGACATCTATTTAAAAAGAAGATAAGTAAACTATTTTCCTGCATGGTTAACGTTACAGCATTTAAGTCGACAATGGTATTTTAACTAAAACAGTTTATTCATTCATTAGTAATTTGGCTGTCGACAGGCCAATACAGTCAGCTGTTAACGTTGCCAGTCATGAATATGTTTTGATATGTAATGTTACATCTTTATTAAACACTATAACACGTTAGAATGGTGAATACTCGTTTTGAACGTTAAGAAACCGCCCTAAAAGTGTTGCAAGAATAGCTATAAGCTGTTAAGTAAGAAGTCCAGCACTCAGTAGTGGTAACGTTATCTAGCGTCGGTCATGTCGGAGTCTGGTCACAGTCAGCCCGGGATGTACGGACAGGGGAAAAGGAGGAGGCGACGGCGAGACCGAGACCCAGGACCACCCGCCCAAAACCTCTCCGGACCCAGCCGAGATCGAGACTATGTTCCCCGGGAGCGCAGGGTAAGTTTCTATGTCAAAACATGAGTTCTCATCATTTTTAAACATATAATGGTTTAGCGCAGAGACTTTCAATGTTTTAGGTGTCAAATATAATCATCCCGAGACGGACCTACATCCTAAAATGTAAAAGCAACTGTATGTATTATTATTTTTAATTTAGACCTCATTTGTTCTGTGAAAACATTAGTACTATAAACATGTCTGCAACGCACCCCAGTGGGAGTCCTGAACCCTAGTTTGAAACCACCTCTTTTATTGACAGAATTGTTGAGTTGTGCGATATTATCATGCGTTTTCAGGATGGCAGCGAGGAAGCCACTGGACCTCTTCTCCAGAAGACTCCCATTATTCTTGCTAAGCCTCCTGGAGAGCGAGTATGTATACAATTTAGGTTTATTCTACACAAGCAATTCTTGCTTTGGATTGTTTTGTATTTAGTATTAATGCATGATATTGTCTTTATTTGTTTTTAGTCCAAACCAAGTGTTCCAGCAAGTGGAGCCCCATCTTTGGAAAAGCCAATCATGCTCATTAAAACCAGAGATGAAGGGGGGAAACCTGGGAACCCTCCTGATGTGGCTCCTTCAGTCTCAGGTGCAGGAACTGCCAAACTGGAGAGGGAAGGCCAGCGGCCAACTCAACCGGTGTATCAGATCCAGAACAGAGGCATGGGCTCCGCTGCATCCGGTGGAGCTGTGGATCGTCAGTTATTTTCTCACATTTTGCTCCTTAATGTATATTTTAATTACACACATAAGCTGTAAAGGAATGGTTCATCCAAAAATGAAAACTTGATAGAACAAATTTACACAACCCTCAACCAAGATGTAGATGGAGCAGATCGGAACAAATTCAGAATGAGAGTTCAGACACCTAATAAAAACATCACTGTAATCCTCAAGAAATTGTCACAATGTCGATGTCTTGTGAAGCAAAAAGCTGCATGTATTTACTAAACAATCTACCAAGACACTTTAACTTAAAGCAGCAATCTTAAATGGTAAACAGATTAATATGCAAATAGATTTTGATAGATTTGTTTCTTACAAACTTGTAGCTTTTCAATTAATGGAATGGAGTAAATAGTTTTTATCAGCTGTTGAAACTCTCTCTGATGGCACCCATTCACTGCAGAGGTTCTATTGATGAGAAAATGAAATGATGATAAAGACATGTACTCATCTACATCTTGGAGGGTATTTTCAGCAAACTTTAATTTTTGAATTAATTCATTGTTAATTTAACTTTAATGATCACTTAAACCTTTATTATTGGTTTTAATCATTCACCATGTTTAACCATGTGATTTCAGCTGTGATTGGCCAGACTAAGCTCCTCCCCCCTGAGAAGATGAAGCACAGCATTAAGCTGGTGGATGACCAAATGAATTGGTGTGACAGTGCTATGGAGGTGAGAGCGTATGTTTTCTGTTGTTGTTTTTTTTTCTTTTTCACTCTAACAGTCAGGTGAATGTATGCCAAATTTTGTTTATTATTTATCAGTATCTGCGAGACCAGACGGATATGTTAGTAGTTGGAGTTATTGGGCTGCAAGGCACAGGCAAGTCTACAATCATGTCTCTCCTGTCTGCAAACAGCCCTGAGGAGGACCAGAGGTTAGTCCATCTTCAGTATCCTGAGTTCGTATTTGTTTCCACCATTTATTTGCTTTATTATCTCATTGTTCTTGCATTTCACCCAATGATTCTCTGTTAAACAGGGCGTATATGTTCAGAGCTCAAACGCAGGAGATCAAGGAGAGAGCTGGGAACCAGAGCAGTGGAATCGATTTCTACATCACTCAGGAGAGGGTCATCTTTCTGGACACGCAGGTCAGACTGTAGGGTCAAACAGAACATTGTTTTTTTTCTGTTTTCATGTAGTTTTGTTTAAACTAATTGTCATTTTCATCTCCAGCCAATTTTAAGCCCCTCTATTTTGGATCATCTCATTAATAATGACCGCAAGCTTCCGCCGGAATACAATCTCCCACATACGTATGTAGAGATGCAGGTGGGTTTAAGACAATGATACTCTACACTTAATATAACAGAATATTATGTAGTAGTATATGCAATGTGTTTATAATAATAACGGTCACATAGACTTTTACAAATATTCTGTAGTTTATTTGTCATGTGCTATTCTAAAATATTCTAATGATTCAACATAACAAAAAATATTATGTAGATTCAATTAAACTGAAATTCTCCTTTTTTCCCAACTCTTTGGTTTAGTCTCTGCAGATCACTGCCTTCCTTTTTACCGTGTGCCATGTTGTAATTGTGATTCAGGACTGGTTCACTGATATCAACTTATATAGGTAATAAATGATGTCATTTAAAGTTTAAATAATAATGATATAAAAGTTTCATATAATTATATGTATATGTGTGACCCTGGACAACAAAGATTTTTACATGACCTGGAAGCTGAATAAATAAGCTTCCCATTGATGTATGATTTGGATGGATAGGGCAATATTTGACCGAGATACAACTATATG
>JAUMHP010000070.1:10168593-10200548 GCA_032361065.1 Enteromius trimaculatus
CGCTGTTGCTCTTGTCGCAGGATATCGCCAGCTCTCCATTGAAATGAATGGGATCGCGTCGCTTTGTCGCTGCGTGTCGCCAGTAGTGTGAACGAGGCTTAAGGTACAGTTAGCAGCTGAATACATTATCATACATATGTTTATATTAGTTTATACAAGATTTTCTAAAATAAAAACATTAAAAAGACTTCTGTTTTGTTAATAAGTATTATGGATTTTTTTACCGGTGTTTTTACTATGTTTCTGGACCTGGGATCATTTCAGTTGTGTTGCTGTCTATGGAGGGAGAGATGGCTCTCTGATGTCATCAAAAATATCTTAATTTGTGTTCAGAAGATGAATGAAGGCCTTGAAGGGTTTATGGGACTGAATTTTCATTTTTGGATGAACTAACCCTTTAAAAATGATATTTTTCTTTCAACCGTACAATTAGTTTTATGTCAGCTATCCACAGACCGTCTGTGTTTCTCTCCTGGTGAGTCTGTAAGTGTGATGTGTAAAGGTCACTCACATGCGGATGGCCTCCAGCAGGTGTCTCTGGTGATGACGATGCTCTCCTCTGTTGTCTTTTGTCTGGGTGGTGCGATGAAGCAGCCAGCATTCTCTCAGCACATTGGCTGCTGCGTGCCGGATCTGTGTCACAGAGAATTTGATTAGAGTTATAAGTAATCCATCCATCATTGCTCTACAACGATAGTCTATTGACAGTCTGTAGGACATTCCTTAAGTAAATAGTGGCATGTTTACATTGTTCAGAAGATAGCTGATCAAACACTGTCTGAAACTACTGTTTAACTACACTCACTATATCTATAATACAATGTGATTGTGTAAGTGACAAATTATAACATAACAGAGTATTACTAGAAAATCTGGACAGGATGTATGGAAACTGGTGCAGTTTATTAAGGGGGCGGCCTTGATGAAAATAAAACTGGAAAGACGGGAACGGAAGGAAAAGTAATGGCTATTTTGAGGGTGATTTGAAGAAGAGAATAGCCATCATAAAGATGTGGGTTACGAACAGTCAAGGGCTTTTTTTAATCACACATCTCTCTGCTTTCTTTGATTCTATTATTGTCTTTGTCTTCCTGTTGAAGACCTGCTCGTAATGATGTCACCAGCTCCCTGGCAATTTTGTGTGTTTGTGGTTATTAATAGAGTGTCCAACTGTGTCCAGATGTCTTCCTTTAAAGTATCATCAAGGTAAATCATCACAGCGCCTGATGAGTAGGAACCGTGGCATGCACACACACACACTCAGCGATACACCCTGTAACAGGATATGGCTTTTGCCAAGTTAAAAAACGTAGGTTCAGACCTTTATGAATGAAAGGAATATTCTGGACTCAGTTCAAGTTAAACTCAGTCAACACCATTAGTGGCAGAAAGTTGATTACCAGAAAAACTATTTTCACTTCTCCTTTCTTAAAAATAGCAAATCAAAAGCTTGTCTGCAGTGACACAAACACAATAAAAATAAATTAGGCCAGACTGTGTACATTAAAATACTCATTATTACAACAGTATAGCTGCAAGATTTAAACAATATGTAAAAATAGTTTTTTTTATGACACATCGTCCAATTTTACATCAGAAATCCTAAAACGCTTTCATATTTCCTTTACTATTTGAAAATTGGGCCACATTCACTTCTATTTAAAGTTTCTAATCCTAAAAAGAAATCATAATTTAAATAATATATTTATGCTTATATATATATAAATAAAATATGTATACATGTACATTTTTTTATGTATTTATATTCTTACATTTTATATGTAAACATATTTAATATATAAACAACATATTTTTTTAAACATGCATAAATGTGTTTATATATAACCCCTTTAGACATTACACATAAAAGCTTTAAGTAAAGTGTTATTGTTATTTTTTTGTTGAAATGTAATGTCAGAAAAGCTGCTGATAACCTGGAATATTCCTTTAAAAAATCTTAAATTTTCAGTGATGGGAAATAATCAAATGTGAGTACATTTTCGAAAACACCTGTCAGTGGTTGCTCAAAGCAGTCCGATTTCATTTCCATTTGTGGAAACTCTAAACATCTACCATCTTCCTCAATGCATTTATTTTGAGGCCTTTCCTCTGATAAGCAAACAGATGGATCCTGTTAGAGACCCGCCTGCACCACCTCAGCACCTTCTCTCCTTCGCTCTTTTCCATCTCACAAGCTAACGGACACACATCAGTGCATCTTATTTCCTGCCTGAGTTAAGCTTCTCATGAACTGACACAAGCTTTCCTGACAGGGACCTGATTGTTTCCTCCCTTTGACGCCTTTGCTCGACTATTAAGAGCTCAGCGGCCGTCTCTGCCTGGCCATCCTAAGCTTTTTCCCACACTGTGCTGCTATGTGGAATTCCCTATTTAAGGAAAAAAATAATATTCTAAAAAGCCTCCGAAATCACAACACGCGTGCGATGCGGAAAATAACGCTGCTCTGCATCCTCCGGGTCACTGCTTTTTATGTTTCTCATCCGAAGCGGTTAAAAATGGTATTTGTTAAGATTAAGTTAAGTATTCCCAAATGCCCTAAGCTAAGTCTGATTATCATTAACGTATCTTTTTTATGACTGCCAAATCGGTCATAAGGAAATAACCAAGCACACATAGGTGTTGACAAAAAGACAGTGAAGAATTCTTTTATGTGGTGCTCTGTCTTGCTCACCCGCTTGGAGATCTGAATGTCCATCATGAAGAAATGCACATGTTTCTCCCCTTTGTTAAGCGCCAATTTCTTAGTCATGACGGCTACCAACATAGCAGTACATGCCACACCCTGACAACAAACACATAGACATGAGCATGGTTACCATCTGTCTCATTATCCCAAACATGTACTCAGACATAAAGTATTCAGATTTAATGATATTCAGACAGCACACAGAATTCCGCAAAGAATCGTTCCTGGTGGAATGAAAGATAATGGCTTTTTTTTTTTTTTTATAATTCTAATCTGGAAAGCTTTTTCAAAACAAAAAAGCAGTTCAAACCAACAGTGAAATGAAATAAAGCAAAAACTAAAATAATAAAATAGTAGTATTATATGGAAGAAAGTGTATGACTCTATGAAGAATGTTCATTTTACACCGAACGGTTCATTTACCTGAACTCCTTCATTTGTTCCATTAGAGAACAACATGATTGAGAGATAAAGACAGGGAGACAAAGAGAGAGTCAGTTAGTTGTTATGGAGAGAAAATATAGTTAGCATCGCTTCTTCATGGCATTGACTAAAGGTTCTGAAAACACAAAGGCTTCAAGTTTTTTCCATAGTTGATTATTCACAGCAGTTAAGGAAAATGTTGAAGCCTAATTACAGAACTCCCCTTTAGTCAATCATCTTAGTAAACCAGAATGAATCAATTCATAGGGCAACTTATTAACACTGCCGTTATTTTTCACAAGTGTTGCTCCCAAAATGTTTTTTTTTATACTGTTATTCTGTTGGCAGACAGTGTGAATTCCTCTGTGTTATAATCAAATATAAGGAGAAGCACATTCATCTTTTGAACTGTCCACACCCCATACGCAGAATTTTCAAGAACTCATGCAAGATCACGCAAATTCATTGAATACAACACACTCATGTAAAAAGTGGTGTACAATAACACATCTCAACATCTTGATATTCTATCGTCACAAAGTTCAGACTATATTACCAGTCAGCATCTGATAAAAGAAAGTCAAGGTAGCCTATTATAAACATTAACATTTTTTGAAGCTGCTTTGGGAAAAAGTGTATAATAAAAAAAGGACAATATAAATGAATTTGACTTGACTTGACAGAGAATATAGCTTGAATTTAGCTCCTTGTATAATTGGTTTGTTTAAAGAAACCGTATGTAAGAAATGGCCAAAACTGGTACTGCAATCACTTTCAAAATACTGTTGAGCGGTGTCTCCTCTCCCCCTCCCCCTCTCCGTTGACTAGATGTTGCCAGATAAGCTGCAGGATCCAGAAATGATGTTTTGACCGTTTTAATTTCCCAAACAGTAAATTACATTTTCAATTCTATGACCCACCTCCTCCGTATGCGCTAACGTCACTATGCACGAACACGCACAATTTTGTTCGACTGTAGTGAATATTTGAAATGCCCATTTATAAATACAAGTAATTTATGAATCATATCTGTCCAGGGGAAAATTTGCAACATTGGCGTCTGTTTTCAAGTTCTTCTCCGCTTTTATCCGTCTCCATAGTTCAAACGCTTCTCCAATGCAAACCCTTGTCTTATTTTGCACTTTGTCACGCCGTATTTCGGATTCATAGCGAGGTCTTTTAGGTTTCATACTCGAAATGTTACACATTTTATTAGTAGCTGCTGCTGCAGCTGCGTCACTTAATGCAGAGCTGGCAACCTGGTTGATAAAACACTACTGACTTCGCAATTGGGAGATAGATGGAGGGTGGCGCTTCAGGACAAAACAAAACATGACAACATAAACATCAGTTGAGGGCTTCAACTGCACTTTTTAAACGAGAATATCCAGGCTGTGCTACTGCTGTCAGTGATATGAGTACTTGAAATTAACATGATTTCTTAATGCCTGTTGAACATAACAGAGACATTTTATGATTGTTACAATACATTTCTTACATACGGTTCCTTTAAGGTTTAAGCAGACAATTTGTCATTTATACCCCGGGTTATTTTAGTATTATCGAGATACTATGGTCCCACTTTATTTTAAGTAACAAAAAATGTCTCATGGCTTTAGTTTATAGCCAGTGCCGTTTTACTTTTCCCTCAGTTATATCTTTTTGGGTAACAAGAGAAAACTACAAATTTAGGATAGACCTATGTATTTTTGCTGTGCAGGTGGTTGTGGACATGCGAAACAAATAGACACTCCATCACACTTCCACTTGATGGGAAACAGGTGATAATGGAAGCTGATCCTGACAGTGGAAAGTCGTTAAGTCTCATCTTTATGTGGAGAAAGTGATAGGAGGTATTTACATGGGGCAGCCAGGCATGTTGAATGTTCCCGCTGCACAAGCAACAGGTGAGAGGGCTATCCCACAATAATGAACTCCCCGTATAGTGTTCCAACTGGATTAGGAAACTTTGTTTCTGGTTTTCCAAGTCTTGGGCACAGGTTGGCACACCCTCCTGATCTAGTGGCGCCAAATGCTATAAACCACCTAAAAATGGCAATGGTGGAAAGTTTTCCCTAAAAAAAGGGGAAAGCTTATAAAAACAGTTAGCAAGGGAGAGAAAGAGGAGTGAAGGATTATTTTCCACTGTGTCAGGGAGGTGTCTGGGTTTGGCTTTAGCCCCATGCTCCTGTCGTGTGAGCCCCATGCTCCTATCCTGCCGGCTTATCTGTCCTGATCGGAAATGAGGGATGGAGAGAAGAGAAGGGTGGACAGTCCAGTGCAGACGCAGCTGCCTGAGTCAAAGAGAGGTTGGAAACTCAACCCTCATGAACACACTGCCACGCGCTCTTACTGTCACTGTGAACAGTTGTTCGCTATAGAGTTATATACTATAGTTATCACATAACAATGAAAAATACTATTAAAGCATTCATTAATCCCAGGTAATGTTTTATCCTAAACATTTATTAATACATCAAAAACCGTGCACTAACGTTAACGAAGATTAATAAATATCTCAACAAATGTGTTTCTCATTGTTAGTTCATGTTAGTAAATGTGTTAATGATGAAATTTTGTTACCAAGTGTTACCAAACACTTTTGTTATATAAAGAACTATTATAGAAAATGAAAGCTACCGTTTAACCTTAGTAACCAATATATTTTAATATTTATATTAATTTAATATAATAATTTATTTACTTAAAATATAATAACATAAAATATGAATAAATAATATTTAATAAAGCTTCTTTTTAATATTTTTTTGCCATGAAATGAATATGTATAGCCTATACTTTCAATCATTCGGTCTGAAATGATCCTGTACGGGTGTAACCAAAGTACTTGGTTTACAGACAAAACAATCTGTGTATTATATTGCTAAATCATTCCCTCCCTTCTTCACTTACTGAACTCTATGCTCAGATACACCCAGACACACACAAACACGCAAAGTCTAAGGGTCCATATTTAAAGCAATTTTTTAAATGTGTTGACTAAGATCTGATTTCAGTGTACTATCCCCAAATTATTTAATGGATATTTGTTAATATGAAAATCATTCATTCAGACCACCTTGTTTATTAAACGAGACTGAACAGCTGAACGATGTTACAGAATACGATTCTACTTAAATTATAATCCTTCATCAAAGAGCCTGCCAGCACAGCATCACTGAAATCCCTTTGGAGGAAGGGTGGAAGAACAGCTGTAACTGTACAAAAAGTGTGTCCAGATAGATGTGGATCTCATAACTTAGTAATTAATGCTTTAAATGTGATGAAGCAGAAGCCAACACAGTCTCACAGCAACTCGTCACATCTTGACGCTTGGTCAAAACCCTTTTGCGTCGCTTTTTGAAGCTCAAGGTACCCCTTTTTAGTCACTTTTCGACGTGAAGGGTGCTCAGTTGTTTTAAATAGGAAACTCAGTTTGCAGACTCTATATTTTTTTCATTTTATCTTCATAACTAAAAGATATATTAGGTAAAAACAATGGCATTATTGCATATATGTAGGGGTGTGATTTTTCAATGTAAACAATCAAACAGTTTTATTTAAATTATATTATTTACACATTTACGAGCACGTAAGTGCCACAAACCCCTGCCCCTAAACCTACCATCTGTCAATAAAACACAAGATATAGCAGGCAGATAAATCCATCGTCACAATTCATTTAAAATATATTAATATTCAGAGTGTTTTGAGGCAAAATGATTGAGTTGTTAGAGAAATAGACGTGGTCGCTGTCTCCGTCTTCCGTGTACTTCCTGTGCGCGCTCTGCAGTCTGTGCACGATTTCTAAAAATGCTGCTACAAAATTCCTTACGTCCACATTGGTTGAGAAATGCCATCAGCTCTTGTGTATCTCATGACCGATTGCATCATGCTACGGAGGGAAGTATGTTTCTGAATGAGACACAAGCGCGTTAAAGGAGCGGGACCATTTTTAGTGATTAAAACCTTGCGTTTTACTCTCTTTCTCACATAAAGACTTTGAATGGCTTCAGAAGACTTGGAATGTGACACACCTTTTTTGTAATGTTTTTATACTGCTTGTTTATGATTAGTTTGTGCAATAAATACCTGTGACTGCATTTGCCTTTCTGTGTTTATATTGTATAGAGGTGGGTAGGTTTAAGGTTTGGTGCTCCAATAAAAGTAAAACATTATACAATAAATGTATATATGAATGCAAACCATTACATTAAGCCAAACAACTGAAAGCAATGGAGGACCCTTCACGTAGAAAAATGACTAAAAAGTGGTCCCTTGAGCTTCATAAGTGACGCAAAAGGGTCTTGAGCAAGCATCAAGATGTGACGAGTTGGTGGGACTGTGTTGCAGAAGCTGAAGCAACTGCAGACACCGATAAACCACTGCAGGTGGAATCTATTTAGGAGACAAATTACTTAAAAAAAACACATAGACTCTTGTTAAGATTGTTATTATAGCCGTGATTACACATTATCATGTGATCAACGGGTCAGTAAAATGTACATCTAAAATATGCTCCACAGTTGCAGTTCATTTCTATCAGGACAAAGCTGGAAACTTACTCATGGAGAAGTCAGCTGTCAACCCAATATTGACTCTGAACAATATTTACTAACTGACTCTGATTTATAGGGGTCATATGATGCAATTTCAAGTTTTTCTTTCTCTTTGGAGTGTTACGTGCTGTTAGTGCATAGATAAGATTCCTAAAGTTACTAAGACTAAAGTCTCAAAACCAAAAACTTGTATTCTTTTCCCCATAAAACTGTTTGTTAAATGTTGTTTTTGAATGTTTACGCCAGGGGTCATTATTCCTGGAGGTCCAGTTTCCTGCAGGATGTAGCTTCAACTTGCCTTGGAAGAGCTTGATTAGCTGCTTCAGGTGTGTTTAATTAGGGTTGGAGCTAAACTCTGCAGAACACCGGCCCTCCAGTACCGAATTTGGTGACCCCTGGTTTACGCAAAGAAAGAAGGTGGAGCTGTTCTGGCTGTAGTGTTGTCGCGGGTGCCATGTTCTGAAGAAGCTGTGTGTCACTGTGAATGTGAAACTATTTAGTTTGTGCTTCCTTTAAGTAAGTTAGGTTTTCTTATTATAAGAACCTGCTACTTACTAATCAAACGCGATTGTTGTGCTTGTTGTTTGTCATTTCCGATCACCAATGCAGATATGTTGTTATGTTTATAGGGTGCGATGCAACATGATGCGTAAAAAGAGAGTATAAGTCATTATAATCAGCAATTATGTGTTAACTGGATGCAACAAATGCCTCATTTGTAATGCGGCATGCATGATGTTTTCGTAAGGAGCATAAAATTTCTATCACGCTTGAGGTATTTGGCCAATCAGCGCAGACCTCTTTGTTTTAGAACGATGAGCTTTGTACAAATCAACCCATTTCAAGAAGGCGGGGCTTAGAGGAGAAACAAGAATGTACAGTATGTAGAAAATAATGTGTTTTTTGAAACTTGTGATCTTTCAGAGTCACTTATTAAAATTAACTGTGCATAAAAGTAATCTCTTGTGACATCACAGCCCACACTGTGATTAGGAGATTATGCATAACACTCTCAGACAAAAAGTACAACAGCTGTAACTGGGCAAGTACTTTTTCAAAAGGTACACCTTTATACTGTTTTCACCCCTAAAAGGTGGATATTAGTATCTCAAGTGTTCATTTTAGTACCTAAATGATAAATATTAGTACCTTTTGCAAGTGTTCTGCCCCAGTGACAGCTTTTGTACCTTTTTTTCCTGAGAGTGACTTACAACATCATATGATGATGCTAAGCAGATTTAATTTCTTTACTAAACCAAAGAATTGGAGTTCAGAGAAACATGACTAATAGTGAAGAGTTAGTTATATAAGACTTATATTTACCATGACACCTGTGAAGAGACACACCAGCTTGCCACAGCTGGTGTGAGGGGACACATCTCCATATCCCACTGTAAGGAAAGTGATGGCTATGAGCCATAGTGCTGTGTCCATGCCACCTGTCTCTACCTGCTGCTGCCTATAGGTGGAGACAGAGAGCAGCTGTTTTACACAACATGTATTGTTCAAAACGTCAACTGATTGTAACTTTCAAACGAATAGTTGCAGAAAAGACAACAGTGTTAATGAATGATTCATCCATGCTGTGACAAGTAAACTTTAAATTCTCAGTCAGTAATGAGCTGGTGCTGAAGAGCAATGTGCTTGTTCCTGTGATAAATCTATTGGTGAAAAACGTATGACCACAACTCAAATTGACCATCAACATCAGAAGAAGCATGATAACACTTGATGAGCTGTATCTAATGAGCAAATGGAAAAAGCATAACAAATACTGTTGCATAAGTGTTTGTGTTTCTCAAAAAAAAAAAAATTGCACGTCCTGTACCTTTCACACAGTCGCAGCATCCAAGACGCGGAGAGCCAGAAGAACATAATGAAGACCAGCAGCGTGCGGGCCGGATACTGATTCATTAGCACCTTGAGCACAAAGCGGAAGGTGAAGTTGATGTTGTTGAGGGAGCCGATGCTCCTGTACGAGGCGCTGAGGAGCACTTTGCTGTGTAGCAGGACGGCTCTGTGCACCAGATACAGTCTGAGGAACATGAGGGCCGACAGAAGCAGCTCCACATCCAGCATGACTGCTCTGTGACTGGAAGACAAGCAGAGGGGGGTGGAGGAATTTTGCTCTGGCTTCCCCCCGAGTCTCCCCTCCATATCGGGCCTCAGGTAGATAGCCACGGGATGGATAGAGCAGACAATTAACTCCAGGGAGATGCCAAGCACCCGGTTACTGGTCATGGCAATGCGCCAGTCCACCTGGTTGTGGTCAATGATGAAAAGCTTGAAGAAAGGAAAGAAAAACAGAGGCAGGATGTGTATCAACAAGAGAATCACTTGATTGATCTCATAAGGAAGCAATGATTAAGAAAGTATGGCAGAGACGAGCGAGTGAGCAAGACGTTCTTGATTCACTGTAAGAATGGGGCCAAAACAAACACAGCCCTGTTCTCTCTGATAGGACGTCCAGCTGTAAACTGTTTTGCTTGTGAAGGACAAGTGTGTCAGTGAAACTACTCGAAACCATAAATCACGAATGAATGGCTCATTAATTACATGACCCCAAAAAATATTAAACATGACTTAGAGCTGAAAATGAGTAACACCATATAAATCAACAGCCGTCTTGGATTACGACAGACGGTTTAAAAAGTACATGGACCCGAATTCAGTTGTAATTGTGATCATTGCTTACAATTTCCTGCCACACTAATTGTATCAGTTCCATCTGCTGCATAAGCTGAAAACGTTTGTCATTCTGCACTGCAAACCTTTCCTCATGCATGAGGTCATTTGTTGCAAAGACATGGAATTCTAGGTACTCAAACATTTAAGCATTTTACATTTAATAGACCTATATTGAGGCAAAGAAGTCAGTCAGTATGTGTTAAAGTTAAAAAAATACATTCACTTTTAGAAAGTGTTCCTGTAGCTCAAACAGCAGAACAGAACATGGCACTATAACTGCAATAAGGCCATGGCTTTAACTCGCAGATAATGCATGAACTTATAAATTAACTAATTACTAAAACAAATTATCTTGCTTTTGTGTAAACAAATAATGTTGCTTCATAAATATTTCATAAAAACACCAGAAGAAATACTTGTTGTACATTACTGATAACATTACAAGAGCAACATGCGGTTGCACAAGTTCCTGCTTTGATAGAAATCACAACTGAAACTACAGTACCAATGCTCAAAAGTGACCTTAACCAACTCAAGGCTACTTGCAAAAGAATTGTTAGAGCAATGTAAATATTTGAGTGTACAGCATTGAATTTATCAGTCCATATGAAATCTTACATTTATTTGCTTCGATAAAAGTTAATCTATTAATCCAGCTGCAGATTTTGTCCCTTTAACGAGGCCTTATGATGAGGGGTGAAATATGAGTTCCATGGGAACACAGTTAAGGGGTCGTCGGGCACAAGCAATTGGGTGGGTGATGGGCTCAACTGAGAGAGATGTGAGACCGTGTAAAAGCAGGTGATGTCTTGGCAGAGTGGGCCGAAGAAGACATGCTGAGGCAATTAAGACTAGTGGGGGCTTTTGGCCAAATGTCATACTTTTTTCAAAGTACACCGGATTTTAGAAGACAGACATTTACTTGAAACACTCACACAAACATACTTTCTCAGTTCTTTTTCAACTACACACATTTAACCAAATGAGTCACACTAAAGTGAAGTGTAACTGACTGTTTTTACTTGAGGTCCCTTTAGCCCCCATATTACTGACTGTGTGAAGAGTTCAGATAAGCCATCTGCTCTCCACACTTTTGCCTTCTTATCTCTATACTGCACTCGTAGATCCCCTGCCTTTCCGAATTTCGTTTAACAAACGAAATGCTTTCTAACCCAAAGCAACATACACTATAGTTTATATTACAATTTGTAATTACATTTAGTATTTTTCAGTATAAATGACTAAAGAAATTTAGTAATGGTTAAAGGCAAGAATCTTTTTTCTGGTTAAACTATTTAACGCCTTTAACATAGGACATGCCGTCACGCATGTCATTGTGTATTTGTTCTTATTTGAAGCCATCCACGCAGATGAAAACAAATGGCACACCTTTCTAATTAGTATGTCATTCCAACAGAGAAAGAAGAAACGAAACTAAAAATTGTACCAAACTATTTTAAACACCTTTGCAATTTCTTAAAGGGACAGATCACTGTAAAATGGTAATTCTGACATCGCTTTACTAGTGAAATGAAGAAGATGAATATTTCAGATGTTTAACAAAAAATGTCTTTGTGTTACACAGAAGAAATAAAGTCGTCTGAGTTTGGATAGACTTAAGTGTAAGTAAATGATGCCAGAATTGTTATTTTTGGGTGAACTGTACCTTTAAGAGCACTTTCTTCAGACATTAAAAAGGCAATTCAGTGGATTTAGATTGGACTAAAACACTCACTCTGATGTCTTTATAATGGAAAGCGATGATGAGAATGAGCAAACACCCCGTGGAGAAACTGATGAGACCATTTATGGAGAGGGCATATATGGATCCCTGGAGAGAACAGACAAAACAAAGAGAATGAGAGTGAATTATGCAAAAAAAGATTACAGTGTCATTTCTGAAAAATAAAAACTGAAAAATACTAGTTTAATAAACATTTAATAGTCTAAAGTTACAGTATTACACTGTAATTTTCTCTTATTAATTATTACTTTTGGTTTAAATAAAGCGAGGCACGTTTTTCCTGTTTGAAAGATGTGGAATGCAGTGAGCAATTTAGCATTTTTAGAATCCTATTTAAGATTGCTTTGCTCACTCAGCGACCGTGTTATGTGGGGAGGATAGCACATCAAGCTTAAGTGCTATTAGAGGTCAAAACTTAAATCAATTATTCAACCAGGCGCTAATTATGCACTAAATGATGTGGAAAGATGCAATATGACTGTAGGCAATGTGAGCAACGCAAAAGGGAGGGAGACAAAATGTGGAAAAACTTGCATAAATAGCCAATTTTCCTGCATAACCTGTTTTCCAAGAGAAGGGTGAGCTTAAATAAATTATTGTGCCTGGAAGATCGTTCTCTTAGCATGTGTTCCTTCTCCATGCCAGTGCAAAAGAAAACAATATAAAACAAATACGTGAACAAATGAAGATGAATATTACATTGGCAAAAATACTATTCTGATAAAATAATAATATGATAGTAAAATATGGTTCCTTGCAAGTTTTGCTGTTGAGCAAGGTGTCCTGCATCAGTTGGCATTCTGTAAAACCCCTCTGTGGCCAACAAATCATTTTATGCACTTAAAATTTTAGTGCATAGTGGAGATTTTTAAGAAGATCAGACTGCTTGGCCATTGACAGCAATGGTTAATTTAACAATATGAGAAACCACATTTCATAGAGTGAAATCTGGCATAAGGAAAGTTATTTAATAAAACCAGGTGCACTTAGGGAGGAAACTTCCATTGCATAGGTTATACACCCAATCAATGCCCACTTTGGACTGTAAAGACATGGCAACTTCATGTACACAGTTCTGTTCAATTTATCCTTAGTTCACCCCGAAAATGAATAATCTGTCCTCACTCATTTATCCTTGAGCTGTGCCAAACTTCTAAAAGTTTATTTTGTCTATTGTACACAAAAATTGATAACAAAAGAGAATCAGAATTTACATTTTTGGGTGAACAACTCTTTAAACCCAAAGTCTTAAGAATTTAGCATCTATAGAAACTACAGTGGGTACGGAAAGTATTCAGACCCCCTTAAATTTTTCACTCTTTGTTATTTTGCAGCCATTTGGTAAAATCAAGTAAATTATTTTCCCTCATTAATGTACAAAAAGCACCCCATATTGACAGAAAAATACAGAATTGTTACAAATTTTGCAGATGTATTGATAAGGAAAAAAATGAAATATCACCCTTTGCTGTGACACTCATATATTGTCCATTTCATTTGAGTCCAGCTGATTATACTGATTGGACTTGATTAGGAAAGCCACACACCTGTCTATATAAGACGTTACAGCTCACAATGCATGTCAGAGCAAATGAGAATCATGAGGTCAAAGAAACTGCCTGAAGAGCTCAGAGACAGAAGTGTGGCAAAGCATAAATCTGGCCAAGGTTAAAAACGTTTTTTCTGCACTTAAGGTTCCTAAGAGCACAGTGGCCTCCATAATCTTTAAATAGAAGACATTTGGGATGACCAGAACCCTTCCTAGAGCTGGCTGTCCGGCCAAGTTCAGGGATATCCTGGACCAAAACTTTCAGTGCTCAGGACCTCAGACTGGGCTGAAGGTTTGCCTTCCAACAAAACAATGAGGAAGCACTTAGGGAAGCACACAGCTTCAGTGGCTTCACAACAGCTCCCTGACTGTTCTTGAATGGCCCAGCCAGAGCCCTGACTTAAACCCAATTGAGCATCTCTGGAGAGACCTAAATATGACCCACCAACATTTACCATCCAACCTGACAGAACTGAAGAGGATCTGCAAGAAGGAATGGCAGAGGACCCCCAAATACAGGTGTGAAATCTTTCCCAAAAAGACTCATTGCTGTTAATACAAAAGGTATTAAAAGGATCAATGTGCTTCTACTAAATACTGAGCATACTTAAGACCATGTGATATTTCAGTTTTTCTTTTTAAAATAAATCTAATTAAAAAACTAAAATTAAAAAAATGACAACAATTCTATGTTTTTTTTGTCAATAAGGGGTGCTGTGTGTACATTAATGAGGAAAAAAAATTATGCAAAAATAAGCAAATGGCTGCAATATAACAAAGAGTGAAAAATGTAAGGGGGTCTGAATACTTTCTGTAACCACTGTATTTATAGTGATATTATGTATATATGGTTGCATTGTTGTTGAATTGCAGATATTGGTTTAAAAAAAACACTAACCAAAACAAAAAACACAAACATTAAGGAAACAGCAAGTAAAAGTTTGTTTGCCCACTCCAATCACCACGGTATGTGGACAGGACAGCACGTGAAAATCAGCATAGTCCTTAAGTCCCGTTTGAGGTCAACACTCAAATCCATTATTCAAACAGGCGCTAATTATGCACTAAATGGTGTGGAAAGATGCAACAGGCAGTCTGAGCAGCACAAAGGCAGGGGGACAAAATGTGGAAAAACCTGCATAAATAGCTGCTTTTCCTGTATAATTTTGTTTCCATGAGAATGGTAAGTTTAAATACACTGTCACGGTTGCAGAAGTAGGCTATGCTTCGGAGGCATAAATTAATTCTCTCTCTAAATTGTCTGAAGTAGTATTATCAAAAATACATTTTGAGCAATATGACCAGAAATAATTGGAGGAAATTTTCTAGAGCGAA
This sequence comes from Enteromius trimaculatus, assembly GCA_032361065.1. Classification (NCBI taxonomy): domain Eukaryota; kingdom Metazoa; phylum Chordata; class Actinopteri; order Cypriniformes; family Cyprinidae; genus Enteromius; species Enteromius trimaculatus. The sequence continues at coordinate 10,183,599 of JAUMHP010000070.1, forward strand.
TAAAGAAAACAGAAATGAAAACACTGATTAGTTATCAGTGAGGATGTTAAAACACTTTACCCACCCATGTTGACTATTACGGTGTGGTAGTCAAGAGTAATACTAATATAAAGGTCTAAAAATCTAAAGATGCTAATCCCTAGGTCTAAATGTAGAAGATGTAGAAGCTTCATTTTGCTATTGATGTTAAATAATAATGATTTTCTCATATGTAACTAATGTAAATATGGGTAAAGAGTTGAGCTGATGCATTTAGATTCCTTTCATAATAATTTAATATACATTTACTGAGATCTTCAGTGGTTTTATACATTTATGAGATGGAAGTCAGGGTCAGATAAAAAAATGTAGGAAATTTCCAAAAATAGCCTACATTAAAATGTTCGTAGGTGCAATGCAAAAACAATGCAAAGGCTAGATAATAAAAAAAGTCTATACATTTTCTTTTGATAAATTCCAAGGTGTTAATAAAAATGTCCCCATGGGCAAGTTGTTTACTTTTTATGAAATATTTAAAAAGCCTTTAATACGATTTGTTTTATGAAACTGGTTCCAGGAATATACTCACCCATTATTATTATAATATTATTAAATACAATCCAAAATATATGTAACTGTTTCATGCATAAGCAAGGTCCTAGCAAAACCAAGGTCATGGGTTGAAATCCCAAAGAATGTAATGCCCTGTAATATGCTTTGCCTAACGCATAAATGACAAGACAAATATACAATGTAATAAGTGAGTACAGTGCACACTGTCTGGTTTCTTGCATGTGTTTTCTTTTTTGGTCAACCTGCTGTGTTTTTTTTTTCCGAGATAACTGGCTGATCATGGGAAACGGAACGAACCCTCTTGATGTTTTAAGACATTTGTGTTTATCTGTTTATTTGAGACCTCAGAGAAGTTCCCGAGGTTTTTTGATTGGTTAAAGTTAATGAAGAATATCTCGTGTGTTTTCGTGTGTGCTCGGCCAACCCCGTAGAAGCTCGAGCTCCCTAAATCAACGTTTGTCCAAGTGAAATATTTTTTTATAGATCACTAAATTAACCTAATTTACTCCTGTTAAAGTCATTTCAAGGTTTAAATCATGTAGTAATGCATTGTTTCATGTTTCCACCAATTAAAGGAAGATTTTGCTTAATTAATTCAGCAAGGTCAACGACGTTTTAGTTCTACACAAGTTAAAATTAAAACTAGCTGTGATATTTTAGCCGGGAAGATTTTGAAACGTTTAATTTCTGTAGTTGTTTGGTTCTTTTCGTGTGTCTCTTCTATTAAATTTGGCTGATATTTCTCTTTATTGAATATCTTCTAGAGCTTAAAAATGATGCTCCATCAAATAGCTACACCACAGCTGTCTCAAGCGCACCGTATCTGTATTTTACAACATCTGGAGATTTACTTACTGGTTGATACACTACTGGGCACAGCTCAGCATGTAATACCATCAGCAGAATGCCTAACACCGCGGTTCCCAGTGCCCACGCGCAGAGGCGCTTCTTGTCCTCCAAAAGAAACTTTCTGTCGCGAAGTCTGTAAAGATTTCCCCCTTCGATCGGTGTAAGTCTCTTCCCCGTGTGGGACAGCGGTACTCTAATCTCCGTCGTTTCCCCGTTGTGGTTGACAAGTCCATCACAGTTTCTGCCATCCACCTTGGTGTCCAAGTGCGCAAGGCGAGCGGTCATCTCCATAGCGCGCTCCTGTCTTCAGCCCATACAGACATCAGTCGCCTTGTTCTTCATCCCGTCCTTCCCCCTCTCCAACCAAAATTTCAGAAGGCATAGCACGCCTAAGTCAAGAAGTATTTCGGTAGACTGAAATGCGCACTCCTACCTGCGAATTTACACTTACACGCCTCAACATTTGACTTGGGTCTGTGGGTAGGCGCTTTGAAACTGTTCTCTTTGAAGGAGCGCTCTTACGTAGGCTATGCTGTGGACGGACTGCATCAACTCTTTACAAGTCGTGTCGCCTCATGATGATTGTGGCATTTTTTTCCCCATTTACTGTAATTAGTGCTTCTTTCGGGAAACCATCGTTCACACCTAAGTGTTCTAAAAGAGTTACAGTACGAGATCAGTGGAAATGCAAAACTAAATGTAAGTTAAATGTTCCAGAATCAGCCAAAATGATACAGTTTAAGTACGGACAAATATAAAAAAAATCCCTATATATATATTCAGGGATTTTGACAGAAAAATTCCAACAGTTGACAAAATATATTCTCAGGTATTAAAATTAAGTGTTTAATAGCTCATATTTGCGCTCTCAGCACGTTCGAGCTGGATACAGTCAATACCGACATTGCCAAATTTGTCCAGAGGGGTACCTCTAGTGTTAGTCCAGTTTAGTGCAAGACTAACGGTTTAGTTGATTGTGTTTAGGTCCAGTGCTCCAATTAAGGCTATGTATTTTCGGGGAACAGTCTGTTCACGCGTGACGTTACTAGATTATTTATGTTTGCATACAAAACATATTTCTTTTAGGTAGGCCTAACATAAATACTGATGGCATTAGTCATGTTAGTGCACTGCCCGAGTAATTGCAAGAGGCTGGTAGCTTATTGTGCTATGTTTACCACTACTAACTTGTTTAGCAACAAGTTTAAGATTTTGAGGTAGCCTATTGAAACATTTCAAAGCACCAATTAAACTATTAGGTAAAATGTATTTATATATAAGCCTTTGTTCTTAACCCTTAAAAGTGGGGTCAGGCTATACTTTGCTGGCTGGTGGACCTCAACCAACATCCCACCGCAGTTGATACAAGCCTGTATTTGTAAGTTTAACACTTACTGCTAATTCAAAGCATTTGAAAAAGAGATTCCTACACAGACCATTCAGAAATTGAAATATCAAATTGTCACTTCCATAATGAACTCGAGAGGGACAGGAACTCAGAAACTAAACATGCATGGCCACAAGGTTTGTTGCTCTCTCCTCTTCGTTTACAATCCCCTCCTTTCTAAGATTCTATTTCTATGTGCAAATCCTTGCTTGTCTTCCTCTAGGAATAACGTAATGACCTTGGACCATGTGACGCACTAGCCCCATGTGGATCCTTCCGCCAGGGCATCCTGTAGCACAGAACCTACAACAACCGTCCCAATAAGTGTTTAGTCCAACTCAGAGGAGCCCATGTAGAGTAATACATCAGGATGTTTCCACCATATATTTGGCTTGATTTCAGACGTTGGAAGGTCTTTAAAAAGCTTACAGAGGTGCGGAGGGCCTTACAGAGTATGAAAAGATTCAACAACCTTGGGTTTAAAAGTCCAAGTCTGTTTATTTTCAGTCTATGAAGAATACTGTGAATTGCACAATTTGGGAATAGATTATATCCAGAATGAGCTAAATTGATACAATTCAGGAACATTTTTATATTTTTAATATAACGGTTACTGTTTTAGCAATAAAATACATATTTGTAACAACCGTTGGGCATAGCACATTTTTTTGCGAAAGCAGAAGCAATATTTACAGTGATTGCATAACAGCAAAACATCATGTAAAAGACAAAAGAAAGCAAAAATAAATATACATGTGAAGACTGAAAGAAAGAAAGGAAAACATCAGTAAACATAGTATAGGATATAAGTTTAACATACAAAACTGCACACAATTAATTTTTATAAAAAATAATAATGATATAGCAAAGGGAATATCTAAAAAGGCAGATAATAAAATCATTCCTGCTGGTACGCAAGACGGCAATTGTGAGATGACACTGTTCAATTTTACAAGCCGTTTTTTACAAAAATACTTGAAGAAGAATATCTGTTATATACAATGACAATATCAAGATAATGAAATGTGGACATATGGCTTGGAATGAAATTATGGCTTGAGGCAATGTATATCACCACCTAGTGGTGTTGGAAACAATTACAGTACAATTATAAAAATGTTAAGCAAAGCGTTAATGCAGTCCTCTCCACATCAGATATGATTATTCTCAAAGGTGAATCGCCATTAATTAGGGATGTTATATGCAGAATCTAACTTCAAACCTCACCACACAGCACTATTTGGCTTTAGTTAATTCAATTAATTTAATAGAAAAGATGTAAGATGCTTGTTGTTTTAGAGGTACCTTCATAAACTATTACACCTGAGTTGAACTGCTGGTAAAATCTGGGAAAGTGCGTCCATTACGTATTTCAGTGAATAACAACATTCACTCAAATACAATTCTACTCCATTAAATATCACTCAAGCGTGCTATGAATAAAAAGTTACCAAAACACTCACTACAGAAGCTACTGGAAAAACTGTGCTTTCCATATCTATGGCTAAAAAAGTTCAAGTATGCAGTAATCCAACTTTGGCCACGTTGAGAAATAATTGCTGTACTTTTATGATCAAGTAATAACAGAGCCAGTGTTTTGTACAAGAGGAGTTTAAACATATTGACAGACTATTTTTAGCACATAAAAACTTAAGTTAAAAGCCCAGAGAAAAAATAAATAAAGTCAGAATAGGTCTAATGAAAAGCTTGATTTGAATGTATAAGCCCCAAATCAGCCGGCATGCTTTACACTATATTTCAAGTTTATGATTTCATTAAAATAAGCTATAAAGTTCCCTGCAAACTGGCAGATACATCTTACATTATAGATAACGCTGGTTTTGGTTACCCTTTCACTGTCCCCCAGGTTTGGAGGTTAGCGTGAGGCACAATGAACTGAGGAGGTGCTTTGGGTATGACATAGTAAGCAAACAACGGAGAAGGTGCTGGAGCGCATACAGTCGTGAAGAACATGCCTCTCTTCTTCTTGTACTTGGGCCACATCTGTGCCGGGTTATAAAAGTACTGCGGCCCAGGGATCTGTTAATGACAGAAAATTGTTTTACACTGTTACTTTAATTACTTTTTTTAATTGAAGAAGTTGCACTTTTTTCTCCCTTGAGTGTACTTTTTTAATTGAGTGTAATTTGCTGACGTGAACTTTAAGGGGACAGTACACCTTCAGTTGCCGGTTCGTAGTATGGAAAAAAACACTATTCAAGTCAACGGGGACTAGTAACTCAACTTTAGCTATCTTTTTTAGCAATGCATAATGGTAATTACCTGAGCTGGAGGAAACTTGTGTGGCCCTCTAGGCTCCCCTGTTTTAGATCTTGTTGTGTGAACTGTGTTCTTCACTGTTCTCTCCTCAACTTTTTTCGTTTGGTTCTCTTTCACCTCCTCTTCTGTATCACTTGAGACTGCCGAGCCGCAGTCAGATGAGGTTGCTGAGTGGTAGTCGGATGTATCCAGATTCACAGAATCCACTTGGCTAAAAGTATTATCCTTTTCCTCTTCCTCCACTTTATCAAACTGAGCTACTGTAAAATATCTGCCATTCTCCCCAGACCTGCGGGAACATATGAATGTGAACTAATACTTTTAGTGATAAGTTCTCACTTAACACAAAATGGCAAGTATAATCATTCATAAAAAGGCCAAAAGGAAGCGTCAAATAACAAGCCTGTCATAGAACTTACCGCACGCACACCTCCGATGGATCGATCCATATTGTGATCTCACGAGGAAAGCCCAACTCCCTTGGCTTTAAGCCGCTCTCCATGCATGCCTGTGATACCGATGCATCACAGGGAATTGAGTCATTTATTCTGATGCATCTGAGTAGGGAATAAAAAACGGTCAATTTGTGAAGACTGCTATGTACGTTTGTAGGTCTTTTATAGGTATAACCTCATGTAGGCAAATTAAATTATCTTTTTTTTTTTTCTCCAAATAATGCTTTATTCAGAAAGGATGCATTAAACTGGTTTAATTTACAATGTCGCGAATGATTTTTTATTAACAAAATGTTCTTCTAAATTCTTTAGAATTTTCTAATAATCAAAGAATCCTTGAAAAATTAATTACACTTTTAATTAAAAAATATTTTTAATTAGAATGATTAAATAGAATAAATGCTGACAATTCAGCTTTGCCATCACAGAAATACACTATATTTTAAAACATATTAAATTTGGAAACAGTTACTAGTTAAGTAATAATATTGTGCACTATTACTGTATTTTATTTAATTTTTTATATATTTCAAATAGTAGAGTATCTTTACTGAGAAAAATGTTGAGAAATATTTGATATATTTATTTAATATGTTGTTTATTCAGAATAATCACAATTAAAATCAAAACACTTTTAATATAGGCTATAACTTCAAACTAGAATATCTAACTTTCCTATAAAAATTACAATAAGTTTTCCTAAATAAGTGAATCCTTGTCATTTACCTGTATGCCTGTCCTTTGCAAGGATTGTCTGGGTACCAGTGGCCTGTGAACTTTTTAAGCAGAAGCTCTTGTAATTTAGCAGCGAACAGTTTGGCTTTAATTTGATCCACACCTCCACGCTCCACTGCCAAACCTTTCAGAAAGTTCACCCCAGCACTTACTTCCTTTTTCATTCTCGCCACTGTAAAGAAAAACAAAACTCAAATTTTAATCCAGGGCTTTATTACAACCACAAAATTAGGAAATAATCTCCGATTGACCTCCTTTTTAAATTAAACATTGTATATATACAAATAGGCTTGAAAATTTGGTTCTTCCAGGCTTCTTTTACATTTAAATAAACAAATAAAAAGCATACCTACTAGTTTTTTGTCACCTGCGAAAAAAAAAAAAAATGTGTAACCACAACCTGAAACACCTAAGCTTTTGTAGGTCATCTCTATTGGCATCAGTGATAGAAGAACTTCCCTGAGCACTGTTTTCTCTGTCCTCTGACACCTGTTGAAGCGGTCTCAACTGTTACTGAACTTTACCACATGTGAAGACTTTTTATCCCACGGCCATAATTTGCATTATAGGCAAAAAAATGCAAATAAGAGTGACTCTCTTTCCAACAGCATATTGCTAAATAAGGTATACAGTTGCAAAAGAAGACACATAAAAGAGCAAATAAACATTGCATCCTTCTGACTCACATTGGAGGTTGTATTATGCTATACTGCTGAACAAGACACCAGACTTAGGCCACTCTTACATTTTTATGAACTGCAGGATTTTATATTCCAGACATTTAAAGAATGATCATGGCCTGAACTGATTTGTTTTTATTTGCTTTGTTTAATAAAACCACAAAGATAAGATGTTTAATAAATGTTTTATTCTCCAATTAACAGTTACTGTTGAAATTACACTTTGGTTTTTACCTTGTGAATCATGTTTGCCTCTGTATGACAATTCATAAGTATTTGTTAATTCAAAGAGACAAAAAAAAATCAAGTTAACCTAAAAGTTATATAACACTAATTAAACCAAATAAACAAGTTTATGCCACTCCAAACATGCGAATGAGGTTGTTGCATTAGGCAACCTTTGAGCAACATGCTGTGAATGTACTCAGGCATTAGTCAGAGTGCTGATTTGAGTGACACAATAATAACTCATTCAAGATCTTTAACAATGCACAAAAGGCTTAAATGGAGCTGAGATCAAATCTATTTTCCACCTACATGTCTCAATTTTTGAGCAACTTGTGACAGAATTTGCAAAGTATGTAAAGCCAAATGGCATGTGTATGTTTTTAGAAGGACATTGACACAGACTGACCCGTGTATGAAGTGAGCAGGTCAACAGAGGCTGAAAGTTTTATCTAGGCTATGACTAATTGTGTAATTAATAGTAGACACATCACACAGATATCATACTGTATGATATGTAAGCCTATTCATTTGGAACAGGAGAGATTGTATTAGAAGTATGTATGATAAAAGAGATATAAATAAATAGAAGATATCATTGACATATTCTATAAATGGACTCTTCAGACTATTCAGAGTCTATATAGCATTAATCACTCGTTATAAACTCAGTGTGGACCATTTTAGGCAAAAGGCAGGCAATTTTCCAGACAAATGTTTACGGTAATCAAATATTTTATTGTGGTATTCTAGTCAAACTATTCTATTAAAAAAATAAAACTGTATAAAGGAGTAAAAAGCGCAACACGATTCAGTCACGTGCTACACGCGCACCACATGCAATACTGAAGGTTTTCAAGCAAGCGGCTGGGAAAGTGCATCATCGGAAATTCCCAATAAGAAACCCCCAAATCATAATGTATGTACTCTATGTAGGCCTATGTTTATATATATATATATATATATATATATATATATATATACTAAACATAGTTCATATATTCAGAGTGATAAATATGGTGTCTTCAAAATTAATAATGTATTTTTTTCGACTTTTGGTGTTTTTCTTAAAAATGTTATAGTAATAACAGTGGTCTCCAATTACAGTAACAAGTACGATCGTGAAACTCGTCCTTTAACATTTTGACTTTAAGAAGTCATATTTATGTTTTGACATTTTAACTCCTATAACTTACAGAGAACAAAAGGAGAAAGAAAAACTTTACTGTTATTGTTTATAATGGATAGTTCTTAAGGTAATTTCTTACCGATATAGGCTGAACCCAAAACGACTGGATGTTTTCGTGCTCTTCAGCTATATTTTCTCAAAACTGTTATCTCAAACAGACTAATAACCCGAGTAAGTACGCTGCTTCCTTGTTGTAGTACACTAGTGCTCCACGTTTCTTCATTCGCGCTGGGCTTGGTCGACCAACAAACACGTCATTTTACCGCCAGCGATTAGCATATGACTCACTTCCTGTTTTTCTTTTTTTTTTCTTTTTTTTTTTACCAAACTAGGTGGTTAAGTTTTTTTATTAATCTGTATCTATAATATAATGAAAATCAATGTCAAATTATCTCTTTTTTAGAGGTCAAATGTTATTAGCCTGGTCCCTTATTTTGAAACACAATTTTACACCTCACTCATATCAAATCTGGAACAATAAGAATCTACTGTATAAGCACAAATCTATCTGTATTGAAAATTGGTTTAAAAATGGTATTATGTTTGTGTCTCAAATGGTTTGATCTGTATTTACACTGATTTTTTTTAGTTTAGCATGGAATTCCTGTTTGCAATTTGTCATGCATTTTAGAGGTCTTTCTTTTCCAATCTCATGTCATCTTTGCAAAACATTTGTTGGAAAACAGTGCCTTTCGTCATCCAAGTCAAAAAACAATAAGAAAATTAGTGTTATTTCAGATGGAGTCTATTTCTGTGCCTTATGTCATGTCTTATTGTAATGGTTTAGTAATTGATATTCCCTGGAAGAAGGTTTGGTCATTACCTCACAAATATAAATTATTAACAAAAGGAGAGATATTGCTTTTAAGTTGATTCATAGAATTTACCCAGATTAGTGCTCTCTTAAAAGACTTAAGAAGGAGACCAACTGTTGTTTCTATTTAGATCATCTTAAAACTTCTTTACATTTATTCTGAAATTGCTCTTATACAACGTCATTTTGGTGTGACATTATTGACTTTGTCAAATGTTATGTGAATCCTAATTTGGAGTTTACTTACAGAAATATATTTTTTGGTTTTCATGAATGTGGAAAAAAGGCGATACTTATCTCATAAACCATATTTTCCTGTTTGCTAACTATCATAAGATTTAAACTTGAGTTGAAAATGTATTTTGAATCAATTGAGTTCTCTAAGAACTTAAAAGCAGTGGCTTTGCTAAAGGACTTTGCACTTTCTTTGGACCGAAAAAGACTGATGAATGACCCTGGACATTTGTTGTATCGTTATGGTTTGAAAATGATGACAATTGTTATTATTTATTTTTCATACACTGAAGAAAAAAAACCCCTCACTTCCTTGTCTATAAAGTTCAGTTTACATTGTTTCTACTAGAAGAATTCACGTCTGTTATTATGACGCTGATTCACTCAAAGCCCAAATATGGTCAGAGCTAGGAAGCTAGGATACAGTAGCAGACTGTTAGCCAGAATATTCATTTACTCCAGGAATTTAGGAAGACATTGTAAGAACGTGCTTGTTATGTGTGTTGTCTGCCTGTGATAGTTTAGATTCGTTTAATAATTATAATAAATGGTTATTTAAAATAGCGTTCTAAAGTGTGTGAATAATTTGGCCTACGTATACGTGTAAGTTGTAATGCAAATGATCATTTGTAGCGCTACTCAATAATGAAACCACTCGTTCTTTAAAAAAAGTGAAGAAGACTTTTGAGTTTAAGGCAAGAGTCTTTGCATTGATACTGGATAATTGAAAGGCACTATAAAAAGCAGTGTAGTCACGGTTAAGAATAGAATTACACCAAGTGTTGATAGAGGGTGTACTTCATCTGATGTACAGCAGATGGCAGAATTGATCCCTTCTATTTTTTTTCCTCATTTATGCTGCTTTTCTGTTGCACTCTGGGTGAGGATCTGATGTAAGAGCTTGTTCATCAGCCTGCGTTAGTGTTTGCTCAGCTTGCTTGCATTGAACATGGAACATGTTCTGATAATATGAATTCTAAAGAACAGGCAAGAAAACAGCATGAGGTAAATGTTACACTGGCACACCTTTGCAGTCACAGTCAGCCACTTTAAGTTCAAACCAAAGTCACAGACAGATCATAGGCTACAGCATGTTCCAGATGCTAAATCAAGGGGAAATTATGGCTAAAAGGAAGAGAGGTGGGCACAGATTTAAAAACAGAAAGTAGATCAGATGGCCATTACCAATATTCAATATGTTTTTACTGACAGTGCAGCCAGCGAAATAATCAATCTGCCTCTGCTTGCAAAAGGAATCTAAGAACAAAATCGGTAAACAGTGTGATTTTTTTTCTCATGTCCATTGTCTTTTACTATTCGCTCCAGATTCCTTGTCAGTGGGTAATTCTGGTCCTCAGCTGGTAGACTGATTGAATTTTTTCCTGGATGCCTTTGAACAAGCAATTAATTTAGTCAAAAAGCCATGGGTGATTTGGCGTCCCTCTTGAATTAAGAGTGTGATGCATTCTTTTGACCTGGCACCACAGCCCTTGAGAGGTTGGAGTTGTTTGAATCATAATGAAGAAAACCTGTGTACTTGGTTCATTTGCGTTTGATTCATTTTTCTACAGTACAGAATGTGTCTTTAATGTGACATTTTGGCCAATCGTAGGCTGATTTCCCCAAAGTCTGAACACTGTGGCTCTATCAAAACATTTTGTTTGTTTGTGCATCTCAGCCAGCCCAGCAACAGTGGCTCGACCAATGGAATGAGTTTGGGGCAGAGCTATCTGCATGACTGACCAATGGCAGACACAGGGAGTGTTCAGTCATAATTTTTGCAAATTTAGCAAATAATGCTTCAGTTTGGTCAGAATTTGTGCCAGTTTGGTAACATGCTGAAGAAATTACACATTTTAAATTTAATTTCTGGAAATGCGTTTAAATTTTTTTATTCTCTTGCTCTCCCAGCTGCCTACAAGTCCTTGGCTTATTATCCACAACAATATTAGAGGTTGAAAAGTAGCTTGAGGGTTTTTTCTTTAACTTGTCACTACAAAGGCAAACAAACACATATTGCCTCATATTAGAAACCACAGGTGTTTTTCATAGCCATGGGAAATGTTCAAGAGGACGTTATGAATAAGGACTTATACACATGGATATTTTTGGTCGAGCTTTGTGGAAATATGTTTTTGCGTAAATATTCTGCACTGGAACATATCATCTAAAGGCATTTTTTGTAATTAAAGATATATAAAAATAATTCATTTCAGACAACGCAATAAATAAATATTTGTATTTTAAATTATATATTTTTAATGTATAATTTTAGTAAAATTTATTTGGCTATGTGTATTTTTATTTCCTAAAAATAACCACTTTGGAATTAATTTTATATTACTGAAACACACAAAAACAAATGCTATCTGCTAGTTGCTTCAGCTTTAAAAAAATGTATTGATTTCCCGGGCTCCCAGCAAGCTTAATGCAATCGATAGCGATGGCCTTTCAAGATCAGCACCAGTATAAGCATACCATCCTCTCATGCACAGTTACCTCTACACAGCCATGCACACACTCTCCCTCTGTATCCCCCTCACACCCCCAGGTAATGATTGTCCTTGGGTAAAAGAACAGTTTGTCTGCATTAGGAGTGAAGTGTTCCTAATGGGATTGTTCTCCCACTCTGGTAATGATGTTATGTATGAAGGGCCAGTTTGGTTCTATAATGAAGGTGAAAGAGATTGCAGCACACTTCATTTTGACCTCCGTTATCTACCCTGTCTTTTCTCCGTCTTTCATCCCACCTCAGCTCTCACCAATTCTGAAGAAGATCGATAGTTGTTTATGTTTGCAGTGCACTCAAAGATCTGCCTCGTTGGTTGTGTGGAGATAATGTGTGTTGTGATCTGTCCTTGTAACTCTGGGTGAGGGCAATCAAAGAGGTGAGACTGTGATTTTGATTACTTTTGAAGGGTTGCTCAATGTAATCAACTCAAAGCTCTGTTGGTTGTAACATTAATTACGGATACTGTAATAAACGTGAATATTTTGTGAAACTGCTTGCAATAATTACATATTGGTATTTTTTGGGTACAGGTGGTGGTGAGACAAATTGTCACAGCTCAGTTTCAGCAGTGAGGAGGGTTGTGAAACAGCAAAACCCAGTTCAAATGACAGAACAGAACAAAATTAAATAATAAAAACACTGTTATATTTAGGCATTAGGCAAACAGGATAATAACATATCGGGACCAGATAATAAGAGTGGGTGAATGTTGAAACCAGGTTGTAATCAGGCTGTTTTGGCATGGCCATTGACTTCCATATTATTATTATTTTTTTTTGGTCCTACTATGGAAGTCAATGGTGACCCAAAACAGCCTGGTTACTATTTATTTTGTGTGTGTGTTCAGCAGAACAAAGAAATTCATACAGATTTGGAACTCGATGGTGAGTAAATGGCGAACTATTCCTTTAAGAGTTGTTTGATGTAAGGTGACATTTTGTTAACCTTTGTGTTATAGGCTATTGGAATTTATAATTAATTCTGTCATGTTGGAGAGTTGCTGTGGCGATTTCCTTAGTAATATTTTCACTACCATGCTATCCTATTTACATCTTTCCTCGAAAATAATCCGCAGAAAGTACGTTAATGTTAACTTGTTTTTTGCGCTTGTCTGTTTTGTTTTAAAGTCATTCCGTTGAAAAATGGCTAACGTTAGTTTTTAATTTTTAAGTTTAAATAAATAAATAAAAACCCGCGAAAAACCTACAAGTTCTTCAGACTGTTATTCTATGAGTGAATGAACGAGGATTTGTGAAAACTGAAGGAAGACGTTTAATAGACTTTTAAACAAAAACATCAAGGTGAGCATATATAAAGCATATATAAATATACACAACGTTACCGAGGCAGGGTTGTTTTTTACGCTGTTTACCTCAGTAAATGTCTTTTTACTGACAAAAATGTTTTGTTTTTTTTTTAAACGAAATTTCTTTATTGGTGCGCATAGCCTAATGTATCAACAACAGACAAGCTGTTGAATGTTGCTAAATAAAAGAAAAGAAAAAAGAACGAATGAAAAGAAATTAACCCGGAAGCGGGCGTGTTACCACAGCTAATAAGGTAATCTAGGACAATTTGTGACAACCTGCCCTGACTTGACATGATAAAATATGCTTGTGCAGTCCAGCATTTGTTGTGAAATTAATTACAAAGCTGTATAAACACTCTAAAATGTCTGCCAGTGTTTACTGTATTCACTTTATCCAACAACTATTTGACAAACACTGTAATTTAAAGAGTTTTGTGACATGCAAAACCAGAACATAGCCTATTATAAATGATTTCCCCTTTGATTTTAAAAATGTTACATTTACACATGATATTTCTATGTCGTTTTGAGGAGTCATCCGTCAGGATATCGCTGCGACTGTCCTGCACCTCGCTGCTCTGCATATCAATGTTCACTTTCCCTTTCTTGTCCCCCAGACTCAGTTCAGTGTGTTTCTTCTGCAGGAGTTTCTCAGGCAGGGAGAGGCCAGGATGGGGTTGCAGAGCAGGGAAAGTTTCAAGTTCAAGTGCAAGATTACATGTTCCTGACCAAGAAGAAGAGCGGAGAAAAAAAGTGTGGTAACTAAGCCGAAAGTAGTCATCTGTATGCTTCTGTAACCTTAACAGCACATTGATTCCGAATGAGAGAAAAAGTGAACAAGAGAAGCCGGGGAGAAAAAAAATCCACCCCTCCGCTTTCTCTTCACTGTTACTCTCCTCCTCTTTCCCTCCCACTAAGATATTCTGTCTGAAGCCACCCCCCCTTCTCTCTCTCTCTTCCTCGATCAGTCTTGTATTCCTATCCTTCATTCTTTCCTACACATGCACATACTATTAAACACCACTTTTTTTCTTTTTCTTCGTCTCTCATCAGGTCGTCTTTTAGCACTCCGATTTAAGTATTTAGTATAGTATTTCTGTTTTTCCCGACGGGTGGAGAAACCGGCTCAATGCGGCTCTCTCAGCTGTGTATCACACACTGGGATAGCCTGTTTCTCATTGAGAGGCCCTTTTTTTTACTTGTAACACACGAGTCTCGCTCTCTTTACGGTGCAGGTTTCCCTCCCCCTCCCCTTCTTCTCTACACTTATCCGTAAAGAAAGGAAGGAAGCGGAAGAGAGAGGTGTCTGTGAGGAGGAATGATGAAAAGGCAGAGAGAGGGAGAGAGAGAGAGAGAGAGAGAGAGAGAGAAGGAGGGGGTAAAAGAAGAGAGCAGGACTGAGGAGAGTGGACTGGCAGAAACGTGAAATACGAGAGGGAGAAGAGTAAAGTAGGAGAGGAACCCGCCAGAGGAGAAACGAGGGATGGCTGACCTGGAAGTGGGAAAAATCGGGGGAAAGGAAGCCACCGTTCTTTTCCAACACTTGCTGGTATTTCGCTTTTCACTTTGTTTTTTTGTTTTGATCATTTGTTGTCTTCATTTTTCATCTTTCTGATTCAGTTGTTTCTATTTTTCTTTATGGTAATATATCCTGATATCATTCCTAATGTTTTATTCGTGTATAAATGTGCTTTCTGCTACTTTACATGCAAAAGTAACCATCCGTTTGCAGACTTCAAGTACTTTTCTCTTCCATCACATTTTCCTCTCTGCAGCAATCACGTTTTGTTTTCTTGTGCGACACGTATTAGCTTTGAATGTGCATTTTTCTTTGACACTTTTTTTTTTTAACACATTAGGCTATTATTCATGACTTTTTTAAAAGGCTAAAATGGGGCCCGCAAGTCAAGATGATCGCATAAAAGCTTTAGTACTTACCGTTTGCATCAGTTAAATTAGCTTAGCACCGATGCACTTGTAGAAAGTGTGATCTTTATGTAAAGTCAGTCCTGGCCTCCCTAGTTTGTGCCACTTTTGTTTCACTTGAATCGTTGAAATGTAGCGTAGTCCCTTTATTGGGGTGTCCCCTCTTCTCTCTCCGTACCACGCTCCTCCCATCACCCCTCATCCCCGCTGTCTGTCTTCGTCCATCTGCGCCCTTCTGAAAGGTTCATCATTGTAACGCTTGTGTTTATCAAACCAATGAATACAGATGTTAACATTAGTGAACCATTTCCCCCTTTGTGTACATTCTCCCTCAAAAGCCTTTTTATGCTCCTCTTATGGTTTGATAACGGAATGCTATCCCATCCCCTCTCTCTCTGCTTGCATATGTGTTTCTCTCAGTGTTTTACATCTCTCATCTGACTGCATAACTGTCTCCACGGTGATTATCCTCTACTGCCCGTAACCACATGTTTTTTTATGAACTTTTTAGAGTGTATAACCATTTAATCACAAAGATGCATTGAGGTAATTAATAATAGGAAATGTCTTTAAACATCTTCCATATAAACCTCAATCCATGCACAAATGTTGATGAGTCTTATGCAGTGCTTCTTAGCTAGGGGGCTGGGGCCCACTAGAGGGCCTCAGCAAATTTCAACAGGGGCCTCAAGATAACTTAAGATCATTTTAACTTAATGCATCTAAAATTGTAAATATTTACCATTTGAATGTATTTTCTTTGAACCAGGATTGCCTTGGTCTTGGAAAACCTGACTATACAAGGAGGACTTAAAAGTGTGATTTCTATATGTTAAAATAATGTAAATTAATAAAATATAATAACACCATGGGCATTTTTATCATGAATATACATTTTCTCTAGTTATGCCAAGCTCTAAAATATTTTATCGGTTAAAAAAGAAAAAAGTAAAATTATATACGTCAATTATATACATATAAGGGTTAGCAAAGCATAAAAAATGGGGAAAGTATGGTTTTAGTCTGTTTTATGTTGTTTATTGTTTTTTTTACTTGTGCTTTGGTGGACTGTGTTCATCAATCCCCCAAATAATGGCTGTTGCAGTTGCATTAATGTTTTGTGGCTATAAACACTGACTCTATATGTCAAGCATTAAAGCATTGTTATTTTCCACTGGTTGACACTGTGTTTGGTTAAATAACTATATACTCAGTCATGTTTTATTTCTTTATTATTTTTTGTACAATATCTATTGTGTACCACCTCAGTTTCCTTGAATTTTGAAACTACATTCATCACTGGCTCACAAGTGCATTCATACAGTACCACATCAATTTCAGTACAACAAACAAATCACCTTGAGCCTCAATTCTTGAATACTACCAGCAGTACAAAACAGTATAAGGGCCATTGACTCTCCATATGTTCAAGTGTCTCAGATTGCTTGAGCCCAACCTCACTGAAGTGCTCTGGAAATCAATAGGTTTAACATCAGCGCTGCCTCCTCTCTTACAATTTCTCACTGAGGAATAGATTGTGGAAAATGTATTTTGCTGTGAATCCCCGCCAAAAAAACTACCTACTTTTGTGCATTAAACTTCATGCTTTTACTATTAGGCTTAAATTTTATAAGTTGGTCCAGTATTGTGCAATCAACGTAAGAAAGTTTTATTCATGACCGATATATTGCAGAGTTTGATGACATTTGAAAAAAAAAAAAAAAAAAAAAAATTCCTTTCATCAGTAGCCTTAAGAAAACTTTGTAGGGGTTCAGCTGCAGGGGAAGACGTATATCTATAATC
>JAUMHP010000070.1:10217562-10237024 GCA_032361065.1 Enteromius trimaculatus
AACACATATATTTATATATATATATATATATATATATATATATATATATTATTTATTTTTATCAATATTGTTTTTTTATGATTTATAGTTAACAATAAAACACAATTTAATCACACTAGTGCAAATACTAATTAATTTATTTATATTTTAATTAAATAAAAAATATATATATTTTAATTTTTAAATTAAAAACTCTGGATATCTGTATATTTTAAATTATAGAATTATAGAATTTATGTATTTATTAAGGCAGTATTGCAATGTTTTCCGATGTATTAGAATTGTACATTTAACATTTCTTTTTTTTTCTTTTTTCTTTTTACAATTAAAATTTTGCTGAGTAGGCTTCAATGAAAAAAAACATTTAAAATAAAATAACAACTTTAGTTGAAAGTTAGCCAACTAAACTGGTTTATTTAAATGTTGCTTTGTTTAAATGTTAAATTCAATATATAATTTTTTACAGTGTGTTAAAGTTCCACTGTGACAGCTGTGATATAGTGAAAACATGTCCCACTATCAGTGCTTTTAATTAACTGCATCTATTAATTATATATTAGTGGAAATATTATGTTTGTTTCTATGTATTCATTATTTTTCATATATACACTATATTTTAAAGTTTGGGGAACTTTTATTTTCTTTTAATTAATTAATTACTTCTATTCAGCAAGGACACATTGAATTGATAAAACGTGACAGTTAAGACATATATAATGTTTTGAAACATTTCCATTTCAAATAAATGCCATTTTCAACTTTCTGTTCTATTCAATGAATTCTGAAAAACGTATCTCAGTTTTTCATTAAAATATTAAGCAGCACCACTGTTTTCAAAATTGATAATAATAATGTTTGTTCAACTTCAAATCAGAATATGAGAATGATTTCTGAAAATCATGTGACATTGAATCCTGGAGTAATTCAGCCTTTACAAGAATAAATAAAATGTTCAAATATTTCAAATGTAAAAAAAATAAAAAAAATTATAAATACTGATTTATTATTTTAAATTGTTTCACAGCATTACTTTTTATATTTACTGAATTTTATTGCACCTACGTCCTTAATAAGCATAAAAAAACCTTAAACTGTGCATGTATATACATAAACATAGCCATATATAAATCTAGTGTAAATAAAAGTTACCTGGAATGTCTTTCCTATACTGTTGCACAGTCATCCTCTTTAAACCAGTGTGGAAATTTTCCTGACATTTGTCTGGTGACTAGAGGAAGCGGGTGCCTTGCCACGTGATGAGCGGTTCAATTGAGAGTGACTTAGAAGTGTGGCCATCCGGGCCCTGAAATGGGGAGACCTGTACCGAACAAGGTGACGTCATTCCTTCACGGAGAAACTCAGTGCTTTGTCTCAGTGCTCTCTTATTGCAGGGATGCAGCACTGGACAGCACAGGAGCATTCATACAAACTAAAACAGATGGATAAAACACAGTAGCAATAAATGACAGACATTAGAATATAAAACAGTGAAACACGATAGAGGGGTAGATATATAGAGAAAATACAGAGGTTTATTTATGAGAGGATAGATACATAGAAATGAACGAGTGAGAAGCAGATAAAGCGCTAGCTTTTGCAAATAACTTCCAGACTGCTTGCAGTCAGCAGCACTAATAACAGCTGTTGCCTTCCCTCGGAGTTGTGGAAATGGAGGTTATTAAGCATTCCCTTTGAATGAGCTGCTGTAAAGCTAATGTATAGCTGATCCATACTTGTGCACCCTTGTTTAAGTAGGCTCTTTCATGTTCCTGCGCATCAACGTCTGAACATCTTTATCCCAGACTGTACTAATAATGCTGTCTGCGGCAGACATTTTGGCTCAGGAACAAGGGACTTTCATGGCCGCTGGTTGCGATGGCACGAAAAGGGGCTATTCCCCTTTAGCTTTTCCTCGTTGCTACTTGCGCCTATCTTTGTCTTTGTTACTGTTCGCTCTCAAAGCGAAACGAGTAGCCTCCCCCACTCACTGTACCAGCATGTCATAAATCATATTTAAACGACTACACCTCCACTGAGGCTGTGGGACTGGAGTGTGGCTGGCTAAAGAGGCCATGCGAGGACAATGCACCATTTAGTCGTAGAAGCGAGCGGTTTGCGTCGCTGAAATTGTTTCGATTTTTTTTATAGCAAACTGTTGATTTTTCCCTTGTAAAAAGTTTGTATCCTTTTTAAATAGATATACACCGATGTGACCCATAAACTTAATATAGTATATTGAGGGTACTAAACATGCATATTGCATGTTGGATTACATCGTTCGATCTTCAATTTAGTTTTTTTTTTGTGTTTTTAAAGGAGCAGTCCAACCAAAAAAATGTAATTCTGTCATGTTTTACCAAACCTCTTTGACTTCTACAAAACACACACACACAAAGGATATTTTGACGCATGTTTTGTCTGTATTGAATGTGAATGGGGTCCAAAACACTGAC
This sequence comes from Enteromius trimaculatus, assembly GCA_032361065.1. Classification (NCBI taxonomy): domain Eukaryota; kingdom Metazoa; phylum Chordata; class Actinopteri; order Cypriniformes; family Cyprinidae; genus Enteromius; species Enteromius trimaculatus. The sequence goes on from JAUMHP010000070.1 coordinate 10,220,016, forward strand.
TTTGATTAAACACACAAAAAAACCTGCGGTTCTTTCCAACTTTCCAAGCGTCAGAGAATCCCGAGACAAAATGATCACAGTTTCCACATTGAAAGTCAACGGGGTCCAAAACAACACTGAACCCCAGTAACTTTCATTAGATCGAGAGAAAAAAAAAGAGAAAGAAAGTACTGAGACATCTTCTTTTGTGTTGCGCAGAAGAAAGTCATACACGTCTGGAATGACATTCGCGTGAGTAAATGAGAACGGAATTATCTTTATCGAATTCAAATGCACAGAGCGTGATGCTCCTGGTGCTGAAAAATATAGTGTGCGAACACGTTAGTGCACGAACAGCTATAGGCGATTTGCTGCACTGGTGAATCCGTGGCATGTCAGGAAGACTGAGCGTAATCTGATGAGGCGTACCCGTGGATTGATTAACAGAAGATTGCGGCAAACGCGAGGAGTAATATTTTCCAGCGCTTTATCATTTTGCTAGCCTGATGCTCAGTGGCTTCTCACCCTGTTTGAGATTCTGACCCTCCCCCTTCGTTTCCCATTCCTTCCTACTCTCGGTTCTCTTCTCCTCTCCCCTTTGCCCCCTCCCTGCTCCCTCTGTCTCTCACACACATTTCCTCTCTCAGACGCACGCATACACGAGCGCACAGACTGCGAAAGAAGGGGGGGCAGGGGTAGTAACGGAGACACGATGCCTGAACAAATGTGAGCGAGGGAAAGAGAGGGAGAGAGAGAGAGAGAATAGGGATGTTGTAGGCTAGGGAGGGATTGAGAGGAAAAAAGCGAGAGTTTGAGATTGGGGACAAGGGATGTGAGTGCTTGAGATGCTGAGGAGAGACACAGTGATGGAAGACTCAAAGGCAAAGGCAGAATGTGTGTGTGTGTGTGTGTGTCTGTCTGACAGAGAGGACACAGTCTGAAGGGCTCGTGGTGCTGTAGACTGTAGGATTGCTGTAGGGGAGGTAGGCAGTGTGCTACCTATGGGATCAACGTGATTGTCTTTGCTCTACCTGCCTGTGGGCTCATTTTCTGTGTGTCTGACTGACTGTCTGACTGTTTTTCTCTTTCCAGAGACAGCGGGAGAGATGACCAGACACTTAGATTGGAGAGTGGAAAGGATGGACGTTTTCTCGTTTTCCGTTTTCTTTCACTTTGTCTTTGTGTCGTCAGGTTTAACTTTTCCGAGTCCGGCACGTTTCCGCATCCTTCATGCAGCACGTGAACTGGTTTTTCGCCTCGTATTTGTAGTTTTCCGCGTCGACATGCACTTTTTGTCGCCACAAAGCTTGACATTGTCAGTGTTCCAGATGCCACGATAAGGTAGTACATCTCCTTTTGGATCTTTGCCATTCACACCTGCCACATCATTATTCGATTTTTTTGGCACAGCAGAGGCTTGTATTTGCCGTAGACAGTTTATTGTGGTGCTTGTGATTGACACACCTGTGCACATGCATAAATGTGACTATAATTCTCTAATGCTGAGATGGAGAGATGCTGTGTAGTACGCTTGCCCGGTTTTTTAAAGACAATAGTACTGTGGGTCTAACTACTGCTGCAGTCGTTTTCATAATTCATGATGGTGTGATGTTTGAGAAATATTTTATCGCTGTAGTATTTTCGAGTCTCTGAGCAGTTTAAAGTATTGCATGTGTGCAACCAGCAAGGCGTGAAGATCTTATTCGGTTTGTCAGCCTGCACATTTTTTATGATAGCCACGGTACGTTTTTTGGTAATGGTTATGGTCAAGATTTGAACAGTTTGGTGTCTCTACTCACTCAGTCACTGTGTCAGTTATACCAGCTGTCTACCAAGAAGGGGCACTATTGCACCATTTTACCTTCTTCAAGTCCTCATTTGCAGTTTGTGTATTATAAATCTCTCTAATTACTTGTTTAGCTACTGAAAATATTTGCATTGGATGTATTCATAATTGTTTTATTTTATCTTTACAGGTTTTGACCTAACATCTGGATATTTCGGGAAAATTGGATTACTTTCATGCACTGTGCTGTAGGTATTCCATTTTGCCCTGTCCTCACGTTACCTGACGACAGCTGAAGGAGTCATCCAAGTGTTAACATGTTTTTTTGGTTGGTTGATTATGGCTTTTTATATAGTAATGTACTAAGAATTACTTTGTTTTATTTGATCATAGTTTTCTCTTTGTTGTTGTGTAATATTGCGCAGAAATCCTCTATCTTTCTCTCAGGAGTCGGCGAATGTGTCTTTGATTTTCCAAAAGAAAAGCTCCTCAAGCTGATGAGGTTTTACTGAAGCTCCTGGTAGAATCGTGCAGAGGATGATGCCATGGCTTACAGCCTCTGCGGTGAAACATATTGCAGTAAAAGTACCCATCAACAACACCCCATGGTTTTATTATGACTGACACAACACAGTTTGGTGCAAACATTATGTGCTTACTGCTCTCTGTGCACCTTCACTGCCTGAAGGAAGTGAGAGTGAAAACCTGAACAGCGCAATGCAGTCGGAGCCCTTTTCTCCAGGTGCTTTAAATGAAGTTTCGAAGACACCAGAAAGAAAGAATGACGTGATTGAGCAATGTAAATTCCAGAAGCATGGTCCTGTTTCTTTCTTTTTTTTTTCACAGTATGTCTCTTTGTCCCTGAGACCCTTAACCTGTGAGGTCAAACTAGGTCACAGGTGAGGTCCTCAGGAACAGGGCTGCATGCACCGTCATCCCCCAAAAAATCAAACCAAGGAGAAATAGTAGGATTTTTATTATGTCTTTAATTCAGTCTTAACTGTATTTACAGTAGCTGAGTAAACATATGGTGAAAAAGATGTGTTTTATGTTTAGATTCAGCGTTCGTGTACTGTACCTGATTGGATTGTAGTCTGGTCCTCCAGTTGTGCTAGTGACTACTGGGGACACACCCTATTGGCTGGCTTTGTGTTCTACACAAAGAAACGATCCAATAAGAAGACAGCCAAGGGTGGTGACCCCATCATATTATCTTCACTGATAACAAGACTGAAAACAAGATGGATGTATTTTACGAACAAACAGATTTCGTATCTCTTCTCTCCTTTATCGGTACCAGCGACTTTTTAGTATCATTTAGATGCTATAATAGTTTTTATTAATGTTTACTTGCTCTCACAGTGTCTTATTTCAAATGTATTGTTTTCTTACTTTCATAATGTGCATAATTTGTTCATACCAATAGAGCAATTAAAAAATTAAAAAATCAATTAAAGAAAAATTAAACATCTCACAAATCATTGCTGGGGAATTATTAGTAGTTTGGTACAATTATTGTATGTTTTCTAATATCTTTGACAGCCTGAATAAAGTGAGCCTGAAAATTTGACTTATTCTGAGCAGCGCAATGCAGTCAGAGTCTCTTTTTTCAGGTATGATTTGTTCACTTATCAGTGGTCCCGTTTTTATTTACATGCAACAAAAATAAAACACCTCAGAGAGCGTCAACGCAATATGTTGGATCCAGAGATATCTATCACAACCCAAACACAATAACAAAATCACATGAAAAATGAACCTGGGAAAAAAAAGAGACACCGGCACTCCATGATATGTTCATTTTTCAGTGTACCCTCAGTGACTTTCTGGCCTCCTCTTGGAGGGCCAGCTGTAGAATTAGCATCTCGGGACAGTGCAGAGCAATGCTACCTGTCTTCTGATCATTGCTGATAGGCCGGCTGACTGACTACACCGTCTTTTCTCTGGCAGGCCTGCAGTGGGGATCCTGCTCACTATTGATTGGCTTGTCTTTGCAGAGACAGATGAATGCATTAGTACCCAAGTCGCTCCTGCCACTGGAAATATATTAACTTCATGTATTAGGCACCCTGTCTCGTTACCATGGCGACACTTTGGAAAAGACAGGGGAGGAGGCAGGAGAGGGGGTTTTGGGGTGATGGAATGGGGGGGAGGGGTGTGGGATATGGGATGCAATGAGCTTGTGGGCTTGATTGGTAGTCTCTCTGTTTCTCAGACAAACACATTGACTACGTTGGGGATCCTACTATATCAGATTTTTAAAATATGTTTATGTTTACCCTTTCTATTAATCGTTTAAATGGCAATTATGCTTTTCCCAATGTCTCACCCTTCATTTTATTATTGTAAAATTTACGTTTTGTCTTTTTCCTTTCTTTTGTCTGCTTCTCACAGATCAGTGATCGATCACATGCATAGAAGGCCTTTTTCCTTTGTTCCGGTCAATTTGGATCATTTGCAATATCACGGCACCCCACCACCATCATCAACAGGCACACAGGCATCACCCACTCCCTCCCTTTTCCCTTCTCTCGCTCCCTCTCTTTCACACACACACTCCCCATCTCTTTACTTTGCAGCAAAATGGTGCATAATGGGAGCAGGAAGAGGGTTGAAAAGACAATGGAGTAAATTAGCAATATTTCTTAATGGGGAACACTCCACAAGACCATGAACATCACAGACGTATATTGCTTTTGTCTGAAATCACTGCAAGATCAAGATGAACTAGCCTCACCTACGTAAAACGGACAGGAAAATTCATTCATCGTTTACTCACTCCTTGCAATGTCCTTCCAATCCTTTATGACTTTATTTTTTTATGTGGAACATATAAAAAAGAGCTTATGAAGAATGTTGGTCACCAAACATTGGTTTCTGTTGTATTTTTTGGCCATATTGGGGAATCAATAAAAACTGGTCATTGTTGCAAATAGACCTAAGTATGGGTGCTGCCGTATTTTCATTTTGACAGGAATGAAAATAAGCCTGGGTGGCAGGTAGAAGTATTACAGCATGCTTTCAATGGATTAAAGTGTTTTAACATCATACCGATTGTGCAGCTGAAAATTATAGAATTCATTCAAGTCTTTCATACACATCTGTGACACCTAACCTGACTCTATTCTTATTAATATCTTCTTTTATGTTTCACGTAAAAAAAAAAAAGTCATGCCGGTATGGAAATAAATGATGGTGAGTGAATGATTACATACTTTTCTTTTTATTTGGGAGGACTATCCCTTTAAGAATCATACGTGAGCCTACAATCGATATGCACTTTACAATGAACTAGAGAAATGTAGAGTTGAGTTATTGGTTTTGAATTTTGAGATGCTAATTGTAACAAGAAATCACTAAATAAGCTCACTACGATGTGCTGCCAAAATACATTTTTGTAAGAAATTTTGCTGTGCTCGTGTGATAAGTATTTCGTCATGATGATGTAATCCTTAAACAGAGTTTTCAAAAGATGTTTGGTTTCAAACGGGTTGAGGAATAATATAACAGGTCTAGGCATAACAGAAATGTTTGCTATAATCGTAAAACTGCTGCTTTACAGCTCGGTAATTAAGAGAGTTTTGAATTGCTACGAGTGCTTTATTGACGTCGATGACAGTCTTCGTTTGTGCTGGGGCCATATTCTTAGCGAATACAATATAAGGAATGTGGACTCTTGTTTTAAAACACTAGATCGCATATTCAACAATGAATCGAGAGTAATTGAAGCAGGAAAAGTAGGTAAGAATGAATACATATTATCTGTGTTATGCTATTAAACAATAGGCCTATTGTACAAGAGGCTGCTGTACTGACTATGAACAAGAAGTTTAGTCTGTAAGTGTTTTAAAACTAAAAATAGGAAAGTATACGTCTGCTTTTTGTGTACTTCTTAGAAATGGACATTGTGTAATTCTATGAAATATACTTACAATAAATGACATTTAAGTATTTTTGACTTGCACTTCAGAAAATCTGAATATATTTGAGCTATTGTGCTCCTAGAATCCGTTTTTATTGTTATACGGTAGAGGGCGCTAGTACACATCTACTATACTGAATTTCCCCCGCAAAAAAAAAGAAAGAAAATCAAAGCACAAGTGAAGAAAAAACCGAAAGAGCATGCTTCCGTGTATACGTTAATCTGACATGATCATTAGAGACAAAACAGCATCAAAACTAGGCTATATAACGTTACGGAATAAAATGTCCACCAATGAATATAATGATATAATAATACGCTTTGGGTATGGATCTCCATCTACGTTTTGATTATAATTCTGAATCAATCAATCTAATTCATAGTTTTTTGCTTTTTGTTCAAAAGGTTGTTAAATTCTTTTTTTTACTTTAATTAACCTACCCCCATTTAAAAAGAACGCATGAAGCTTAAATAAAATGTTTTAGTTTCAAGCAGATACCTTGTTTTTCTTTTTATCTTTTGTGTGTTCCGATATTCTTATAACAAAATATATACAAACATAATACTAAAATAGGGATGAAGTAGAATACTTAAGGTATGATGTAAAGTTCCCTTAAATCTTAAAACTTGAGTTTACTTGATGAGTATACTTGTAGTGTAAAACTACTAAACTAGTAGTTTACTGAGACTACTATACTATACTTAAAAATGTGCTAAAAATGTTGCTATAAGTATTTAATTAGTAAACTGTGAGTACATCTATATGTTCACTTTTAGTATACAAGCTAAAACATAGACATAAACTAGTTGTGTACTGAAAGTTTGCTTCTGCTATACTTAAGCTTTACTTAAGTGCACTTAAACTTGAAGTATACTACTTTTTGGTGTGTGTAAAGAGAATGCAATAAGTTCTCTTGAGTTTCTTTTTGCTTTTAATAAATGGGCACTTTATAAAAAAAACAATATTAATAACCAAAATTATATTAAAACAATGTTTAATGTAACAATGTTTAACAATGTTATAAAAATATCTTTCCACATAAAGTTGCTTAGCTACAAAATGATGTAGATGATATTTAACAAATCATGGTTTGTTAAAGAAGTTATCTCATTACCGTTTTTTTTTTTCTACTCAACAAAGTTTTCTTAATTATGCATGATTTAATATGTCATTCTGTTAAACATTTTCTTTAATCTCTGCTTGCGTTCAACTATTTAGTAGTCTAATTAAATTCAAGTTTCACGTTGCTCTTCTTTCATTTTACTGTAAAAACAAGACTGCAATTAAACCTAAAGTTATTTTTAGAGTGTGCAGTTTATTGCAATTCTATTGTTTTTGTGTTTTTTTCACAGGGAGAGGCTATGACTTGATGCTGAAGAATATCTTGATGGATGAAATTATGCCTATACTGGAGGAATTTGACCTGCAGACAAATTATGGTAACAGATTAATCTATTTACCAGTTTCAGCAACTGATTAATAGACTAACTGTGTTTGTTTGGGATCAGACCTGTGACAATTCATTAGGCCATAATTTAAAAGGATTTACCCTGAGTAAATATTCATGAGAAATAGTGAGCGTGAGGATTCTTTATCAGTGAACTCCGACAATACTTAGATTGACCCAGAGATTTGCGTAATGTTTACTGAAAAGCGATATGTACAAATGCGAAATGATTGTCTACAGTCACCGCACCCAGAAACACAGAGTGTTTATGAGATGCTGGGTGTTGTAAAGCTGTAAATCTGTCAGTTCTAGTGGTTTGGTTGCAAGCATTACATAATACATAGACAAATTGTTTATCCTTTGGAAATTATGAATTTGATCATTGGAGACAATACAGCGAGAGTTTTTTTCCCACCCATTTTTTTTTCTTTCAACAAGAACTGCTTACTTTAAGTCATTTTTAATCATTAAGTAATTTTATTGTGGAGCCCATTTTTCCCTCAAACCGAGGACAGCTAAAAAGACAGACTGGCATGAAATATAAGGGGGAGATCCAGATAGAAACAGACATGTAATCTTTGACATACACACTTTGACTGAAATTGAGATAAATGGCTCTGTCCTTCTCCCCTCTCCTCTCTTCTTTCAGATACAGAATATGAGTTCAGGCTACAGGCAGCAGCAAACAATTTCATCGCTGCAGCCTCAAGGCTGCCCAGAGGTGAGACTTACATTATCACTTCATTTCTTTTGCTTGGTAAACCATGAAAGACTGGACCTGAGCCTTCCATCACCATTTCTGCTTATTTCTCTCTTAAATTATAGCAACTTCTCCCGTTCTAAAACTCAAAGCACCCAGCCACCTCAGTATTACTGATTATTAAACTGTACATTCCTTGCACATGGATATTGCAGTATATGTTATTTTTAAAATATGTTTTTTTATCGTTTCCTGCAGCCTCTGGATGTTTCCCCCCATGCGGTGAGTAACACCTACAGTATATATATCCTGATGAAGCACAGAAAGTGCTTATTGCGTGATTTGCTACACTGAAATCTCTAAAAAACCTTTAGGCATTTTTAAGGTACCTCAAATGTTTTAGAACTCCAGAAACATAATATATATCATAAGTGGCTGCAAGTCGCTGTAGTTCTTTCAGAAATTTATGGGTTCCATCTTTTCATGGAAAAGTAAAAAATAAAAAATAATAATAATAATAATTAAATTAATGTCAACTAATTGAAATCATAAAACTTGTTAAATACATTATGAAAATTTATTTGAAAAACAAAAAAAATAAAAAAAAATATTTTATTTTAAAATTTGATTCCCTATTAATGTTAAGTTCTTTACAAAAACTTCTTCCTTGTAACAGAAGTCAAACCAAAATTATGCTTATTGTTATGAAGACCTTGATTTTCTGGGTGTATAGTATATGATAGTTTCATCAAATAATATGGTGAAATGCTTATTCATATACAGAGTTCTGGAAATGCAGTTCATGAGGCATGTCATGCTTGATTGAGAATATTGATATATCATTTTTCACTGTATAAATGGGTATTTGCATGTGAAAATATAAAAATGCCTTTTATTTTGGTAAGGAGATGCTTTAGAAGGGGAGCAAAGGGGAGTCTTTTTAAATGTAGACATATACTAATACTAAATAAAATATATATGCTTTTTGATTTACAAATACTGTTAGTTTTTTTTTTTTTCAAAGACTACAAAAATAAAACATAGTACACTATAAATGGGTTCAAATATATTGTTTAGGTTTCCAGGTTCAAGGTGCTGTTTATAATTGCATGACCTGTCAGTACGACTCCTGTGAGTTCCCGCTGGATTGCCCTGGTGAGTTGACAGGCTCCTTTACATATGTGCTGTGTTCTGTTCAATATATTATGATATGTAATTCTATGCATTCCCCTACTCACCCACTCTCTCCACGCTTGACATGATGGATATGTTATAACTCAACCTGACCGAACCACCTCTGTAATTATGTAATGGCATTTACGCAGCGCAAACATCTACAGCTTTTAACTCTACTTAGGAACACAGCAAAGTTGTTAAACGAAACCTTGGGCCTTGACACACTTTTACACATAATATCATTTCGCACAGATAGCCCTCTGGGTCACCTAAGATGGCAGGCCTTCTCCCACACACTGTGGTATTCATTTCCACTCAGCACTGCTACAATTATTGCTCAGCGTATCGTTTCCTTGGCTGCTCTCACCAGAGGCTCTGCTTAAATATTATAATTAGGTGAATGGTGGGCAGACTGTGCTGCCTCTGTTCTTCTGTTGACAAAAGGCATTCAATTGCAAGGTGAAGTGTTACATATCTGCGTCTGATGTACTGCTGTGCGTATGTGTGTGTGTGATGTATGTGCTTTTACAGCGAAGGAAATCAAGGTAAATGAGAACAACGGGACTCAGATGTGGTGTAAGGTCCCTTTCCTGCTTCCCACAGATGCAGAGATAGTCTGGAGATATGCAGCGGTAATGAAAAAATCACTTCAAACCATGAATAGCTAACTGAAAATATACTAATGGGATATACAATTAATAATAATAACAACAATAGATAAATTATGGACCCGGAAAGCACAAAATAAAGCACATTTATTGTTTTAATAAATATATAAGTGCTGTCAAACGATTAATTGTGATCAATTGCATCCCAAATAAAAGTTTTTGTTTACATAATATATGAGTGTTTACTGTGTATATTTATTATGTTTATATTAATACAGACACACAAATGTGTACGTTTAAGAAAAATAGGCTAGTTTTATAAGTTAAATATATTTATATATAATTTAAATAATGATAATGTATTATTATTATTATATCATTATATAGTAATGTAATAATAATGTAAATATATACATGTAAATATTTTCTTTTAATATATGCATGATAAAAAATAAAAAGTACATATACATATTTACATATAGTAAACAAAAACGTATGTTTGACAACACTAATATTCATTGTTCATCTTTTTTTATTTAAATGTGTCACACCGTCACAGTCACCAGGTCCCAGATCAGCTCACACAGAAGACACACAAGCACAAACACCTGTCACAAAATGAAAACAAATATTGTTTTGTATGTACAATATATTCCTGCAGAATTTATTAAAATTGATAGGTGATGTAGCAATATTTGTTGTTTGAGGGTTTATATATATATGTATTTTGCCATTCTAACGGGGTAATGGGGGGGGTATATGTGTGTGTATTTCCCTCAGTTTTATTTAAAATGTTTTTATGTAGTTATTCATTAATCCTTTATTTATTTCTCTCTTTTTTATTAAAATGCATTTGAAATTATAACATGTTTCCTGCAGAATTTACCAAAATTAGACGGGGCTATAGCTATATTATTTTCTTTTTATCCAGACAGAATTACAGTGTATTTCTTTCAGTTCAAGTTAATATTTATTTATTCATTTATGTAGTAATCTAGCAATATTTAATGCATTTATTTTTAAGTTGAATGTTAGAATACTTTAAAGATTTTCTAAGCCTTTCCTTCCAACTCTTTCATTTCAACTCTTCTCGACGCACATCCACTGAACTTGACGTACAGGAGAGCACGATGTTGATGGATCGGTTTGATGAGGTCACAGTTGGAGAGGATCCACTTTACTTTATCCCCTCTGCCCGGCCAGAGCACTCAGGCACCTACCAGTGTGAAATATTCTCTCAGGAGCACTCACTTGTCCGTATCTACTACTACCTCACAGGTGACCACTCACATCTATTACATATAATTACATTCCTGACTATCTCTCTATATACACCAAATATCTCTGGTTTTCACCTCAGTACTCCCTATGGAAAGGGTAGGCCATGCAGAACTACAGGATGTCTTTGAACAGGCTCTCCTCCCAAGAGGTCACTTCCCTCCCCTGTCCCCTACAGATCCATTCACCTTATGGCTGCCCAGTCCTGACCTTGTCACCACATGTCTGACTGCAATGCTTCTCCTGGTCTTCCTTAGTCTTGGGTAAAAATTCTTTATGTTCGTTGTAATTATTCTGTGTAATTCCTATTTGATTTGAGACATGAGAATATCAGGATTTCCCAAACCTTTTGGTCAACCCCTTTAATCTAACCATGAGCTTTTAAGTTAATATTTAAAAAAATTCAATAACATATTTGAATGTTCACTTTGGTTCACTGGTAATCAAATGAATTTGAATCTTGAATTTGGGGGTGGAATTTTACCACGACATGTTTTTACTGATTTATTACTGCTTTATTTAATATCTCCTTGTTTATAGGGCACTATATTGGTCATCTTATCAGATTGGGAACAATGGTTCTGATCCGGCCCAGGAAACAGAAATCACAGAAAAGAAGAAATATTTGATTCACTGCTAACAAGAGTAACGCAATAAAATATTCAGGCACAACTTGTTTCACTGGTAAGAGATTTCTATTCGATTTTGGACCAGATTATTAAAAAATAATTGAAATATTATTATATAGGAGTCAGCTTTTGAAATGAACAGGAGAACATGTGAGAGCCAGTGAATCTGAGTTTATGAGTGAGGCTGTGCCATTACATCAAGTTATATAGCCTCCCTTATACTACTAAATATAGCCAGACGTGACTCAAGGCATTACTCTGTTTGCTGTCTTTACTCAATGTTTTGCTGCTGTTGTCCCAACAACCCATTAGGTCCACTGGGCGAGGGAAATACTTCATTGTACAGCATTGCAATTTTCCATAATGTTTGTTAGGACAATGTGTATTTTAGAGCTGCAAAGTTTTTTTTACGATGTCTGGATTTTATCACAGAGTTTAAGATATGAAGTATTTTTCCATAAATTTAAATAAGCAGGTTTTCAAGGATGAACTTCGTTAATAACTATCATCACCACTGGTCATATTTCTACTTCTTGCCTCATTTGGCACCTCTTTACCTCTACTTATCTGCCCTTAGATAAGATGATGTCCGCCAACTCAGTGCTGAGGTCATGACTGTTAAGAGAAAACACCCAAAATAGAAGACTGCACAATGTTAAAGTAAAGTGGAAAATAGGAAAAGGCGCAAACTGCGCCTCTGGGTTTTATTGTGTGAAGATGTTATGCACAGTTAAAAAAAAGTGCTACTTTATTCACTGGCTGTTAAAATAAGCATCAAACGACAAAACCGCCAGACAGTGTCAGGAAAAGTCTCAACTGGACTATAATAATTAGTACTTGTATGATGCAACCAATACGTTTAAACTGAATTATATGATGTAGGTACAAATATTGTCTTTTCTTTTATTCTTCCCTTTGATGGAATCATTACAAAGTTTTGAAAGTGAAAAAGGCAGGTTTGTTATTCTTTTCTCTTAAGAGTGTTCTTGAGAAAACGAACCGTCCTAACTACGAGATGTGACATGGAAACTTAGTCATGTCTTCAGAAACATTAATGAGGACTGTCCTTTCCAAAGTTATAAAAAAAAAGAAAACTGTCAAAATGTTTGATGACAATCAACATGAAATGACTGTGGAGACAAATATGTTTTTAAAACACTGTTGGAATCCAGCAGAATGTGTCTGTAATTGGATGCCTATTGAAGTGAAAGCAGAAATCTAGGAACAGCCAATCCTATGAAATCAAACAATCTGCCAAACTGCAGACAAAAATATCATTTCATATTGATCAGAATATACAAAAAATAGAATTTAAACAAAATTATTTGGCAATAACTAGATATTATAACCTCTGCGTACCACCTGAGAGGTCATTATCTTGTATCTTGTATAACTGTATTACATATACTATGATATTTTCCCCTTTATTTAATTTGCTTTGTATTTATTATAGCACACATGATTAATTATTGATTATTAAGTTATTTTATTTTTTCCTAATGATGATTTTGTTCATTCAGTGAAATCAGCTTCAAAACACTGGACCACAAATATGAATAAAAAACACATTTTCAAAATATTTTCAATAAATATTAAATATTTTTCTTTAATGTCAAAAAGTCATTCTGGTTTGTAATGACATGAGGGAAAATTTAGTAAATTAATTATGATATTGCACTTTTTTCTGTATTATGACTTTGTTTCCTGGATTAAGCAAAAACACCATCAACCGACTGTAAAATCGAAGTGGAGAGATCACATTATTATACAGTTATTATTTGTTGTAGCTGTTTGACGGGTGTACAAATATCAGCACAGTAAACGGTGGCAGTGACAGTGATGACATTACGTTTATCAGTGAAGCTGAATCATATGCGGTTGCTGTTGTGGCCTAGCTTTATTGTGGCACGATCAGTGTGTGAGAAATGAAACAGAAATGACAGCTGGATGATTTCACTGTATGAGACCGACACAGCACCTCTTACTCACAGAAATCTGTTTCCTCTTTTAATCACTGACAGATGTGCGGTCTGGGTATGTAGACCCTCTGACGCAAGAAAGGGAAAAGAGACAGGGTGGGCAAGATCTCAAATAATTGCAAACATTTGTCGAGGGTGAAGCATCATTTTTGCCGTGTGATTTGAATATCTAGTAACAGAAAGAGGTTTCTTCATTTTTCTCAAGCGTAATCACGATGAGTGTTGCGTGTTTTATAGTCATTGCATTTTTATATCACTGCCAGTTTGAACTCACCAAATAAAACATGACTAAACAAAACAGAAACCACTGGTTGGAAAATCACTGGCCGAAGTCGGTAGTGACCGTTTTATCAACCTTACAGTGTTGAATGAGTAAGAATGACCATCCCTTTACTGGAACTTCACTATCAAAAAAAAGTTTTGGCAAGCGGAAGAGCTGCATTAAGTTCAAGTTGGTCGTCATTTCCCATAGAATATGCTTTTAAAGTGTTTAAAGGTTTTTCAAAAGTCATTCGTAATCCATGTATTCAGGAGTTTCCCATGAAGGCGACAACTTTAAGAAAGACTTTATTCAACAATTCATCTCTTCTGTGTCTCTCCACAATCTCAACTTTTTTATTTATTTGTTATAAAAATTCAAGTAAAGTACAGATTCTCTTAAAAAAGTACTGTAACACAGTATTATTACTTCATATTACTACATACTACCGCTGTTAAGAAACTCATTCTAGATAAATAAAAAATTAACTTTGGCTGTGCGTATTACAAAATACAGGTGCTGGTCATACAATTAGAATATCTTCAAAAAGTTGATTTATTTCACTAATTCCATTCAAGAAGTGAAACTTGTATAATGTATACATTCATTACACACAGACTGATATATTTCAAGTGTTTATTTCTTTTAATATTGATGATTTTAATGAAAACCCCAAAATCAGTATCTCCGAAAATTTGAATATTGTGAAAAAGGTTCAGTATAGAGACACCTGGTGCCACACTTTAATCAGCTAATTAACTCTAAACACCGTCAAAGGCCTTTAAATGGTCTCTCAGTCTAGTTCTGTAGGCTACACAATCATGAGGGAGACTGCTGATTTGACAGTTGTCCAAAAGACGACCATTGACACCTTGCACAAGGAGGGCAAGACACAAAAAGTCATTGCAAAAGAGGCTGGCTGTTCACAGATTCACTCTGTGTCCAAGCACATTAATAGAGAGGCGAAGTGAAGGAAAAGATGTGGTAGAAAAAAGTGTACAAGCAATAGGGATAACCACACCCTGGAAAGAACTGTGAAACAAAACCCATTCAAAAATGTGGGGGAGATTTCCAAAAAGTGGACTGAGGCTGAAGTCAGTGCTTCAAGAACCACTCCACACAGACGTATACAAGACATGGGTTTCAGATTCGCATTCCTTGTGTCAAGCCACTCTTGAACAACAGACAGCATCAGAAGCGCGAGACGGGCTAAAGACAAAAAGGACTGGATTGCTGCTGAGTGGTCCAAAGTTATGTTTTCTGATGAAAGTAAATTTTGGATTTGCTTTGGAAATCAGGGTCCCAAAGCGTGGAGGGAGAGGAGAGGCACAGAATCCACGTTGCTTGAGGTCCAGTGTACAGTTTCCACAGTCATTGATGGTTTGGGGAGCCGTGTCATCTGCTGGTGTTGGTCCACTGTGTTTTCTCAGGTCCAAGGTCAACGCAGCTGTATACCAGGACCTTTTAGAGCAGTTCATACTTCCTGCTGCTGACCAATTTTATGGAGTTGCAGATTTTATTTTCCAACAGGACTTGGCACCTGCACACAGTGTCAAAGCTACCAGTACCTGGTTTAAAGACCATGGTATCCCTGTTCTTATTTGGGCCAACAAACTCACCTGACCTTAAAATCTATGGGGGTATTGTGAAGAGGAAGATGCACAGACTGATCGACTCCATGCCACGCCACATTGCTGTAGTAGCTCAGGCAAAAAGAGCCCCCTAAGTATTGAGTGCTGTATATGCTCATACTTTTCATGCTCATACTTTTCAGTTGGCCAAGATAAAAAATCATTTCTTTGTATTGGTCTTAAGCAATATTCTAATTTTCTGAGAGACTGAATTTGGGATTTTCCTTAGTTGTCAGTTATAATCATCAAAATTAAAAGAAATAAACACTTGAAATATATCTGTCTGTGTGGAATGAATTCATACATTATACAAGTTTCACTTCTTGAATGGAATTAGTAAAATAAATTAACTTTTTATTTGTATGACCTGAAACACATATGTGGTTGACATATATATAATTGTGTTCAATTATAAATGGTTTATTAAATGAATTGGATAACTTTTTACCAAAACTTCCCATGATAAATATAATATTTATTGTATTTATTGTATTCTTTTATGTATTGTGACGTGGCTAAGTAGCTTTACCCACTTTAAAGTGAAATGCTGATGTCATCTTTGAAGTGCAAGTCTGTCATTTTTATGAAAGTCATGTACATGAGAGCACTGAAAATGTCACTGTAATTATTTTTGCAGCCCAGGAAGTGCAAACATTGTAAACCCCATACATAAATAGAAAATAAATCAACTTTAGTTTGACATGCTGATACTGTGCTTGTCAGAAGGAGGCTCTTAGTACAAAATGAAGAAGAAAAAGTAGTCTCGTAGCATTCCTGTCTTTGCAGCATTAAAAAATCTCTTAATTTAATAAAAATATCTTAATTCTTGTTATGAAAAATTGTCATTTATAGCTGCACTATTCATTTAATACCGTTGCATCTTACTGTTCTTATTCATAATTTCTCATGTATATGGTTTAATATAAATGTTTTTTTTTTTTCTGTCATGATTAGAAGTTTTTATAACATTTCAGTGAAGGCCACCACTAATCACATTCTGCAGCAGATTGGTATATTAAAACATGAATATAAAAACATACAATTTGTTGAAATAGTATGTTTTTAAATAATTATTTAGTAGCAAGTTCTAGAATTTTTATATTGAGTCAATTTCTAACTTCATTTAGAATTTTTAGTGAAGTAGTTATATAGTCCATTCCACCAACAAAAATGTTTTAATTAATCAAAATTGTAGAAGACTACAAGAAGTTAAAGGCTTTGGGGACATATCCTAATGACAATGAAGAGTTAATTATAGACAAAAGTGGATCTATTACTTCTGGAAGCAGCTCTTTTAATAGTTTAGATGGAATAGGGTCTAACAGACATGTTTTTGGTTCAGATGATTTAACAAGTTTATACAATTCTTCCTCTCCTATGATAGAGAACGAGTGGAATTTTTCCTCAGGATCTACAGTGCACTATCTGACGAGATACTGTAGCTGACGGCTGCACAGTTTCTATTTTACATCTAATAGTATTAATCTTGGAAGTAAAATGTTGCATAAAGTCATTACTTCTGGGGTCTTGTGGAAAGTCAGTACCTGTTGATGCTTTATTTTTTGTTAATTTAGTCACTGTATTGAATAGATACCGAGGGTTATGTTTGTTTTC
>JAUMHP010000070.1:10237124-10253261 GCA_032361065.1 Enteromius trimaculatus
ACTTCTAGCTTTGTTTTCCTCCAGCTACGCTCCATTTTCCGGGCTGCTCTCTTTAGGGTGCGAGTGTGCTCATTATAACACGGAGTCAAACTGTTTTCTTTTACCTTTCTTAAGCGCAAAGAAGCAACTGTATCTAATGTGCTAGAAAAGAGAGAGTGTATAGTATTTGTTGGATCATCTGTTTTTCTGCGCTATTGGACGTGCTAAGGAATTAAGATAAATTAGGAAGATTAATTACAAAGCAGTCTTTTGTGGTAGAGGTGATGGTTCTACCATAGAGAATTTACAGGTTCATCTATATGAAGTTTATATATATCTGAGATATCATCGCTTTGCTGCAGGAACACCATTAGCATCAATTCCATGTGACAGTACTAAATCTTCTTTAGTACTTCTTAGGAAGATCTTCTAAGTGTACTCAACTGTGCTATTTTGACACATCATTAATATAAACTAAAAGTATTTTTAAAATACAGAGATGGTGTGTTAAAGGCACATTTTAGTTAATATTCATGGTATCCCAAAATAGCACAGTTGACGACACTACTTGGAAGGTCTTAAGGTTATCTCAAGAAGTACTAAAGAATCATTTTTAGTACTGTATATCAAGTACAACATCATTGCATGAAAATAGAGCACTTTAAGTACATTATGGAAAGGCACTTTTTTTGTTGTTGTTGATGGGTTTTATTGAAACAAATTTAAATTCTCTGCCTCTGTAATTGGGGTCCACCTTGGTTGCCTTTGGTAACAGTCTAAACATGGTACAACACAAACGTTCCTTACGAATGTTTTGCGTGAAGCAATTAACCCCAAATGACTCCCACCCTGTTCTGATTCAGCCTCTGATTCAAGATGCTCGAAATCACAAAAAAGGTTAAATCGTTTACTTTGGATTGATCATGCATATATTATCCCACAGGTCAATTATGGCCAACCATAACTTATTTGTGGGCTGTTATCCTACAGTGTTATTGATTTTGCTGTAAATGACACTCAAACTGATTCATGTCATTGCTGGTCTGGATGTACAAATGTCAGGGAATCCTCCCTTAAACTGTTATTTTGTTTAAAGATTGTGAAATCTTTCAAAGATCGAAGGTTGTTAAATAGAGTTGCACCCTAGTCCACTTATAAACTGCTAAAGACGTTGGAAACAAATGTTGTACTGTTGTGCTTAAAAAATGTTGCATTGTTATGTAATTACAGGAGTGCAAAATATGAAATATTTACTTTTGGATTGTCTTAATGTATTCATTCATGGTAGAATTTTTTTGTCAAACAGCGATGTTTGAAATAATTTCAGCATATTTTCCTTTAAAAATAATTGATTTAATCTCTTGTATTGCTTAAATAACAAACGTTTATAAGTTCACATTTACACAATATTCCTGACAAAAGTGTTTATCAATAAATATACATATGCAACCTATTCTAATCAAGTGCTAAAAGACAACATAAAAAATGCCCTGTCACATTACATCAGAAATTATTAAATCAACACTTGTTACAACAATAAATTAATATAATAAACAAAACAAAATAAAAACATTTCTTAGTAGTAATTCTGAAAATAAATCCTAAAATATGAATATCACGATCAGTGCTGCTCATTATGTATCTGTTTATCAATGTTCTATAAATAATATGTAACAGGATATCTTAGTATTTCAACAATCAATCAATATCACTTCAGTAAGCTCAATAATGGAGAGTTCTATGTTCTATGAATTCCTTCACTAATATAATACTCCTATTAATTGGGTTTAATATATTTTATACATTTAAAAACTTACAGCAAGGTGACTCTATACAGTTACTTTTTGCACATTTCATATAGTCTAGTCATAATATTACTGGCCCCTCACACATCACTTCTAATTTCTGAATACTCATAGGTAACATAAATTGCATTGCAATACCAAAAAAATACCATAAATAAAATTGCAAGTTTAAAAACAGTCTATAAATAAAATTGCATGTAAACCATTAAAAAAAACACCAATAAAACATGTGCAAGTGTTCCTAAATAAATAGTGTGCCCAAATAATTGTCCTATACATTCACAGTATAACTCTGTGAGCGTTTTCGGAATAATCTCCGAAACCACACCCAATAGAGGCCGAGCATTACAAGCCAGTAGCACACATAAGCTATGGCTCCAAATATCAAAAACTTGATCTCCTCTTTCTTTCCTTCTGATGTCCAAGTCTTATTGTTTTCCTTGTAGATCGTGTACCCCAGGCCTCCCAACAAAATCGCCGCCCACACTGATAGAGGTGCCAGGGGGATATAGTTCCCCACCATCTTACGACGGCCCGATGTCCCCCAGCTGCTTTTGTTCATGGTGATAATGGCAAAGTATTTGGCAGGCAGGAGGCTGGTCATATAGAGAGCAGAGTATAAGGACATAAAGAGCATGACTGCATTTTGACGTAGGATGCAGGCATAGGTTGCCTTTACCAGACCAATCAACTGGATGCAGCACAAGACCCACAAAATGTCCCACAGAGTGCCTGTCCAGAAGAGCTTGATAATGGTGGCAGTGACAAAAAAAGGAAAGATGCCTGAGACAATGGATTCGTAGGTCATCCACAGGTGGTGCTTGTGCCACCACATGGCATTATACAACCATTCACGAAAATAGGATTTGGTCCAGCGCGTCTGCTGATTGAGCCAGCGCAGAAACTGAGCGGGAGTCTCTGTGTAGCACTTAGAACGGGCAGTGTACCTTAAAGAAACAGAAACTCAGTTAAAACATGCCTGTTTGAAATTCATTGTAGTAAGTAAGTAGTAAAAAAGAAAAGGACCTCAACGTTTATATGGTATATAATGAATATGTTGCCGTCATTACATTATTTGACCTTTTGGTTCCAGCTTGCTTTATCCTTAGACATTACATCATTTTCAAAACGATATTGCAGAGTTGTTTATTATTTATGTATCTATCAGAAAGATAGCTAAACAGTCACAGCCTCATTTTCCTTCCTGTCAAATATTCAATAAGGCGTAGACCATTTCGTGTTTTACCTAAATTCGTACAATTTCGTATGGTCTCCTGATACCATACGAATAATTAGGGTTGGACCTTCATGTGTAATTTTTATCTAAAAAAAAACATATGTTTCCATATGAATCACAAAGTACAAATAAATGAAAAAGTCCACTTCATGAAAAAGTTATGATTTCTCACACTGGCAAAAAGATCAGATTAAGTTGTTAAGTTGTTGACGAATAATCAATTTGAATTGTTTTCTTTCTTATCCAATGTGTTTGGCATAATAATATGCTGATATCATATCAAACGGTGCTCAGGATGGACCATTCTGCCAAAAGATGGACAACCGCTTATCATATATTTAGCATGTAAATAATCAGCTGTCAATGAAGAACTTACTTTGTAGCATAGCCCATGCTCAGCATTCGATTGGTGAGATGCCGGTCATCCCCAAAAGTGCAGTGGGTACCAAGAAACTTCTGATTGTACCAGGATTCCAGAAACTGCTGCAGCAGGTCATTCCTATAAAGACCTGAAGTGAAGATCACACAGACAAAACATCAAAACTCAGATCAGATTAATGACTAAAATAAGCCAGCTAAAGTAGATCAGATGAGAACTGAGCAATCCCATGCCTTCAACAGCACAACAAGTGTTTAGAGTGAACAAAAGATTGAAATACTTGAGGGGAAAAACACGTTTTTACATTAAATCCATCTTAATTAATTGGACTGTGGAAAAAAAAAAAGAAAAAAAAAGTAGATTTTGTTTGCTACAACAATGCCTAAATGTTGTTTGGCTGTTGATTAATATCATCCAATAGCCGGAGGTGACATCTGTTATAAAGTCATTTTGTTTCAGAGGCAATGCAAGTTATTGGGTTAACTGTTTCGATTAAAGATTATGAAGACAAACTATCTTTATTTGAACTAATGACTCATTCAATACAAGACTAGAAATATGATTTTAATACATAGGCTCTGTTAGGATTTAGTGCAAACTTCAGGTCTAAGAGTTTCTGTGTTACCTAAGGGGCCGCTGATGCAGGAGACACAGTCGAAGAAGGACTGGCAGGACCTCTCAATGTTAAACGCCATCCAGTAGCGCAGGCTGCTCATGAAGCTGATATAGGAGTCTTTAAGGTTAAGGATCATCACATCGCCTCCTACGGCACCGTATTTCTGGTTGCTCTCCAGCACCTTGCAGAGCTCTACTGTGGCCAGAGGGTCTAATTTTGTGTCTGAGTCACACACCTGATTAAACAGCAGAATGAAAGCATTTCTCAACATGTTTCGTACATACACATTGCATTTCCACCTAAAATTCAGTGCTTGAATGTCAAAAGCACTTACCTGTATATAATCCACAGAAGATCCTAGTGCCTTAAATGCTGTATACATCACTTCCCTCTTTCCTCCCCATTTTTGCATGATGCACACACACTTCTTGGTCCTGATGAGTTCTTCAATCTCTAAACGCTGCGGGTCTTCAAACACAACTTTTTCTGGATCATCAGCTTCAGCAGCATCCTTGTCTTGGCCGGTGGGCTTCCAAGAGTGGTAGTTGTTCTGCCATATATAACAGCCAGGATCCTGGTCTGCAAAGACCTCCCTGAACATGTCCATCATGTAGAGGTCATCTTTTGAGTTCCCGTCCACCACCATGACAATGCGTAGCAGCTCAGACGGGTACTGCAGGGCCCGTACCGACTGAAGACACTCGCTGAGATAAGCTGGGTCCTCCTGATAGGCTGATATAGTAAAGCCGATTGTTTTTGTGTAGGAGCATGGTTTGCGTCTTGCGTTCATGCGCCGATGTTCCACAAAGGCAAAAAAGCTCTGAATTAGGACGTGAAGGCTGAGAAGCACCCCGTAGAAACCAAAGGAGATGATGTTATATGAAGATGTGGCTATCTGGAAACCGTCGATGTATGCCCATAACATCACCCCAAGTACCAGGACAGCAAAGAGAAATGTGAGAATGGCTCGGACCAAAGAGCCAAATCTCCTTAATACTGGTTTGATGTCCATTTTTATTAAAATGCTAGAAATGTTGGGTAGTTAATAAGTAGTTAATAATATAATAAATACATTCTCAGTGATGCTAGTTCAAAAATATCTTATGTTAATGAAATGTATAATATAAAATATATAAATAAACAAATATGTCAAATAAATAAATTCAAATAAATAGTATGTAATTAAATTAAATTAATCAGTTGATATCAACATACCTATTCA
The DNA here is from genome assembly GCA_032361065.1 of Enteromius trimaculatus. Classification (NCBI taxonomy): domain Eukaryota; kingdom Metazoa; phylum Chordata; class Actinopteri; order Cypriniformes; family Cyprinidae; genus Enteromius; species Enteromius trimaculatus. The sequence goes on from JAUMHP010000070.1 coordinate 10,242,363, forward strand.
CTTGGACAAATCTTTGCCCGGGTTTGTTCACTGTTTCTTTGACCTGCTCTCCCCCTGAACTAACTGTTCATTCAAGACCTGTAAAAACTTATAGTCTGGCTCTGAGCTCAGGGAACATCCTTCTGCAGATGTGTAATGAGCTACAAATGAAAAGTGGCTAAGATCACGCCCCACTCGCAGGACTTCCATCCATGACTCACACGCTCTACGTCAAACCCCAGTATTCCTCTTACTGAATTTCTGCTGTTCTGGGTGTATGTGTTGGGAAATTACATAAAACACTCATTATGGTCATTATGGATTTTATTTCTCTCTTAAAGATCAACATATCATATCTTACAGACCAGTCACGTTTCACAGGGTGTGCGGATTTGATAATCCGATCACACAGACTGTTATGAATTGAAAAGCCAGCTGTATATTTTGGATATATATTTGGTGAAAATAAAATAAAAGGACTGCTCTTCTTGATCTTACATCATAAGAATAGCCTATATATTGATATTTTTATCTGAATCCCTGGAGTTATGTAAACAGAGCTTGTTTTCCTGTTTTCATATTTTAAAAAAATCTCTATTTTTATTTAATCTATTTATTAATTTGGCAAGTTTGCGTGTTTGACTTTATATATGCATTGGGGACTTGTCAGTGATGACATTGTTCACTGTTACAGTCTCTTATCAAGAAAACAGGAGGGTGTAGAATAAGACAGAAAATGTACTCCTTCCCCTCATTAGATAAGATTGTTTCATAGAAACATCAATATCGACAATTTATCCAATAAATGCGTGCTTTTTCTGTTTTGCTTTGCTTTTTGTAAATGAAATTGAAATGACTGAAGAACAATATAGCTCAAAGGACCCCTCTGCCTTAAAACAGAATATGTTGCCCTCTTGTGGTACAATATAGTGTAAAATACATTAACACCATAAAACATGTTTATTTATAATGGATTAATATAAAAGGAAATTCTATATGAAATGATTAAATTAATAGATATATTGTTGTCTTTTTTTCTTCTTTTTTCAAAGGTGATCATGCTGCCTTATTTTAGTCAGCTCGAAATACAAGTTCCACTGCTTGACATCCTATCAGAGTAAACCACGAACCCTTAGCCTACTTTAAGTTGCAATAACATTCCTCCTTCATTATTAAAATAAATATTCATTTTTGTCAGTATCTGATATACAAACGAACATTTAATCAATCAAGCTCATTAATTGGCAAAAACATGTCAACGAACTCTCTCTGTAGTATTACTAGATGGTTAGTGGGATATATTGACCAGTAAGGTTACATATAGTTAGATTGTCTGTTGGAGGATCATCAAATAAAGTGTTAGCAGATATTAAGCAGGCAGTCATCTGTAACATCTTTAAACGTGATTTATAGTTACAGCTTAATTCAAAATGTTTTTTCAGCATTAATAGGAAGACATATAGCATTTATTTATATAATTACAAATATGATTTTATTCTTTTTTTAAGTTTATAACAACTGCTCCTGATTTGCTGTATCACCATATTATACCAGCAGAGGGCAGCACCGCATTATTTAGTTCTCGCGCTGCCTCGGTCACCCCTCGTGTCAAGTGAACATGCAAGACAAAAACGGAGCAACATAATCTGGCTATTAATCTACTATTAAACGTAAGTCATTAAAGAAAACGTTTTTACTTACTAGTGGGTGCATTTATTTAATTAGGCTAATGAATATTTCTGTCAAACCACAAAATGTTTTGAATTAAATGTCTGTTTAACAACATAGCACAGCGGATTCAGTTTAATCTTTACATATAGGCCATAGGGGTTACACCTACATTGTTTATATTATGATTTATGTATAAGGATATATTTTATTAAAACTAAAAGGCTCTGTAAGTATAAATATTTGATTGGTTGATGTCAAGATGATGCAATAACTTAGGACCAGTAACAGACAACACTGGTTGTAAAAAAACCAAAGCTTAACAAAATATGATGTTATAAGAGAATGTTGTGCAGCCTCAAATACTCCGCCTGTAAGGTGAAAAATCATTTTTATTCTGAAATTGGTAAAGTATATTTTGAAACACGTCAGTGTCAAATCCACAGGATACAGACCGCTCGATGGACGTTGTCAGATTGAATTAGTTCACTTCTATCTTACTTTTACAGTCTTCATGGGTAATTTGTGACTAAAGCTTCTTTCTCTCATAATGTGATCTCATTTTTGTCATAATAACGTCTTTCAAAACACTAATTTGTGGCAAATGACAATAACTGTGTAGCTTGGGGAATACAGAGAGTGGTTATTAGTGAAGTGTTGTGAATGTACAACACTTCAGGAGCTGTTTGTTGTGCACTGTCATGCACTAATATCTAATGAGAAAGATAAGGGATTTGTTTTATATTACTGCCTTCAACACAGTCAAAAACAACAATAACAACATTTCCTTTTACTGTTAATCATTTCCTTATTAAAAAAAAAAACCTTCGCAGTGTTCTTAAGAAGCTTTGGTAACACTTTACTTAAAGGGGTGTGCATAAGACTGACATGACACCTTCATAATCATGGCATACAAGATTTTATTTTATGTTTATTACAACTGTCATTAAGTGTCATTCTCTCAGTTCATAATCCGTCAGTGTCTATGTCACAACTAATTTTTTTTGGTCTCTGCGTTTCCTGATAGCAGTCTCAGAGGAAACAAAGTTGACTCAGTTTCAGACCTGAAGTCTTGTCTGAATCCAGTTATTAATTCATGTTTTAAGTAATTGCTGCAGATTGTAGGCAGCAGATTCTCACACTCTACAAGCACATGTTCCAAGGCATTCATTATTGGCAGACAGAAAAATAATCAGAAGGTGGATTTCCCAAACCCCATGATTATATGTACTTAACTTTTAAATATAATGCATTCCCATCCAGCATGGGCAGGTTCTTTTCTCCTCGCTCTTTATGTCATAGCTGACTGTCCTTTATTGTTAAACTTCAAAGGCCATTGTAAGCATGCACTGATATAAAGAAGAAAATAAATGCTATTCTGCTTTTTTCTTTAATGGTCTGTTTTGGTCCTCTGTGTCTAGTGCATGCTGGTTTGCTGTTTAAAATGTAAGACTCCAAAGGAAACACATTTACTTTTCACACTTGTTGAAAGCTGTTCCAACACAGTCTCACTCCAACTCGTCACCTTTTGCGTCGCTTTTTGAAGCTCAAGGTAACAATTTTTTCGACGTGAAGGGTCCTCCAGTGCTTTCAGTTGTACGAAAAGGTTTGCATGCATATATAAATTTATTATATAATTTTTTACTTATAAATTTATTATATAATTTTTTACTTTTATTGGAGCACCAAACCCCACCCCTACCCTAAACCTACCCACCTCTGTACAATATAAACACACAAAGGCAAATGCAGTCACAGGTATTTATTGAACAAACTAATCATTAACAAGCAGTATTAATACATTACATTAATTACATCTCGTCGGCATATTGACGCTAAGAGTATCCTATTTGAAACAACAGAGGACCCCTCATGTCAAAAAGTGAAAAAAAGGGGTACCTTGAACTTCAAAAAGCTTCAAGCCTCAGGTTTTGATCAAGTGCAAAATGTGACGAGTTGGAGTGGGACTGTGTTCCAACAGGAAACTAAAAAAAAAAACATCTTGTAAGTCAGAAGACTGTTTGTGCTAGGTGTGTCATATTTTGATACATGGTGTAAACCACATATGTCCGCTATAATTATAACTCACTTGTTTGCTGCATAATTATGTGAGTTAACCCTGTAATGCCAAATATGCCGAGTTAGACTTAACAATGAGAGGTGATTTGCTGAATTAACATCCACACTACCAATTTTTTAGATAAACATTGTTGATAAACAAAGAAAAAACTGTTAAAAAATATTTAAACTATATATATATATATATGAGGTCAATAAGTATTTGATCACCCTGTGATTTTGCAGGTTATCTTACTAAGAAATCATGGAGGGGTTGTGAGAGACAGAATCTAAAAGGAAAATCTGGAAATCACATTGTATGTTTTTTTAACAATTTATTTGGGAATTACTGTGTCAAATAAGTATTTGATCTCTTGAGTCAAAAATTTTTAATATTTGGTACAGAAGCCTTTGTAAACAATTCCAGAGGTCAAACGGTTCCTGTAGTTCTTCACCAGGAGGGATTTTGGCCCACTCCTTTATACAGATCTTCTCTAGATCTGTCAGGTTTCAGGGCTGTCGCTGAGCAACAGAGTTTCAGCTCCCTCCAAAGATTTTCAATTGGATTTATGTCTTGCTAGGTCACTCCAGAACCTTGGTATGCTTCTAACAGAGCCACTCCTTGGTTTTCCTGGCTGTGTGCTTTGGTTCATTGTCGTATTGGAAGACCCAGCCACAACTTTAATGCTCTGACTGAGGGAAGGAGGTTTTTGCCCAATATGTCACAATACATGACCCCGTTCATCCTCTGCTTAATACAGTGCAGTCGTCCTGTCCCCTGTGCAGAAAAGCCTGTGATTCACTGTAGGTATGCTATTATTGGGATGATACTCATCATTCTTCTTCCTACAAACACGGCGAATGGGGTTAAGACCAAAAAGTTCTACTTTGGTCTCATCTGACCACAGGGCTTTCTCCCATAACTCTTCTGGATCATCCAGATGGTCCCTGGCAAACTTCAGATGGGCATGGACATGGGCTGACTTAAGCAGGGGAACCTTCCGTGCAATGCAAGATTGACCATGAGGTCTTAGTTTATTACTGATAGTTACCTTGGAAAAGCTGCTTGGCAATTGCCCCGTAGCCTTTTCCAGCTTTGTGTATTTTGACAGCTCTTTGGTTTTGTCCGTGTTGCTACTTTGGCTGATTGTGGGGTGCACAGGTGTCTTTAAGACAGCTAATAACCTCAAAAAGGTGCTACTAATTTAGAATCATGAGCAGAGTGTAGCTGGACTGTTTAAAAGCAAAATAACAGGTCTTTGAGGGTCAGAAATCTGAGATCAAAAACTTATTTGACACAGTAATTCCCAAATAAATTGTTAAATTGTTCTTTTTAGATTCTGTCTCTCACAGTGGAAATGCACCTATGCTGAAAATTGTAGACCCCTCGATGATTTCTTAGTAAGAGAACCTGCAAAATCACAGGGTGATCAAATACTTATTGACCTCACTGTATATACAGTGTCTTTAGAACTTTAAATATAGCACAAAACAATTGCAGAGTGTGTTAATGTGAGTGTAAGTGTATTGTATTGCTGTCACAGTCACAATGGTTGTAAAATGTTAAATACACTGATACAACTATCCCCAGCTCAAACAGTCATAACACAGCAAACTGTCTTAGCACGTAGAGATGAAGTTAGCAAAAATACAAAGCATCCAATTAAACACGAGGTCATGCTTAATGGTAGCTATGCAAAAATAAAAAATTTAATAAAAAAATAAAATAATAAAAATAATAGAAGATGAGGTGTAAACATCCTATTGTAAGTATATCAAAACCTATGTGTTATAGTTGTTATAGTTATGTGTGTTGCTAAGAACTTTAGTTGAACAAAAAAAAAGTGATTTTCTCAATATTTAGATTTTTTTTTTGCACCCTCAGATTCCAGATTTTCTAATTTTCAGATTTTCGCCAAATATTTTCCTGTTCTACCTAACCATACATCAATGGAAAGTTTATTTATTCATCCGTATGAATGGTCTTGTGATCCATGGTCACTAATCATGTCTTAGTAGTCCAAGAACAAGATAATCACACTACAACTCAAAACCCAACCATATCACAAAAACTGCAGCCTACAGCCTGACAAAAAGGTTAAACAATGAATGGACCATTTGCGGGAGAAAATAAACGACGAGAAAATGAATGGGAGGAAAACCGGAAAACTTCAACAGGACAGATGCACACGGAAACATGCAAACCACAACAAAGTCCCACAACTGTTATAGTGCAGATGTTGGCAAAAAGAAGTTGCATGCTTAGTCCTGATGTTGCCGATGTTTTAAAAGTCTCATGTTGCGTAAAAGACAAAAGCTATAGCGTTTCTTTTTTCTTTAATGACATTGTGTTAACGTCCATGTCGAGTATCTCAGATGAGCAACTAAAAATGAAATATATGTCTCAGTGCTCTCATGAAAAAAACAGCATGTGTCTAACAGATGCTTCCTTTTTCCGGGTGATGAAACCGTGTTTGCTGAATGTGGTCAGTAATGAAGTAAAAAAAAAAAAAAAAATAGACAAAATTTCACTGTGCTCTCTTGTGTAATACGGCAAAGTTTATTGACTATGTCCACATGCCAGTTGCCTGGCTCCAATTTTCCCCTCCCTTAAATGCATATGTGTATTTCTCATGTGGTCTCTCATGGTTGTGTTCATGTGAAAAACAAAGTTTTTATACTTCATCCAGTCTGTATTATCACTAAGGGACACGGTCTCTGTACATCGCAATATGCTGGTTAAGACAGAAAGTTTTTCAAATGTTCTAAGAGTTGTAATAATATATCAGTCAGCCTTTTGCGGTCACTGGGTTGAAGTCTGATGTATTTGTGTTACTGCTTACAAAGACTGTGGTTGGTATTTGAGACAAGTAATAGGAAGTGGGTGTGGCAAGAAAAACTTTGCTTTACTTAGTCAGACAAGTAAAGCAAAAGTGGGGAGAAAATCTTTGACTCAATAACAAAATTCCTGACCTCTTCACAGCTGTGACGCACCACTCTGCCCTCCCCATCCACCCAAACCATGAAGCTGACTTCAATTGGAAGACCATTAAACACTACACTATAAAAATTACTGTGATTTTAACAGAAAAAATCTACACAAATTTACAGGGAAAAACATAAATCGACATTCCCAGAATTCCATGCATTGCATTTCAAATTTTATTTGAATTTGTTGTTTTTTTCTTTAAAATCACTTATTAGTTTTTCTTATCAGTTACGTTTATTAGGGCTGTATGTTATATCTAATTTTAGTTGAATTAATGCATATTTTAGTTTCTGATGGTTGATTGTGTTTAGTGTTTGTGTGAATGACACTGAGCTCCTTCTATATAAGTTCATATTTAAAAGCTGATTGTGATAGGCTTGTTGAGTTGTGAGTTCAAACCATCCCACATTCCACCATGGGTTAGGACAACATGGGTTTTTACCTTTTAAACCAGCGTTGAGAGGTTTTAAATGGAAATTTGAACAAGCGCAAACTGAAAGTAAAGTATATCATGCGTGCAACACAAAAAAGGAACGCAAAATATTTGCATGAGAGCACTCTTTAAAAAACCCAAGAGAAACACACGATAAAGTATTTTGACATTCAAAAAACAAGGATGCTACAGCAACAGCTTGTTTATTTCATTTAGTTAAAACCTCTCGCACAACATCGATGCAGTGTATTCTGACCAGCCTTTTTGGTTGTGTTTGTCCCAGGTATGTTTAATTCGGTTTTATCATGTCTTTTAAGGCACATGTTGTATGCTTTCGCACATGCTGAAGTGTGTAGCAGCATCGTTTCAGGGCTGCTTCCTTTCTGTATTTCATTCATACAAAATATGAAAAACTAAAGGTTATGGTTTCTCTGTATTAGTGTAAATTAACTGTATTAGCATTTTGTTTTATTTAATTTAATCTATGCTTTATTTTGAGTATTTTGCCCACTATATGTCACGTGCACTTTGAGAAAATAAGAGCAGCAGAGCCTTTGTATCTCCCTGCTGTTAAGACCTCTCATACAGCATCGATGCAGTGTATCCTGATCAGCCTTTTTGGTTGTGTTTGTCCCTGTTGTGTTTGTCCCAGGTCCAGCAAACTACTCTGGGTGACCATCCGCTTGATCTCAGTATGAATTATGCCAACATACACACAATCACATATATAAGACCTTACAGCTCACAATGCATGTCAGAATAAATGAGAATCATGAGGTCAAAGGAACTGCCTGAAGAGGTCAGAGACAGAATTGTCCACTTAAGGTTCCTAAGAGCATAGTGGCCTCCATAATCTTCAAATGGAAGACGTTTGGGAGGACCAGAACCCTTCCTAGAGCTGGCCGTCTTGCCAAACTTAGCTATCGGGGGAGAAGAAATTTTACAGTGTAGGTCTGAAATTTTCATACATTGGACAACATGACCACACACCATGTCAATCCCGTTTATACACTGCCTCCAAAACCTTTGTCCAACATAAAACAATTCTGATCAGACTCAATTTTCTGTTTGTGGATACATAGCATGCATTATAATGGAAAGGATGACTAATATAAAAAAACTGAGAAACACGTGAACATTTCAGACTTTTACCTTGAGGCCTTTCAGTGTATTACAGAATCAACTGCAACTCTCTGAGCCAATACAGTGATTCTCGATTCAATACAAAAGTTTATGCAATGTGTTTACAGTAAAATCAGTAAAACAGTTCCCTAAAAATAAGGGCCTGGAATCAAATAGTAAATGGAGTGTGCAGCTAAAAGTGAGTGCATGCAATAGTGTTAATTTTAGAAAGAAAGCAGGAAAAGAGGTTTCTGGTCAGTGTTGCTTTCCAGAAGAAATCCAGCTGGTTGCAGTAAAAACTTAAGGATTCAGGATTGTTTCAGTTCTCTTTTCAGTAGAATGTTTGCCCTGCTAAAACTAGGGCTGGAACTTGAACAGTAATGTGAGGATTTTCCCCTAACAACTACATAAACACAGGGTGAAGGTCTGTGCAGTACCTCATTAGATTTTTAACTGCCACAACATGAGAGCAGAGCAAGTTCATTTTCAGTCATTTTGGATCTGTTTATTTCGTGACCACACCCTGGCTTCATCTGCACAAAAGAATCTACTCCAACCAAGTCCTCAGCCCAGGCACAAACTAACTCTCTGCCCCATAGTCCGCTGGTTGTTTTACTCACCCAAATTGGTATTTATGTTGGCTGACCAAATTGCAAGTTTGAGAGACCTGGGTGCCCGCAAACTATAGGATCTATTAATATCCCTTCCAGACACCATTATTATGAATGACTCATAACAGCTTTATGGGAAAACTTAGGACAATCAATTAAAAAAAGCAAAACGTAATGAAAATTGTGGTCTTAAAATTAAAGATTTAATCTTTATTATCAGATTCCATAAATAAAAAAAGGAATCAGTAACATTCCTGACCTCTTGGTAGGATGATAGGCTAAACTATTGCTTAATGTACTGTTTAATTAAAACATACTGTATATCTTACTGCAATATTTATGCAGGGAGGGACAGGAAAGATGATCTTGAAAGATGGTCTTCTTTAATCTCATTTCATATCCGCTTTAATCTATGTAGACATAACATAATAAGGGACATTTAAATACATTTTTACCATTTGAGGGGTGCACTATTACAAAATGAATGATGCATTTTATCACTTTGGCTTTCACAACCTCCTGTTCCTCATTCTCCACCCCCTTTCCCCTCTTCCTGTCTTCAAGCCGTTTCTTTCTTTCGAACTTTATCTTCCTCCGCACATCTGTATTGGCAGTGTGGATGACTTTTAGATTGGTTGCTTATGCTCTTTAAGGACTAGAATGGTTCATTTGACGGGTGCAGTTTGTTTTGAAGTCACTGGAATTTAAAAGTATAAGTGTTCAACAGTAATGTTCTCCAGGAGGCTGCAGCAAACCACAAAGTGTGAAGGTTAAGAAAACCAAGTCTGAAAGTGCAAAAGTTAACATGACCAGCGCAATGATAAGTCTTTTCATTATCATTTGTATTGCTCTCAGAACGATCATAGAAACAGAAAACTGTAAACAACTAGCGCTGATGATGATTTTGACTTGACTGGATGTGGCAAGCATTTATAAACAGGGTGTTACTGATAATACCCTTACAATCATAACTAAAGGTTTTCTACAGTAAGTGGTTAGTCACAGCTGAGAACTTCATTCTGTGTGTTGGTATACAAAGCCAACTTTGAAAAGACTATTGCATAATCTCTATCTCTGATTCATGTCATTTAGGTTGTGGGCTGAAATTGGCCGTCTCTTGTGTGCACCTTATAATGAGCCACCTGACAGACAGAATTTGATTTGGAGGTCTTGGTACAAGGGGATGATGATGAACTTTGCTGGAGCCTTGAGTGACCTTGGGAGAGATGAACCTAACAATAGCTGTTAACAATAGCAAGCTGTTTTTGAAACTTCTGATTCCCGACAAACAAATAAATAAATATTGTTATTTAAAAGAGTAGCATCTTTTCTTAGCATAGATGCTATTTATACTAACTGAAAATAGCAGCATTATTTAGTGAAATGCTATTAACACTAAGTGCAAAAAACATTTTCTGCTGTTTATACTACTTTTTGCAAGTTATCTGCGCCTAAGTATTGAAGTACATACAACAGAATTCAACTTATTGAGTGTAAATATTAGTTTTAATTCAAATTATTAAATAGATGCTATGGTTGACACCCTTATTGGGACAGTAAATCCCTCCCTACACCTATCCTAGCCCTACTTCATTTTCATGTTATTGATTGTTTCTTTTTTTTTTCTTATGTGAGTTGAAATGGTAACAATTTGAAAAGAATCGAACCCTGGTCAATCGATCGTGTCAAAAAAAGAACAACACGCATTTTTCCATCTGCCACAGGAGCTGACCATCTTTTATCATGATTACTAGCCCAATCACACATTGGTGGAGTTAGTGAACATAACCACTGCCAATAAGGCGGGCTATTTGCACTTAAGGTAAATAGACACTCGGTGAGAGAATACCAAGGAAGTCATTTTACATGCCAATCCGGTGACCAATAATCTTTACAATGTGTAGAACCAACATGTTATCAACATGTTACCTGTGCTCAAAGAGACCACATTAATAGCAGTACAATTTTGTTGGTGTTTACTTCAGAACTTGAAGAAAGTTTAGATCAATGTGATTAGATAGCCATATTAATTTTCCAGT
>JAUMHP010000070.1:10272257-10284220 GCA_032361065.1 Enteromius trimaculatus
GCTCCTCAGTACTTGAGCGAGCTCTTATCACATTATAGTCCTCCACGTCTGCTGCGTTCTCAAAACTCTGGCCATTTTATAATACCTAGAATGTCAAAATCTACTGCGGGTGGTAGATCTTTTTCTTATTTAGCACCCAAACTCTGGAACAATTTACCTAATACTGTTCGGGAGGAAGGCTCACGCTGTCAGTTGAAATCTCGATTAAAGACACATCTATTTACTCTGGCTTACACATAACACACCAATACACATTTATTAATCAAATCCATTAAAGGATTTTTAAGCTGCATTAACCTTTTGAGCGGTACGGTTTTGTGCCCCTGGGAGTACAGAGAAGACGCGTCGCCATAGAAACAGTAAAGGCGAACGTTCTAAATAACGGTCGCCAAAAAAAAAACTCACTCTATTTTAAACTAACTGCTGAAAGGGTTAATTAGATCAGCCGGAAACCAGGAAAACTCCTCTTAACACATAATGTACTCGTTACATATTAAAAAGAATGGCATCTACGCTAATATTAGTCTTTCTCTCTCTTATTCTGTTCCTCAGTCCGTATCTAGATCAGATGGTGTATTGATCACAAAGAGATGATCTTCATTGGAGACAAGAACACCTAGATAAGCTCCATGGACAGATTGCCGGGAACCAAATGCACACACATATAAGTCTCTATAAGTCCTTTACACAATCTGACATGTCCTAAAAATTGAACTGGAAATTAGGTGTTGGGCGTCTGACCAGAGGAGAACTGGCCCCAACTAAGCCTGGTTCTCCCAAGGTTTTTTCCCATTCTCTCATGGATGGGGTTTTGGTTTTCTTGCCGCTGTCGCCTCTGGCTTGCTTAGTTGGGGACACCTGATTTCTAGTGATTATTGTCGTCTTGACTGCACAGACCATCTCTGCATTTGATAAATGAATAGTTTGATTCTCGTCATTAAACATTACCACCTCTTTGTTCTCCTACTTCATAATGTTCAGTGCTTTGCTACAATCTGTATTGTTAAAAGCGCTATAGAATAAAAGTGATTGATTGATTGATTACTCTTAGTAGTGGACCGCATCTCTTTGTAAACAGGTAGTATACAGAGGTTTGTTTGGTTCTTCAACTGTGCTTGTTAAAATTGAGGTTGTTCCCTCTTTGTTTTGTAACCATGAAGTATTTGAAGAATCAGGTAAACCACCTTAACCACATAGTATGCTGCTAACACCCAGAAAGTATTCTGTAAATTCTTCTCTATACTCTACCTCCACTTTCTAATCCTACCTCTCTTACATTTTAGCTGTTCTCCCAGACACCATGAAGATGTTTTATTCCACTGAAATCTTGCACACCAGATTTAAGTTCAGTAATGCCCACTATAGCCCCACTCAGACCAATATTTGATTACATTTCAATTTATTTCTATTTCCATTAATATATTCAGCAAGGGCATTTATTCATAGCCATAAAAGTTTATTCAAGACTCAAAACGATGTTTGTGTCGCTTGCTCCATGCTTTACCAGTTGAGTTGGAATTGGTTAGTAACACAGTACTAAATTCTAATTCCTGCCAAAAACATTGACAAACATTGAAATTGTCTTCAACGTTTTGCATTCCTTCGCAGAGAAACCTGCAAGATAAACTATTCTGGCTTTAAATTAGGACATTTCAGACAGACTCTTCTTTCCAGAAGCCCAATAACTGGAAAGAACTTGAAAATCAACTGCCATGACCTGCATGACCTGTCCGCTGACCTTGCCATCATCAACCCATCATGTCCTATCAATGTTAGGATCAATGGTACTGCTCTTTACTGCCTTGAATCCTATCTTACAGGCATAACGGTCACAGTTTCATAAAGGGGAGAAGTGTCTTTATCACACATGACCACTAGGTTAAACACTGGCATAGCGTTGACCTAAAGATCAATCTGTGGGCAGTCATTTTTGCTTTGGAACATGGTCTTGTTTAAGGGTCTCACTTATTGAAGGTGAAAGGGGAAGAGAGCACTGGTCACACTGGCAATTTCTGTCAGTACCAAGACTTGAACCTACGATGTTGGGTTATAAGTCTGACTCTCCCAACCATTAAGTCATTACTGGCCCAGACTGGATATCCAGATTAACCTTGCAAAGGCTGAAGTTGTACCAGCCAGGCCATCAATTGTATACAACACCACCACCACCACCAAACAGCTAAACCCAACAGTATTTAACAACCATCCCACAATAAGAAACATTGCCCACACCACTGTGTGTAATGTAGTTCTGGGTCCAGACTCATTTTATCCCAAAATAGTAGAAATAAATGCTTTATTAAATTGCCTTTCACCTTTCAAGACTTGCTGATGATCCAGAATGTTTGCCTGTAGGCATCTACATCAAGTTCAAGGCTCTGATGGTAATGTTTTAAACCACCTCTCCCAAATCCTGGAGTCAGTCAGAGAACACATAATGGTGCCATTACATTGTGGTACAAGGTCACATTCAAAAGCTTTCACATTGTTCCTCTCCCTCATCCTTCTTGTTGTTAATGCAATCCACTGTCCTTTTTAAGAAATGGCTAAAGACATACTTGATCTGGATAAAACATCCTTTAAAGCAGTGTATCAGGGTTAGCTCACTATTGTTGGTTCATTTTTGGATTGTTGAACACTGACGCTCCCATTGTCTTATCTTGTCATTGAGTAAGTTCGGCTCCAACCCTAATCAAACACACCTGAACAATCTAATCAATGTCTTCAGGTAAGATTTGTTTCAGGGTTGAAGCTGGACTCTGCAGTACTGTGGCTCTACAGGCCTGAACTTGCCTACCCCTGGGTTAGGGTGTATGCTCTTCTGTCTAAACTCGAGGTCTTGTGTACAGAGTGTCATATTTGGGTCCCAACACTTCTGTCTAGTTTGGTTTTTGTTCTGTGTCAGGGTTCAGACATTCATGCTGTGCATGTGTGTTGTCTTTACTTGTTACTGCATGGGATGAGTATTTACTCAATTCCCAAGCACTCCAAGGCCTGTTGCACAAAGCCAGTTTTGGTTTTTGCCCAGGTAAGTTTGTGTTAGTTTGAGCAAACTTAGTTTGAGTTTTTGGGCTTAAGAAGAAGGGATTGTTTCAATTGGGTTTTATCAATGTGGTAACTTACTGTACACTGCTACCCTACTGGTTTTATTTGGAGAGATCACAAACCCAAACTTGACCAATCAGCTATGAGCAGAGTGACACATATCCGATGCAATGAAGCCATTACCAGAATTGACAGAATTGCCCGACTTGGCTACCAGACCCCCTTAAATGTTTCACTCTTTGTTATATTGCAGCCATTTGCTAAAATTGTTTAAGTTAATTTTTTTCCTCATTAATGTACACACAGCACCCCATATTGACAAAATACACAGACTTGTTGACAAATTTTGGAGATTAATTAAAAAAGAAAAACTGAAATATCACATGGTCCTAAGTATTCAGACCCTTTGCAGTGACACTAATATATTTAACTCAGGTGCTGTCCATTTCTTCTGATCATCCTTGAGATGGTTCTACACCTTTATTTGAGTCCAGCTGTGTTTGATTATACTGATTGGACTTGATTAGGAAAGCCACACACCTGTCTATATAAGACGTTACAGCTCACAATGCATGTCAGAGCAAATGAGAATCATGAGGTCAAAGGCTGCCTGGAGAGCTCAGAGACAGAATTGTGGCAAGGCACAGATCTGGCCAAGGTTACAAAAATTATTTTGCTGCACTTAAGGTTCCTAAGAGCCCATAATCCTTAAATGGAAGATGTTTGGGATGACCAGAACCCTTCCTAGAGCTGGTTGTCGGGCCAAACTTAGCTATTGGGGAAGAGAGCCTTGGTGAGAGAGGTAAAGAAGAACCCAAAAATCACTGTGGCTGGGCTCCAGAGATGCAGTTGGGAGATGGGAGAAAGTTTTAGAAAGTCAGCCATCAGTGCAGCCCTTTACCAGTTGGGGCTTTATGGCAAAGTGGCCAGACGGAAGTTTCTCCTCAGTGTAAGACACATGAAAGCCTGTATGGAGTTTGCTAAAAAAAAACACCTGAAGGACTCCAAGATGGTGAGAAATAAGATTCTCTAGTCTGATGAGACCAAGATAGAACTTTTTGGCCTAATTTCTAAGTGGTATGTGTGGAAAAAAACAGTCCCACTATCAGTCCCAACAAAAAAACAGTCCCAACAGTGAAGCATGGTGATGGCAGCATCAACTGCAGGGACAGGACGACTGGTTGCAATTGAGGGAAAGATGAATGCGGACAAGTACAGGGGTATCCTAGAGGAAAACCTTCTCCAGGGTGCTTAGGACCTCACACTGGGCCGAAGGTTTACCTTCTAACAAGACAATGACCCTAAGCACACAGCTAAAATCACGAAGGAGTGGCTTCACAACAACTCTGTAACTGTTCTTGAATGGCTCAGCCACAGCCCTGACTTAAACCCAATTGAGCATCTCTGAAGAGACTTAAAAATGGCTGTCCGCCAATGTTTACCATCCAACATTTTCTGTCAATATGGGGTGCTGTGCGTACATTAATGAGGAACAAAATGAACTTAAATAATTTTTAAATGATTTTAGCAAATGGCTGCAATTTAACAAAGAGTGAAAAATTTAAGGGGGTCTGAATAATTTCTGTACCCACAGTACATCAAGCTTTGTTGGCCTACAGATCTTGATCTAAACCAGGCTGAATTTGTTTGGTTTTGTCAACTCTAATCCTACTCTAAAACTCTGACTTTGTTCATCTTGCTATGTGCTATAGGCCACTGGTCTCACTGCCTCAGTTTGTGTGGTTTTTAGCTTTCTTGCTTTCATGTATTTTTTTATTTTTCTTTACTGGTCATGTGGTCTTGTTTTTGTTTGGCATGAGCACATGGCTTTCTTGTAGGTTGTTTAACCCCACCTTCTTGTTACCTGATTTTTTTTTACCGTTTGCTCCGCTGGACCTCTCTCATTAATGGCTTTGTCTGCTGTCTCTATTCATCAGTGTTCAGGTCGGCACGAAGTGGTTAGTGCAACTGCACTCACAGCGACCCAAGTTTGATTACTGTCTTGAGGTCCTTTGCCAATCCTGCCCCTCTCCCCACCCAATGCTTTCCTGTCAGCTCTCTACTGTCCTCTCCCAATAAAGGCAGAAAATGCATATGAATAAAAATGCCAGTTCATCACAAAAATTACCCTCGTGTCCAGTGCTGCCTGTTCCTGTTATGCCCTTCAAGCTCAGCTACTGGCCTTGTTTTCTCCTACGGGACAGATTTTGTTGTTTTATTTTTATATTTGATTAAAAAACCCAACATTGTTCCTGGCCCCCCAATGCTATACATTTGCTTGTATCCACAATCAAACACACCTGATTTAAGATGGCTAAGATGGAGTCCCCCTATGTTCATAATTGTCTCCTATACCCTCACGGTCACTTTACTACATTAGTCCACTAATGTAGCACTGAGTGTGCCGGAAGGACTGCTCTTGTGCTTGCTGCTTAGTGATCAATTGAAGCATATGAAAACTAGCATGAAACTATTTAAATCAATTGAAAACTATTATGTTGTACCCACATTGGACAAGTGATTTATAAAATGGATGCGTGGATGATTCAGCTCCAGACGCCATGAAACACAGAAATTGATTAGGCATGAGCCTCACAGTTCATTAAGGGTATTCTGTAGCCATTGAGTCTACTTTGGTTTGACACCTAGGCTGTGCTCCTTTCCTTTTTTTTGTACCATTTACTCCCAAACTTCCCTTCCTCTTGTTTACTCGGATGTACATCGTTGATTATGTTGCATGAGTGCCCACTACTGGTGGAACCCTTACAATGAGCTGAAAGGTCCAGGGTCTGTCTGAACGCACTTCAAAATGGCAGCGGGGATTCCCCTGAGGGGAAGTGCTTAGGGAGGTTGTGAGTATATGTCTAAAAGTGGAGTGGAACACACACCCCTTGTTTCCTCGCTCCTCCGTCCTCCATTCTATAAAAATTAGGGTTGGTGCTAAACTCGGCTGGCCATTGGCATTACAGAAGCAGGATTGGACACCAGTGCCGTAAAAGACTAAATGTATATAAATTGTTTATTTGCCGTGCCCTGTCTTATATTGTGGGTAGATCAAGACAAAGAATGTTTTAAAAAGCACTATTTCTATCCCAATACTAAGACATATACTATTAGCATAAGAAAGCAGGAAAGCAACCAAAGATACATAAAGCAACTCATGTAACCCAGTGCCTTTCCAAGGGGCACTTGATGTCTCTCTTATTGAACCTAACCATTTTGGGTTTGGCAGTCCCTACTAATGAGTTAAATCTGGTGTCATAGATGAGGGAGCCATCCTAAATGTGTAGTTGTAGGGGTGCCAGGGATCGGTTTAGAAAGTATGGAAGTAACCAACCTGCGGTGGAAATTTGCACTGTTTCAACCCCTAAAAACAATAATGTGCCTCAAATATAGCTCAAACTCTGTCTCAAGACAAAACTCAACAAATAGGCCTAATATTGTTGGTGGTGGTGGTTGTTGGTTTTTTTTCTTAGAAAGGCTGTTACATAACACCATGATCTGTAAGGTATTTACTGGTCCTTGGTCCTTGTACAAGTCTGCCTCAAGATTCCCATATACTAAACCCCAGATACCCATACACAGAAACAAACTAATTATACTGTGACAAGTTACTTAAACTTCTTCATTGTAGAATTGGCCAAAGGCAGTTTTTTCTAACAAACTAAAGGGCCTTTTGAGGGTTTTAAATGCTTACGGTCTTGATTAAATGGTAATATTTTTCTGTTCTGTACAAATATGTCATTACTTTCTTACTCATCTTCTCTTGTAGTAAACTTGTCCACCATTTATAAATAGTGATCACCATTTGCTGCTTGTGGGAATAACACTTGCACATTTGGGCACTGTTGCATTTTATGCTGTATTGTATAATCTTATATACTGTAGTGTTCTGTATGACCTTAGTTGAAATGTTTCAACACAATTCACAGATTTTTGTTATTTCAGGTGAGGTAGACAAGGAGATTAGACTCTTGAGTCTTTTCTTAACATAAGAGAATATCGCAAGGGAGCTTGGTACTCCAAACATTTGTGGATATCAGGTATCTAATGTACTTTCAAGGGATACAATTGAGTGAACAAAACTGAACTGTGAAACTTGGCCATTTACCCCTTTCTGACTGTGAGTATCCCACTAGATTTTTAAATACACTTTTTCTTGTAGTCCTGTAAGCTATAAGTATCCATTGATACATTGCCCCCTACCTCCAATTTAGAGTCAATTCCACAGTCACCTTTCTTAACAGTCTTAATGTGAACCTCCACAAGCCATATTTCCACCAGAGTCAAGTATATGTACTATGTTTAAATGTTTTGTACTGAGTAAAGGCTAATTCCTTTAGTTTTTTTAAGGAATTTCATTGAGTGGCACAACAACACTGTGTTGAGGTAAACAAGTATAAGAGGTCCTAACTTTTGGCCAGAGTCTGTAACCTACCAAAGTGAATGCAAGCTTATATTTTGGTGATACATACCAAATACATCATAATTACATAATAGATACCCCGTGTTCTCTGTATTTAAGAATATATGACCAGAATTTATGGTTTTGATTGGACTTTTTTTCCCCTGTTCAATTGTCCGCTTAAACTATGAGTGACAGCTCTCTAGTATTGTATATGTGACTCTCGGAGATACCACTTTGGGAATAAGAAAGAGAGATTAAGTTTAAAAAAATGGGATCCATGTAAGGATGGGTAAAGTGTTGTGGTCAATCTAAAACAGTCAACATTAAGAAGACTAGGAGTAATGAAAACCGTTTCAGCCCCTGAACAAAAGGGAGCCTTTCTCTAGGTGGTGCATGCATCTTTGCTAGGATCTCCCTTGGGGTTATAAGACAAGCATTTATATCAGTTAAGCCTATGACTTGCTCAAAGGAAAGAAGTGAGTGAATGGTCTCAGTATCAGGTTTGTTAAATATATAATTACTATTTTGTTTTAAGACTCTCTATATTTATCTGGTGCATGACCTTATACCTTAAGCTGGGGGAACTTAAATTATCTTTAGTTGTTTATTACAATTGCCCTTTTCAAATCTAAAATGTTTTCTGTAACACAAGTAACAATCCACATTGCTGAGTGTTTAGAGCAGGTTATTAGGTGCAAAGGTGTGGTTGGCTCCAAAGTAGATTTTGCTGCATTTTTGTTCCTGTACATAATTCAGCAACAGTATGGTAACTACAGAATATCTGACTGAACAAAGAACAAGATAGGAGGTGTGGATTGGACCTCTGGGTAAACTGACGTCCTCAAGTTCTTTGACAAGAAATCGAAAGGTCCAAGACTGCACCCTGCAACAGTTTCAAAGCCATGTTGTAGGATGGCCGACAGAATATCTACGAAGCTCCTCCCACGACATCGGCAGCCATTTTAAGGTACGTTCCTTAGATACCATGCGCAAAAAATGCTTCCACACGTTGGACATTGAAATGGAGGCCCCGTAGAACTGGAGGCGGGGCGTTCTCTCCATTCGCCGTCTTCTCATAGGTTCCAGTGGTCGGGTGTCACAAAATATCCCGGGTTGAGCCACATTGTTTGGTGAATGTGCATTGAGTTGCGCTAACATCGAACCCTTAATGTTTTCGTTTTGAATAATGAATAGTGTTTCAAGCATCATCTACTTGAACTGAAAGGTTTGGAGTATCTTGCGTGCGCGGTGCGCAACCGGGAAGGTGCGTAGTCGTACAAAGGAAAACGGCAGCAGCAGGAAGCCGAGCACGACGGTGAGTACGAGCAGTTCTTAGGGGGAAAGAGCTCATATGGAGAAGCTTAAACCGCTTTACTGTGTGATTAAACACGGTGCCATAGCATTGGCCGTATAATGCACTAGGTAATGTTTAAAACTGAAATAAGGTCGTTGGGTTTCGTTGTTTCTCGGATCGCGAGTTCTTGTTTGTGTGCTCGGACTCCAGGTTTCAAGCATGCAGCCCATTTTGTTTTGTGACGTTGGACTTCCATGTTCCTTGCTAGCCAGCCAGCTTAGCTTCGTGCCGTGCCTCTTTCAGATTGCTCTGCTAGCATTATGTAAACCAGCAAATATCAACTTAAATGACACCACGGACGTTTTAAGCATGAACACGGGTGTTTTTACATAACGTTGCTGTACTTGACACCTATGGTCATTTACTGACTAGTCGTAGATGTTCGTCTTGGTGACACCTGCATCACTTTAAAACAGCCACCCTGTTGTAACTGTACGTTTAGCTAGGAGGGACACATACCGCATCGTTTAATGTTGAAGGTTACCATGGTGAACTTATTAAAAATCTTATTATATCGCGTTTAAAGGATATGTTTTTTTTTTATGTATTTTACAGAATTAGAAACTAGTATGTTGAAGATGTCCATAATTGTAAACCGTTTCTGTTGTATACTTTTTTAATTAATCTTTATTAAAGTTTTCCCCTCTTGGAAGTAAATGCTTGATATTGATGTTAGCCTTTCTTTTTTACAGCTTGGATGACCAAGGACAAAACGGTGATAGCAGGATTGAGTTTGCTTTTGGAATGTATACTGGTATAATAGGGTGAGTAGGCTTTTTTTTTTTTTTTACTAATTTTGTTGGCTGTTAATTATTCACAATATAGGCTATATTATAGCTCATGTAATTTGTGGGTGTTTAGTTGCTTTCATGCACAAATAAAAAAAATATTTCAGATGGAAATGAGAGGATTTTTCAAAGTAATAGCAAAGTGTAAACGCTTTGCCTACTCTGTCAAGGCAGTGCTTTATTACATTACTGCTTATGGATTTATATAACATACAAGTTAGTGAGTTATTACAGATCAGTAAAGTAAAGTCAGTAAAGTCACTGGTTGCATATTCACTGCTTAAAGTGATTTAAATGCAGTCATTTGTGTTTGGATAGTTAGTACTATGTTTTTCAATAGCACAGTGCAGCATTTACTAGGTTCTTAAATTTTGTTTGCACATTTAGCAGTCACTTTAGAGTTCATTAATATAATTTGCTATTCTATTGAACCTATGGTGGTAGGTTTGAATACAATTCTGAACCTGCTAAATTAACTTTGCTTTACTGCAGTTAAAAAGTGCACTCCACAAACTTTATCGTTTAACAAAAACAAAAAACAAAAAAAAGAATGCACGAACTCATAAAATGAATACTTGGTAAACTGTTCCTTTTAGACAGTACATGATTAGATGTTAAACAGTGAATTTTAAAGTTTTTTTCAGTAATGAAACGTGGAACATAAGAGTTCAGACCACTATGTGTTTAACACCTTGTTTATCACACATTGTTTTTGTTGGCTCAAGCATCACTGCATACACAACATTGCCCTGTGACTATGACTTGTTTCACATCTAATCATGGGTAAACGGAATCACTGCAACAGTCTCATGCTGTGCTCTTACATATGTGTAATGCTATTGTCTGTATTACTTATTACAGTTCAGCATATTGTTCAGGTTGTAAGAACACTGTGCTACATTTTCAACATATTTTCTGCCAAAATTATAGCATCTGTGAATGTTGTAACATGTAAATGTGTGGTGGAAATTTGTGAAACGGGCCCTCGTTTGCCACCAACCGGCAAAAATATTTCTCAAAAGTAATCGTCACTTAATAGGAGAAACCAAAACAAGAATATACACAGATACATAGTGAAAATAAATCAGCACATGCATACCATTTTGAATATCTGATAACTGTCTTTGTTTTAAGTGACTCATGTTGTGAAAATAGTTACCCATTCTGTGGGTAAGATCATGTAATATGCTGCCATAATTTACTCTCACTTTCGCTTTAATTTTTATGCACTGGCTTATTCACTAAACTGAGCATCCAATCAGAGTTTCTAAACCATTTTGACAGCTCCGATGCAGATACAATGGCAATGCGTTGAATACGCTATGAAAAATAAGCGACAGCACGCTCTGCAGACACAACATTGACTGACAACCGACTGTCGTCTTGGTATGTCCTGGCCCTTAGAAGAGACTCATTGGGAGTAAAAATGTGTAGTTGTGAGGGATCCACTAGCTTTGGCTTGCATTGCAAAAAAAGGATTGCTGTGAAAGATCACTTTAGATTAAGGTTCAAAACGTTAAAATTATATAAAGTGCACCATGATGAATGCATTACATTAATACAATATTTTATTATTATTTTTTATTATTATTATTATTTTAGCTCCAATCCTGATTTTAAAAAAAAACTCACCTACCTGTGAGTTTCTAATGGTCCTTATACACTGATTAACATACTCGGGTGAGTTTGATTAGGGTTAGATCCAAACTCTGCAGTGCATTGGACCTCCAGGGTAAGACTTGATGAAGCCTGATCTAGGTTAACGTTCATTTATAAGTATACCATTGTTCGTTAAATGTTGCTTGTGATATTACATTACAGAACTGTAATGTCAAATAGGAAATAATAAAGTATAAAATAAACCTGTATAATATTATTCACTGACGAGCTAAACTAAACCGTGATCATAATCGCAGATGATTTGTTTGTGATTGTCATGTCTCTTTAAATGCAAACAAGCTCCTGGTCCCTTTTCCAATATAGCTCTGTGCCTTTACAACTCATTCATCAGACACTCTGCTAAAAAAAACCCCATCTGTTTGGTTTTGATTACCATGTTTTTCTAAAATACGTTTTATACCAAATTAGTTAAAACTTGTGATGTACACAGAATGAAGCGGTCACACAGCATGTGCTGAACGAAGGTCATGTACTCTTTTGCTTAAGCTGTCAAATATTTTTCATTTGAGATATTTGTATCTCAAATTAAAGATATCTGTCATTTGAGAGTTTACTGGAATAACCTTACCTGTTCAGTGGAAAGGGCTGTCCACATACCTTGGGCCATATTGTTTATTGTCCAGGGTTCGGTGTATGGGCCATGGCACTGGAAATTGCATTTGCAACAATAAACAACTTTCTATTAAGG
>JAUMHP010000070.1:10298207-10330791 GCA_032361065.1 Enteromius trimaculatus
TTCCGGAATGCAGTCATGTAATTGGATGAATAAATCAAAATATAGCTGTGCAGTAAATCAAATCGCGATGTGCATGTCTGTGAATATACAGCGCAAAAACGCTGCCGTGTATTGTAATTCTATATTCTGTGTCTCTGTATGAATGAGCAGCGCCATTTTGTCTAGTAAATCAAGTACACACTCAAGTATGCGGGATGCTCATGGTTTTTAAAGTCTCACTCACTATGTGAAGACGTTAACACATTGACGCATCCAGAGATACTCTCAGAGAACACTTAATGATTATTTCATAGTCATATTTAAAAGAATAATCCTCAAATACACTAACTGTACAACCTGTCAAAAAAAAAAAAAAGTTTGGTTTAGCCTGTAGTAATGACTGAAATATATTACTGTTATTAAATATATTGGCTCTTTTGCCCATGTTTTAATTTAGTAGACCTCTCGTGTAGAGAAATGAAAGTTCTTTCATTTCATCTGATTGTATTTTAAATAATATATTTTGTATTGAATTCTAGAATCATAGAAAATATAGAATTATAGAAATTAGAATTATAGAAAAATTATATCAGACAACCTATCCAAGTTATAGTTCCTTTTACATCCATGTTTACGATGTTGATGATGATGATGATAATAATAATAATAGTTTGATACCAGATACCACGAAACTGTGATATTTTCTGAGACTATTATCATACCGTGAAAATCTCATACCGTTACAACCATAGTGGTGGTGTTTCTTGATGGTGCCTGACTTTGCTGCTTCTGGCATTGTTTGCTGCTGCAAGCCTTCTTTGTACCCCAACAAGCACTGCCCTTTTCCCACTCAAGCACTGGAAAAACCCTGAGGGTCTTAGGCTGATGATACACTGGGCAACTTTGAGCAAGGGTGCTTGGGCATTAGGCTTGGGCAGTAATACAGTAATATGGTATACCGCGGGATCTAAAAATAGCAACGGTATCAGCTTCAATACCATTATACGGCCATAAAAACAATGCACTTATATAGGAGCACTTATATATTACTCATTTATTTAATACCTAAAAATGTGTATGCGTGGTTGTCATGAGACAGCATGGAGGAGAAAGAGAGAGGTGGCGAATTGCGCGGGACAGACTTTTCAACCTCACTCCGCAAAAATATTATTTTCTCCTGTTCCCGCCCACAGTATTCACGTTTTGTCCCTCTCCTGCCTGCAAAAGCCCGCAGGTAAACACAAGTAGTTCCCGCTACTCTATTATTTGTAAAATAATAATAAACGTTGATTTCTGAAGTGGTCAAACAGAAAAGCATTTTGGCCTATTACTGCTTCAAAACATGCGTTAGCCTTTTATTTATTTTTTTCCCCTTCAGCAATGTAGAAAAAACAAGTACAACTGGGCTTATATCTGTGTCATGCTCATCAGACATTGTGCCTCGGTGTGGGTCTGTATTCACGAACCACGTGAGAATTAGCTTCTGAACCTAAAAAAAGGTGTTTTTACTTTTATTTTAGTCGTCTTGTTGCTTTTGTGCAGTAGATAACAGAATATTTGTTTTTATTAAATTCATTTGCCGGAGTCCCGCAAATAATTAAGACCTTACCGCCTGCACCCGCATTCACCCATCAGATCTTGTCCCGCGCTGCACTCGGGTGCGTTGGGTCCTGCGGAGTGCAACTCTTATCACGCACCAAGTGACCTGGTCTTGAAAAAGAACACAACGCAGTTTGTCAGTACTTCGTATTTTGACCGAACAAGGGAGAGGCTGTAAATCCAGATGACGGAATTTGCATGTCTCTGCGCGAAAACTGTTCTGGACGTTTATGTTAATTTAATTCAGTTGTATTTGCACTTTTTTTATAAACTATTTGTTGCTAATAAAAGTTGTTAATCTTGATGTGCGTGTTATTTTGTTATTGTTTCAGTATTAGTGTTTGGTATTCAGTTTCTAAATGGTTTAGGCACAAGCCAACAGTTTAGTGACGCTGTCTGAGTCTCACATCTTTTTTTTTATTCACGGTAATACCGTATACCGAGGTAAAAAAGGGAGGTTTGACTGTATCAAAATTTGTTACTGCCCAAGCCCTATTGGACACTTTTCAGTTAAGATGGTTAATACCTTTCTATCTGAATAATTTAGATCAGTCTTGGGCCCTGTGTCTCACCTGGTCGACCGTTTATGGCAACATTTCCTAAAGTTGCCTAGCAACATTGCTCAAAAAGTTGCCCAGTGTATCATCAGCATTACATTGCATAGTAAATGCTTCCATTCACTTTAGATCCGATTTTGGTGCTGCTGTTTTGGTATAATGGTGTTTGCAGCACTACTGCATTTGTGTTTTATTTTATTTTGTTATTTTTCCTTTCCTTTTGGGCATCTTTTTCACATTTTAGAAAAACAATCCGTTTGTTAGTGATCATATGCTGATTTTTAAATTGATTTTCTTTTTTTTTTTATGCAGATCTTTGGTCAAATCAGCTATAAAATTTCCACTGATATGTAGTGGATAAGTGGGGTGAGCATTTAACTTTCTCTTATTGCAATTTTAAAAAACTTATAAACGTGTGCTTTTTGGTAATCGCATGGACATTTGTCTTTCAGAGTTAGGAGAATTAGCCCTTGGAGGAGAACACCAGGATGGCTCAAACATGGAATGCACTTCAGCAAGCACAGATTCTCTCTAACCAGAGCCCAGAAAATTCTATTGGAGTTATGGACTGTAACGGAATACCAGTGGAAGCGGATGAGAGCTTTGTTCATGAGATAGAAGAGTTAATTGAGAAGGAGAACTTTCCAAGCATGATGGATTTGCAAGAAATTGCTGAATCAGACATAAAAGACTTGGAGTCTGGTTCTCTGCAGCACACATGCTATGAATCATCTTGGCAAGATGTAATGGGTTCAGATGACCTTGAACAAGATAAGACAGTGGATAAAGGAGACAATGATGGTAACATGATACCTTATCCCTTGCCTAACTCAGTAGAGGTTGAATCCATACTAGAAGCACATTCTGACAAGGCAGTTTTAGAACCTGCTTTTGAGACAAATGCTAGTCTTGTCGAATATTCAGATATTAGCAGCTGCTCTGACACAGAGGGAAATTTTGATTGCAATTTAAGTTCATCCATTGATGTTAATATGGGTGGCAACCAGGCTGGGCAGCCTTCAGAGGAAGGAGGCATGAATTCAAGTATGCACTTACCTTCTCCTGAGGTCTGCCAAAGTATTGTGGAAGCAGGTATGAGTGAAATAAATCAACAGCAGGACACTGGACCTCCAGCGAACAAAAGTGAGAGCATTGATAGTGTAAACCATACTCGCAGTGACTGTAGTGAGGGGTCGCTTCTTACAAATGCTGAGGTTTCTTGTATGGAAGTGCAAGGCTTGGACAATATGAATGGTGTTGTTCAAGATGAGCAAATTGAGGGAAGGGAAATAACTTGTGATTTGGAATGTTTTTTGGATCAGTGCGAAGAGCTTGGTACCTCTCAGGATGATTCCAATTGTGCCTCAGATCATGCAAATATTGATACTTCATTGACTTCTAATGGGGATGAAAACATTTGCCCAACCATAGAATCACTTAGTGTTTGCCAACTAGAAAGGACAACCCCAAATGCTGAAAACACACCAGAACCTGAACCTGTAAAGACATTTGTGATTTCAGATGAAGGAAAAGGTCCACTTGGTGACTACCAGTTAGATGTAATGAATCAAAATCCTAAAAATTCATCCTCAAAGCCCAACTATCTAGAAACAATTGAGATGCATGGCAATGGAAAAGATTCTCTTGATGGCTGTCTATTGGAAAGCAATCAACCAGGTCCTAAAAGCCCTTCCTTAAAACCTGACATTCAAGAGACAATTGGGGTATCTGGACATGGAGAAAAATCTCTTGACGGCTGTCAAATGGAGAACAACAAACCCAGTCCTGAAACCACATCCTCAAAACCTGGCCATGGAAATTCTTCTCAGCTAGAAGGACAGAAATGCTTTATATCTGATAATGAACAAGTTGAGCGGAGTAGTTTTGGATTCCTGGAGTCTTGTTTTGGTTTAAGTAGTACAGCGCAGAACACAAAGGATCCGAAACACCCAGAACTTGCAAGTGTAAACAAAGTCAATGAGTGCAGTCTGTTTAATCACACTGCTTTTGAATCTAAAAATAAGATGGATGAGGGAACTGATGTGGCTCAAGATCCACCAGTACTCAGTACAGAACAAATGTCCAAGGCTTTCCTAGATCCTGAACAGCAAAAATGTGTAAAGACCCAAAAGAGAAAACTGCAGCCGGTTGTTCTCCTTAAGACAACTGAGAAAATAACTTGTAGTGGAAAAAGATACCATTGCTTTGAGTGCCAAGAGTCAACACAAAGTGTAGATGAACTAATTGAACACCACCACTGCATGCATTCTCTCCATAAGTCTCAGTATTGTCTCTCTTGTGAAAGTTATTTGTCTGGAGGTACATTGGCAGAAAAACATGTCTGTGGAAAAGTCGAGCTTTACCACAAGAAAGATTTCTCCCCTTTGTATACCAAAGTGCTAACTGAGAGAAAGGCAAAGTTCATTTGTAGGTACTGTAAAAAAGCCTTTGTTCGAAAACCGTATCACGACGAACATGAGCATAAGCACAGAGTTGTAACACCTCATAGATGTGAGTGTTGTGGATTATACTTTCCTAATGCTCACAAATGTCAAAGTCACAAGCGTAAGGTAGCATGCACACCTTTGATACTAGACCCTTTTTCACAGACTGCAGATCGTTCAGAATCAGTCCATGAAAAGAATGACGTACCAGATGTGGTTGAAACTGCTGGCTCCAATGTAAAACTTCGTAATTGCTTTGTGAAACTAATGGATGTGTGCAAGACAAGTCAATCACCTGAACGCATGCACTGTCACGTTTGTGGCAAGACTTTCAGGCTCAGAGCACAACTGAATGCACACCTTAGGTCACACTCAGATGAGAAGCCCTTCAAGTGTGACAACTGTGAAAAAGCATTCAAATATACCTGGAACCTTAACAAACATAAGAGAGAGCAGTGTTCTCAAAAGATTGTCCGACAATCTTCACTTCTAGTTAACAACTTCCCACCAAAGTTTAAATGTCCAATCTGTTTTCGCATTTTCAAGTACTCCTACAATCGGACACGCCATTTGCGTCACCAGTGTCTCAAAGAATACATGAAAAAAGGCAAAGGAAAGATTGGTGACAAGTATCGATGCCCTTTGTGTAAAGATATGTTTACTTTTGCCGGCAACCGCAATAGACACATAAAGCAAACTTGCATTAAGCTTAAACTCTATAGAGCCAAAGGAAAGGTAAAGGACAAAAAAGAGTTAGAGGAACTAAATTGTACCAAAAAAGAAGAGAAAGAGTTACCATTGACTACATCCATGCAAAAAGCATCACAATACAAATGCACTTTCTGTCCATCTGAGTATTCTAGCAAGTCTGGTTACTACAACCATCAAGCAAAGCACAAATTGCTTGGACATGACAAAAAAGCAGTCAAACAGAAACAGGCTAATTCTGCTGATGTAAAAAACTCTGGCTCTGCTCTGGATAAACCAACTAACCAAGAAAAAGGCGCAAGACTTCCTTTCTCTTGTCGCTTTTGTGGAAGAGCCTTCGCTTCACCTGACTCTTTAAAAAAGCACTTACGACTTCATAAAGGAAACAAACCTTTTCGCTGTTTAGACTGTGGTAAAGATTTTGCCAGGCATGGACATCTAATGGCTCATAAAAATGTGCACAAGCGGAATGTGCAGTGTTCAGTCTGCTGGGAGGTTCTGCCGTCTATTGGAGATTTGTTAAAACACAGACAGTCTCATCCTAAAAAAGGCATGCTCAAATGCCCTGATTGCCCTTTGCAATTCAAGTTTCCAGTATTTCTTCTTCGACATGTGGCTGTGCATGATAGGAGACGCAAACTTATGGAACTTCTCCCTCCAAAGGACCAAGCTACACCTCAGAAGGTAAAAGAGATTTACAAAGAGGAGTTTAAATGTGCTCTCTGTCAAGAATCCTTCGTTGACTCAAAGGCACTTAGCGAGCATTGTTTAACTCATATGCCTGGACCTTTTGCATCCAAATGCCAGTTCTGCAAACGCCATTTCTCAAGTCGTGCTGGACTTATTCGTCACATCCGCCTTCACACTGGTGAAAAGCCTTTTCCATGTGTAACTTGTGGCAGGCACTTCCATAGAAAGGAAGTTCTGAAAATGCATATGGAAAAATGTACTGGGGAGCAACCAACTCCAATACAAACATCAAGTACCAAACAAATACAGGCAGAACATGGTGTTGACACTGCTTCAAAAAAAACAGGCAAAGCCTATAATTGCTCATACTGCCCACATTCATTTCGTTTTCCAAACAATTTAAAACTTCATGAGAAAGCCCATTTGGCCAAGACTGTTATACCTTGTTCAAAGTGTGGGAAGTTTTACAGAAAACGAAAATTTAAAGACCATGTTGAACTCTGCAATGGCGACCAGATAAAACCTGCTTGCAGAAAATGTGGGAGAACTTTTACTAGAAGAAACTACAGAAATGGTCACGAAAAGCAGTGCAAGGGTACGCAGATCAAAACTGAAACTGGAACAGGAAATGAAACAAACGAGAAGGGCAAAAGTAAGCAGCAATGCCCAATATGCTTTAAATATTTCAGATCTAGCATTTTCCTCCAGAGACACATATCTCTTCATTCAAAGGAAACTGCGTATTCATGCGTGCATTGTGCACAGAAATTTGACAGTAAGGATCAATATTTGCAACATGAAGCTTTTTGTGATGGTGTGTCCAAGGAACGTAGATTGGAGAGTTTAAGAGGATCTGAGAAGATGAAATCTGAGGTAAAAAATGATGAAGACATCTCTGTGGTTCCTGGAGAAAATGGAGAGACATTTAAGTGCAAATTTTGCACTAAATCATTCTTGAGGTCCAGATACCTAAGACGCCACATTCTCACTCATACAGAGGTCAAGCCATACCGGTGCAAGTCTTGTGAAAACTGTTTCTCACGCTATGATCATTTAAAACTACACCAAGCCCGCTGCAGAGGAAAGCGCCAACTTGAGATACGAGTTGAAAAGATGAGTCCCAACAGCTTAAGCACAAGTCCTAAAAGCCAAACCCAGGAAGATGTTGACTCCTTGCAATGCAAAGTTTGCTCAAAGCAGTTGTCCACCCTGAGTGATCTGAAGCGTCATATGTCCATGCTCCACATTACAGATAAGCCGTATCCCTGCAAAAGATGTGGCAAAACGTACAGTTCCCAAAAGTCTTTAAGGACGCACAATGTCACAATCAGATGCAAAAAGATTTCAAAGGAAAGAGTGATGTCTGCCAAGAATGATGTTCAAACTCAACCATGCAGAGAAACATCCAAGCTTCTGCAGCGTATACAGGTGCACTATATGAATAAATTTAAATACCAATGCGAGTATTGCCCTCGACGCTTTAAACTATCTGGACAGCTAAAGGTACATGTACGTCTCCATACAGGGGAAAAACCATATGGCTGTGCAAACTGTGGAGAGCATTTCATCAGAACAGACTATTTGAAACGACACTTGGCTAAATGCAATGGTAAAGCAGAATATCAAGAAAAAATTCTTTGTGATAAGTGTGGTGACCTGTTTACCCGAGACGCACTGTCTGTACATCAGAAAACTTGTGTCATTAGCTCAAAATCATCAGGACCCTCTCGACAGGAAAATGATAAAAGCAAGAGCCCCACCAAGATTAAAGGTTTTTCCTGTGCTAACTGTAGTGACCGTTTTTTATTGTTCTCTCAGCTCCAGCAGCATTTTTTAGCGAAGCATAGATCTGATCAGCCACAAAATAACAGCAATCAGCAGCAGCTGATATCCAGTCACGTGCAAGTCATAAAGCAAGAGCAGGTTGATGAGGGGTATGGGCAGAACCAAGAAAGCAACAGTCAGATAAATGCACAGGAGCAACGTGCGTGTTCAAACACAAACCTTTTAAAGCCCCTTAAATGCCCGCATTGCAACATGCGGTTTTCCAGGAGCGCTGGTCTGGGTATGCATATGCGCATACACAAGGGAGTGTACCCACTTTCTTGCACAAAATGTCATATTGGTTTTTGGACCAGAAAGACAATGGAGAAACACAGGAGAAAATGTACAGGTCACACACTAATCTCAAATAATGGATCTGCGATGGAAAATGCAGCTGACTTAATTGACACTGTTCTAGTATTTAACAAGGGTTCTAATACAACAGGAACTGGAGTACTACAGACTCAATTCTCATGTAAAGATCAAGACCAGGAAAGTGAGGCTGAGAAAGGAGATGTGTCTGTTCACAAGTATCAGTGTTCTGAGTGTGATCAGAGTTTTACCGATGGACTGAGACTCATAAGTCATTTGGAAGAACATGGGCGTGCGGATCAAGAGCGGAAATCAGACATCCACAGATGCCGTGTGTGCAATAAAGTCTTTGCTCAAGCGGGTATGTTGCAAAGACATATGAAAATGCAACATAATCAAAAGATGACTTTTACTTGTGAAATTTGTTCCAAGAATTTTCGTTTTCCATCTGACCTGGACATTCATAGATCTTGTCATGACCCAAGTCGTCCCTTTCCCTGTGACTATTGTAAGATGCGGTATTTGACTGCTAAAGCCCTGACCATTCACCATAGGATGGCTCATTTGCATACACAACAACCCAACTCAAAAGAATCTAGTGTAAAAGCAAGAACAGAGCAGCCTGAAGTATATAGGTGTGAACCATGTGACAAAACCTATAGCCTAAAGTCGTCGTACATGAAGCACTGCAGAATAAAACACAAAGAGGACGCTATCAAAACCCTCACTGATAACAAATTGAAAAACACTTCTGGCAGTGCAAGTCAGGAATCGGATGAGGAAGACTCCAGAAATTTTGATGAAGATGAAGACGACAGCAACAATGACTCTGATTCAGCACCGTACTTTCCTTGCCATGTTTGTGGTAAAACATTTTTAACATCAGAAAGTCTTGAGGATCATCAAAGATGTCATCTTGGCGAAAAACCCTTTGAGTGTGAAGAATGTGGCAAGTGCTTTATTCAGTTTGTGAACTTGCAACAACATCAACGGAGCCACAAATCGGAGTTTCAGTGTCAAATGTGTGGTAAAGGTTTTGTTTCGCTCTTCAGCCTGCGCAAGCACAAGCAAACGCATGTCAAAAAGCGTCCTCACCGCTGTACCAAGTGTCCACTGAGCTTTACACGTCCGACGGAATTAGCGGAGCACATGGTTACCCACCGTGACGAAAACTTTCCGTGCGACCTTTGTGATGAAACCTTTTCCTGCAAAACAAGTCGGGCAGAGCATCGCAAGATTCACACAGAGCAAGAAGAAGAGCTTCCGCCGTTGATTCCCCCCAAACCACCTCAAACAATGCAAGTGACTCCTGCCATCACAAGTAACGTTGAGCAGTACAAGTATCGCTGTGGAATTTGTCAAGTAAGATTTCCAGATCCAGAACAGCTCTCGGAACATGGCTGCAATCCTGCGAAAGAGCGGCCATACTCGTGTCCAGAATGCAATAAGCATTTTTTACATGGTTCGCACTTGAAAAAGCATCAGCTCAGCCATCAGTTGACGGGACCACGATCTTATCAATGCAATCACTGCAGCATGAGCTTCACCCACCACCACCTTTTTCTCAATCATTTACGAAGCCATGGGAATGAAAAGGCTTCCAAGGACACCAGCTTTCCTACCAGTGAAAAGATGATCCGTGTGGAACCTGCGAAGCGTGACAAAATTTACCAGTGCCCCATATGTCCTGAGAGTTTTTACCAAGCTTTGGACCTCGCAAATCACCTCTCTGTTCATTCTCACATGTGCAGTGTTTGCAATATGACTTTTCCCACTAAGAAAGACCTTGATGAACATGAACAGTGCCATTTGACTGCTGCCACTCAGTATGAATGCACTGAATGCGGGGACAGCTTTCTCGGAAGTGATGCTTTCCGCAAACACCACTGTAGTAACAGAAATGTGACCTTTTCAGAAAAGCACCGTTCAGACCCATCTGTCTCTTCCTCCAAGAAGCATAGCTCAGGCACTCGTTTTCAAGTGGGTGATGAAGAAGAGGAAGAGGTTGATGTTGGAGAAGACTTCATTATTTGTCCTATCTGTAAAAGACGATTCTCCTCCAACAGCAGTTTAATGGAGCATCATAAAAAGCATCACGAGGATCCGCGCCCTTTCAAGTGCTTGGTTTGTAAAAAAGACTTTACGAAGAAACGTTACCTCACGCAGCACCAGCAGATACACAGTGAACGCCCCTACCAGTGTGAAGTGTGCTCCGAATCCTTTAAAACAGAACCGGCTCTTGTAACTCACTGTAGAATGCACGACGCCAAAAGGCAACACCAGTGCCCAATATGCAGCAGAACCTACCTTACAGCAAATGATCTCGCGAAACATAAAAGAAAACATGTTCAACATCAAAGCCAGAGTGAGGACAACCAAGAGTACCGGTGCGACATGTGCAATAAAACCTTCGCCATGTTTGCTCATTTGCAAAAGCATCAAGAAAGCCATGTAGGACAAGTGGTCTATGAATGCACAGAGTGTGACAAAGCCTTTGCTTTTCTAAATCTTTTGGAGGAACATCAGAGGACTCATGGTGCTGCTTCTACAGAATCTCTTCAGTCCCAATCACCAACTCGGTTTCCCTATCAAAGCTCAGTAAATGAATGAAGGTCAAATTACTGATGACTCCGTTTCCTGCAATGCAGGTTATTCAAAATCATTCAGTTTTCTGAACGTTATTTGTTAAGATAAACTGTACATACTATTCGTTGTTGTTGTTTTTACATAGGCCTAACTGCTTTTATCCACTTTGAGATGATACTGGTGTTTTACCCTAGTTCAGAATTGCTCTGTTAATGTTCATACAATCTAATCTGTTCTACAGTTCTGTGAACTGCTCACTAATTTTCTTTGTACAGTACTCAGATTAATGTAAATTAAATGTATGTAATCTAGATTATGTATGGAACTATAGGTATATGTGCATGAGTGTGCATAAAGTTGTTGATGTTCCACAGTACAGTTAACAAAAATGTAAAGTAAATCTTGTGCATTCCTCCATTTTTGACCTTGCTTTAAAAATCCTTGTTACATCTGTAGATCAATGATCATGTTTCATAGTAATGCCCAGCGTTGCTAATTATTTGTTTTTCTGTCTGTAAACATTTTAGGTCAGGTTAAGTGGTTGTTATTATTATTACACCGCAGTTATACTGTATATGATGTAAATGCCTTGGAGTTAAAAATGTTACAGAAACATCCCGTTTTACATTTTTCTTGAGAGGGGTCTATCTTGAATGGCTACCCCTAAAAAAGTAAACTCCAGGCTTGATAATTTTGTATCCAATCTGTATGTTTAATCTACATTAGTGCTGACATATGCCTATGAAAACCTGATGTTTAGTTTTACTTTTATATGCCAATGTTGAGAATTCCTTAAACTAGTAAAAACATTTACATCTGCTTTGTTGTTTGAGAGGTTTCTTTAACTTTTGGTATGATTTGGGGTAGCAGGTCATAATGAACAACATTTTATATCCACATAAGTCATATTAAAGTATTAGTCAATAGCTTGGTGGGAATCTTATTTAAACTAAATGTTGTGATACAGAATTATTGTCATACTGGCAGTTAGACTTTATAATAATGACTGGGACCAACCTCACTGTCAGATATGTATGTGTTAAAATACCCCTCCAAAGTGCCTGAAACCTATATTAAATTGAAGTGGGACTTACAGACCAAAAAATTTTCGACTTAAACATAAATCATGTCATGTTACGGTTAGTTGATTTATAATGTTTTGAGAAGTTCCATTCATATTACAGATCATTCTACTGTTTAGTCCTTTAAAATGACTAATATTGATTATGGAAACATTAGATTTCAGCATCTCTTGGTTAATTACAGCCCTTACTGAGGTTTATCTTGTAATTGTAAATCTATAGCAGCTATATCTACTGGTCAAGAGCTGCCAGTATATGCATCTTAAGACATTTGGCTCAAGGTTCAGAGTGTGTTTTGGCCTTGGTCTGACAGAATATATTACAAGTAAATCCTCTGTCACCAGTTACTTCAGCTTTGCCTTTCATACATTTTTTTTAATTGGATTGATTTAAGAACATTTTACATTTAGCTCCTCTAATAATCATCTTTCAAATGATAAATGAACAAAATATCTTGAGTTGATGATTTGCCATTGTATATAAGCTATAAATTAGTCGCTACATGATACTCATGCTCTGTTGACCTCTTCAAAATCAAATATAATGTGATTGCTCTGTTTTACATTTAAGCAGCTGATTTATTGATTGAAAGAGTAGTTCAGCCCTGCCCTTCAGTGTTTTATCAGTCAAATATATGAAGTGTAAATCCATCCATTAATTAATTAATTAATCAGACATTTAAGGAAAGGCCTATCCATATCTTCCAAGCCAATAGCTAGTAAGTATATTTGGTGTTTCTCAAGTAATCCAAGATGGACTAAACCTACCTATTAGTAATATTTGTAATTAATGAGAAAAGTGTAGTGTAGATGTAGACCGGTCCCTCACACCAGTTGATGGCGGTATATTTAAGCCATACATGTGGGGAGTGAAAGTGAGCGCGACTGCCCTCTATAGGGAACGACGGGATTTAGACTGCTCTACAGACACTGGGTGCAAAATACATACCGCCTTTTGGATTGAAAATGCATAACCTCTTTCATTAAAATCATGCAAGTTTGCACATCGTACTTTCCCAAGGTGAGTGCAAGCTAGTAGTTTGAGGTGCTTGGTATGGATCGTTTTTATTTGGTGCATACAGCCCTTAGCTGCTGTTTTTGTCATTCAATTCCCTTGTGCTGCACGCGCATGAAATGTTCCGCATGCACAGTATTGCCCAAGGCGTAGATATAAAGAGCGTTTGAATTTGTAAATTAGTGTAAGGTTGAGATGTTGTAAGCAAATTGTAAAGTTAAATTTGTCTATGTCTGGGGAGCGGGCTAAATCTGCAGCATCCGTTGCATTGCTTGTTATTAGCATGTTGTAGATTACATTCACGCGTATTTTAATATTTCGACTAAAACTAAATCAGTGAGTAACGTTAGTTTGCAGATTACCCTTGTGTTGGGTTTAATTGTTGTGAAACAGCGTTTATTTAAACATTTGAGCGAAGTGGCGCGGTAAGTGGCCAGGCCTATCAAAATCTAAGCGTGAGCAGGCTTGCCAATTTTTTTGCCTCTATTGTTAGTAACTTGCATTTGAAACCTAGACTGTGTATAACGATTACTAAAACATTTGTCTCGAAAACGAAAGACATACAGCAATTTAGTTTGAACCATCTTTGTTTTCTTCAGTGTTTTTTTTTTTTTTTTTTTTTTATCACAGGTTCTGATTTTTATTTATTTATTTTTTAGAAATGCTATCTTTGTATTCATGATGGTTTTACATAAAGTAAAACCTCTATAAGCACTAAAAAAAAAACGATACGTTCCCCTAATGTCATGGAAATGTATTTTTTAGTATTTAAAAAGCATAACATAAGTTATGTTATATTGTTTAAATAATAATAATCTAAAACAAATTGTTATTGTTTTACTGTGTCATGCCATGCCTCCCAGAAAACAGTGAAGAGTTTGTTTTTGATGATAGTGTTTTTTTTTTTTTTTTTTCTGTGCCCAAATATAAAATTTCACTGTACAAAGGTAATTCCATTTTTAGAACTGCATTACAGAATTGTCTTTTCTAAAAAAAAGATTAATGAACTCATAGGCAGTGTTAATTACTGTAATTTAATGTAGTTACATTTGAATGCTAACTAATGGATTTTTCTGTAGTAATTAGTTATTTCTGATGTAATAATGTACATTGTTGAACAATTGTTTAACATTTTTGATGATTAATCTATTATTTTAATGTTAAATATGTTTTAGCTTAACTTTGCTCCTATTAAATACTTTGGTTAGTTCATGATTGTCATCAAAGTTTATTTAATTTAATTACAAGAGAAGTTTTATGCCTGTCTTTCTATTGTACTGGTTGAGACTGATATGCGATTAGTACAGAAATCTAATTACAGTGTTAATCACCTTTTTATTGTAACTTGCCTAAAAGTGTTCATATGACCTAACATGACAGTTATGTAAATTAGGTCATGTAAAAAAGGTAGTAAATATAACCTTTCATGATTAATTGCTCTAATTCTGAATTGAAAACATTTGAATTCCTGCTGTGCCACTAATGTTGCTTTTCTGCTTTCTTTTTAGAAGACCCTGAACAGTTACAAAGGTGTTGCTGACGCTTCTTAAATTTGACATTGGCTGAGGAATCATCTGGCACTTACAAAATGCTTGGACTTCAAGAAACAAGGTCTACTGGAAGTCCTAAAACATACAGCTGTGTGGCATGCTCAGCTACTTTTCATAATTTGTCATCACTCTTGGTGCACCAAGCGTCTCATGCAAGTAATACCTCTCAACAACCAGAATCCGCATTACCCACTTGTGTCAGCTGTGGAAGCTTATTTGCGAGCAAAGATCTCCTTGAAAAACATCACTGCGTAATGTTGCCCACTCCAGCATCTCCAAACCACACCTACATATGTGACTGTGGCGAGGAGTTTAGTGAACTTGCAGCTCTTGAAGACCACAAAAAACAACATGGGTCAGAAGACATAGTCAGGTCGGTTTTGGAGAGTATTCCAGTTGTGCCAGATAGCAAAATAGACTCTTGTCGTTCTGTCTCAGACCAAATTTTTCACAGTCTTTTACCACCACCTTCCAATGAAAAACCCCTTGCACAAAGTCCAGCTCCTACTTCAAAAACTGACATCAAGGAGAACGAATCCAACAAGTCCAACGAACATGCAGACATGGAGGGCAACAAATCTGCAGGCGTGGAGGGCAACGAACCTGCAGACGTGGAGGGCAACGAACCTGCAGATATGGAGAGCAACGAATCAGAAGGCCTGGAGACCAGTGAATCTGCAGGCTTAGAAACTAGCAAATCTGCAGGCATGGAGATCAACGAATCTGCAGACATGGACAGCAACATCTTAATGCCAACCGAATCCCACCCTGTGACCGAAGAGCAAGTGCAGTTACATGAGCAAGGCAGTGATGCTTTAACAACCTCTGACATGGCGAACCATTCTGTGCCAGACAATGAGAAATCACCAGAGGCTGGTGAAGATTCAGATGCATTTAATAAGAAATCAATCCTGAAGATGCTAGCATCTGCTTACATGAGTCATAAACAGCCCATACCAATGAAACAGAGGAACTTGCCCCCCAGAAAAGCTTCACCGAGAGCACCATTGCAACCTCCGATCACCATAACAATACCAAAACCAAAGCCACCAGAGAATCAATCAAAGTTAAAGACAGACAACACGGTGGTCAGTGTGAAAACTGCAAAGATGTTTCCTAAGAAGAGGAAGATTATATCTGTGACCCAAACTCTCTGTCCTGTGGTGGTTCTTGAGACTCGTCAAAAGCTTTTTGGCCGGGACAATGTGGAAGGCAGACATCAGTGCAGACTCTGCCGTAGGGTTTTCCAGGACGTCGACGCCTTGATAATGCATCATGCCCTGCATAAAAAAGAAAGAGTTAAATTTTGTCTTAGTTGTCAACAGTTTGTGATAACAGTTATTTCCGTCCCAGAAAGCCATGTCTGCTTTGATGGATTTTCTAAAAACCATCAACCTTTGATGGGCAAAATGTCTCTGCAACCAGTCAGCCCTACAGCTCCACAGGTTGAAAAAATGTTCTTCTGTTCTTTATGCAAGCGTGGCTACATGAGCATGCGCAGCCTCAAAAAGCACAACTGTCCGTGTAAAGCTTCTCTGAAATCCCCAAACACTGTAGGCTCCAGTGCTAATGGCAAACTTCAAAATTTGGTGGAGAGCAATAGAGCTGTCCTAAACTCAAAAACAAATCAAATGTCAACACAGCATATAAATATTGGCGTAGGCACAGAGCCGATAAAGATTGAAGAACAAAATACAGAACATCCAATCGGCAAGAAAGATCAGACTGGACTGAAGATGCTGCCGAAGGACCAGTTAAATCCCCCCAAAACCATAGAGTCCTTCTTTGCCAGTGTTTCTAACTCCAAACCAACGGAATCAACTAAAACCTCTGTTGTAGTACCAGCCAACATAGTTGAAGTAAAACAAGAAGAAAAAGAGAAATTGGCTGAAAAGCAGTGGACCATGCCTTTGGATGATGCTGAAATTGATGTACTGATAGATGTGGATCAAAAGGACTCGGATGAGGACGATTTGACCGATATGGTTGGAGACGACTGTGACGAAGCTGAGGATGTTGTCATTGTAGAGCCTAATGAGGACAATGATATGAACTCAGGAATACCTAGTAGTGGCTTTCAGGTGCATGTCACTAACAAAGGTTTGAAGAGGTTTGTTTGCAATGGGTGCCAGAGAAGCTATTCCCGCCTGTTTACTCTGAAGGAGCACTTGAGGATTTGTGGGGCAAGAAAGTTAAAGCAGCAAATTCTTACACCATCTTATATGGCTGGGCCGATTAAAAAGTTTCCATGTCCTCGTTGTGGTAAGTTCTTCAGCCGCAAAGACAATATGAATATGCATCAAAGGAAGTGCCATCCTGCAACAAACACTAATTCAGCCGTACCTAACAGAACCATGGAGCCTAAAACACCTGACGCTCAGGAAAACTTATTCGTCCTGTCACCATCTGCAGAAAACCAAGCAGTCCGACAAGAAAGCACTCAGAATGCTAGCAGTAACAGAAACTGGGGCATCATGTCACTTCCGTCTGTGCTCCCAAGAAGAGTGACGTGTGAATGCGGAGCCTCGTTCACTTGTCCTCGACTTCTCTTCGAACACCTGCAGCAGCATGCGCAGGAGTCCTACATTTGTCCACACTGCGGTGAGAACCTGCAGTCGTGGATGGATTTTGAGGCACATCAGCAGTTGCATCAGTCTCAAAGCTCTGCAAGTGAGCAAAGCGCTTCCCAAAAACAGCCTCATTCATTTCCCCAAGCGCTACCATCACACGTTCAGACTCCGCCGCAACAGTCTTCAGGTTTTTCTGAGCATAACGTGAAAGCCCAAGTGCCTGGACTCTTGGCACCTCAACATTTGAACAACGGGCCATTTCT
Organism: Enteromius trimaculatus; assembly: GCA_032361065.1. Lineage (NCBI taxonomy): Eukaryota > Metazoa > Chordata > Actinopteri > Cypriniformes > Cyprinidae > Enteromius > Enteromius trimaculatus. Next base: position 10,315,386 of record JAUMHP010000070.1, read on the forward strand.
TGAGCCGCTGACTTGCCCTAAATGCAAAAAGACCTTCAGTCTCCGCAGTTCCTTGTCAAGACACATACGGTTGCGTTGTACTGGTGATACCGCAGGTCAAAAGAAACCCACTTGCTCTCGTTGCGGTACAACATTTCAAAACCCACTGATGCTTAAAGTTCACCTTCAAAGCAATAGCTGTAAACCAGCATTTAAACCGATTCGGTGCCCAGTGTGTGTTCGCTGGTTCAGTTGTCTAGATGGGCTTAAGAGACACCTGGTCTCACACAGCAGGCAATCTGTCTTTACATGTCAGATTTGTGACTATAACTGTCCAACCCCTCAGGCACTCGAGGAGCATAAAAGAAATGTTCATCGACTCAACAGCGGAATGAGGCCAGCGGAGGATGCACAAAAACCGTTGCATCAAGCAGGTGCACAATCCAATCCACCTACTCCTTTTCAATGTCACATTTGTCTTCGCTACTATCCAAAGCTTCAGTCCCTGAAGGATCATTTAAGGAAAGTTCATCGGCCTAAACAGCCAAATCAAGTGATTCGGACAACCGTAGAACCGGTCTGTTCTGGATCCTTTCAGTGTCAGATATGTGACCGCTCCTATCCTAACATAAAATCTTTGAAAAACCACCGCAGAAGGGTGCACCATATTGTGGGTGGTGTTTTTCTGCCAACAAAGGGAACCGAGCAAAACATCACCCCCAATAAGTTTCAGTGTCATATTTGCCCTCGCAGCTATCCAGATGAACATTCCCTCCGAAACCACAGAAGGAGGGTCCATCATATAGTGGAAGGTAATGATCTGTTGAGTGGAGTCGCTCAACTCAATCCATATAAGTGTCTGATTTGCCAGCGCAGCTATCCCGACGCAGTGTCCCTTAAAAATCATAGGAGGAGAGTTCATCGCATATTAGGACCAGTGCCTGAAATGCCACCACCACAACCACCGCCAACAACAGATAATGACACAGAAGATGATCTAGAGCAGAAACCGATACCTTTCCTAAATTCATAAAAGGTGGATCTGCTGCTTGCCTTTATTTCTGTATATGCAATCAAAATGTTGTAAAAGTTATAAGGCAGCACCTGTTGAGTACCTTTTTAGTAGTAAAAAAATAATTTTGAATAGCTAAAATTTAATATCTGATCAGTAGTGTAACAGGTTTTTTGTCTTGTTGATACATTGTTCAGCTTCCTCTATATTTCATTGATGTTGCCTTAATTTAGTTCATCTGTTGATTACAGTTGTGTGTCCCCCTCCCCCATTACAAACAGAAACAATTTTGGCGAATACACTGTATAAATGTAAAATAGAACAGTTGATGGCTGTTTTTAAGATAGCCAAAATGTATTAGTGTACTGTAAATATATTTTGATGTCAACATGTACCACGTTGCATTAATAAACCCAATAGTGACACTTTTCTTAGTCTTCAATAAACCAGTGATGGGTGTTGTCATGCACACGTTCATTTCACATTAAACTCTAAGGCCCCGTTTCACAAACAGGGATTAGTTAGATTAAGACATTTAAGCAACTTTTACCAAAATGCTTTCTAAGAAATTATTACTGGTGTGCATCTTAACAGAAAAATGACACTGACATGTCGGATCAAGATATTTTCATCTCAAACATGCAATTTAGTCTGGGACTGGCTTAAGCCTTGTCTGTGAAACTGGGGGTGAGTGTTTTATACTGTTAAATGTTGCTAGCAATAGTGCAACTTGCTGGAAGCATCTAAATGCTAAAGACTGATCTGATTAGTTAAGGAGTGAATCTAATAGAGAACTGAACCAATAAATGCATGAGCTGCTTTAAGCATAGCATAAGTTACATCTGATACAAAGCTTTGTCATATGTGGTAGGAGTTCTTTAGTGCTTGTGTAAAGATGATTTTGTCAACACTGCAAGTTTATGGAAAATTTAATTCAAATGGCAAACGTTTTTACATTTTTTTCAAGGATAAAATGAATTCTAATAGTAAGCTATATTTATCATTTTACATTAACTTTGATTAATTATGCAAATAATGTGATGCCTGTTATCAATCAATATATCTGTGTGAGTCCAGATCAGCCCTAATCTTCGCACGACATGTAAGTTTAATTGCCCTAATCATTATTGGTTTTAAAAATCAATACCTTCATGTAAAATTTCAAATATAATTAGAAACCGTTTCTGCAGTTGTAATGTCAGAAAACTTTGTTTTATTAAACATTTTATTGTTGTATATTTTTAACTGTTAATAAAAGCGAATAAAATGTATACCGATACCCAGCCTTTGTATGCAATTGATGGTATGAGATCATGTGCTCCGCGTAAATTGCAGTCGAACTATAATTATTTAGTATTTATTTGCATACTCGGTGATCGCCTTTACTCAGCCACACGTCCAGAAAAAGATGTCTAGAGGCTTTTATCGGAAACGGAAAAGGAAACTCCATTTGTTTGGTATAAGCGTCCTGAAGCGTTGTTCATTGGTGCTGAAAAGAAAGAGCATGAAAGGTTGGTGTAGGCTGCCTTGCTTTGTTTTGCTTTTTTTCTGGTGTGCTTTCTATAAGATAAAGGCAGAATCTGATTTTAAGCAGTCGAGCAAACAATAGGCAATTTTGCGAAAGCGGTGCTCTTAAAAATAAGTCGAGGATTTAAAATGATGATGATTCAATAGGTCCAGCGTCAGGTAACGTTAGCGGTGAATTAACGTAACACAGAGACACATTAATGCTTTAGTGTGTAAATACGCTCGTTTCGCTTTTCAGAATAAAACCATTATTAAAGGACAGGTTGTGCTGCGTTGGTAGATGCAGGGCTGACTGTAACAAAGCATGCATGAAGCATTACAGAGACGTACATTGTTAATGGCTGAATTGGCCTATGGCTGCAAACGCCTGCAGAGCGCCATCACTCTGTGCCGCTGTCTACTGCGGCACGGGGAAAATGTTTTAACTGTTAACCGAGCTGTTGTGCGTTTGCTGTCTGAATTGAACATCGTGAAATTAAACGATTAAAAAAGAATTAACAAAACACAAAGACAACAAATAGAGCACACCCCTTTACATTTTGTTTTCTTTGCTGTAGTTCGGTTAACTAATGAATGACTCATATGAGTCGGTTCTTTGAATGAATCGCTTAAATAAAAGCACTAATCTGTGCCAGAAGAACAGTCAAAGAAACATTTGAAACATAAATGCATCGGAAATAATTATAGTAATAATAATGCATTGTTTACCTACCCTTCAATTTATAACATTTTTTGTTGTTGTTTAAGTACTAAAATAATTTTTACATTTTGGAGAAAAAAAAAGTTAGAAATTAGGCCTAGTAAATGTTTTGGAAGGCAAAATATTGCGGCAGTATCCTGCATTAACATTTTTACAATTTAGTAGCCTATTACTGACAATATGTATTTATGGAAATCCTAAAATGTATGGAAAAAATTATCAAACACCATAATATACCAATATTATTTCATTATAACAAGTACTATTTCAGTACTGTTTTTTACTTTTATCTTTATATTAATACATTATGGCATATGTGTGTGTGTGTGTGTGTGTATATGTATGACAAAATGGTTTTGTACAATTGATCTGTATATTAATAAATGTGACCCTGGACAATAAAACCAGTCATAAGTGTTAATTTTCTGAAATTAAGATTTATACATGATCTGAAAGCTGAATAAATAAGCGTCCCATTGATGTATGATTTGGATGGATAGGGCAATATTTGAACGAGATACAACTATATGAATATCTGGAATCTGAGGCTACAGAAATATCTAAATGCTGAGAAAATCACTTTTAAAGTTGTCTAAATGAACATTTTAGCATATCAATGCATATTACTAATCAAAAAATAAGTTAATGTATTTTCAGTAAGAAATTGACTAAATACCTTTATGGAACATGTTCTTTGCTTACTATCCTAAGGATTAAATCAATCATTTTGACTCATACAATGTATTTTTAGCTATTGCTACAAATACACCCCAGCGACTTAAGTATGTACACCTGTTATTTGGATAGTAGGTGATGCAGCTGTAAAAGTTCTGACACTACTTCATATTTCCCCAGTTTCACAGACAAGGCTTAAGCTAGTCCCAGACTAAATTGCATGTTTGAGCTGTCTCAGATGAAAATATCTTGCTCTCACATATCTTCGAACATGTCAGTAGCATTGTTCTGTGTTAAGATGGTCACCTGTAATATTTTCTTACAAGGCATTTTTGTGAAAGTTGCTTAAATATCTTAATTAAACTAATGCCTAGACCTGGCTTAAGCTAAGCCCTGTTTGTGAAACCGCAATACTTCTTATTATAGGTTGTCTTACTATTTTTCCTTCTGTTTAATTTCAGCTTGAGTGAGGGGAAACTCAGGCACCAGCATACGATTCGCACATCATGCTTGAAGGAGAAGCCGAGAAGAATGAAACCAACTGTAATGTGGCTGATTCCCAGGAACAATCACTGAAGAGAGGAATGGGGGAATTAATTTCAAAAGGTCTAGCATTAAACTCCCAAAACAGAAGTGTGGCAGAACCTCCTCCTGTAGCCACTAATGTCCTGCCTGACTCCTTGCCCAGCAATGCAGAGGAAAGAGATCAAGAGAAAGTCTCCTTAACTGTAGATGCATTTCCACAGCAATTAAACTCTGATTCTGCTCCTGTCAACAAAGCTGATATGGATACACAGAAATGTACGGAAGACCGTGAGACAAATTCTGATCGTCCTTCCAGCACCACAGATAATGAATCAAAATCCCTGCTGCTTAATGAAGAATTAAATGAACCACAAACTCACAATCAAATGTCTGTTACAACAGATGAAATGTCAAGTAGTCAGTCCGAAAGGAATGAAGCCCATTGTTCAACTATCCAAACATCTGAGGAAGCTGTCTGTGAGACATCCTGCTCTGATAAAAGTGATAACCAATGCGAAGAATATTCTGACAAAAACATGAATAAGGACACTGCAGATTTAAATATTTCAGACACTGAAAATCAAGGAGACTCGCCTTCTGACTCATTAAATGAAAAAGATGTAACGTTGGATGATGCCTTTGAAGAAGCAAATTCAGAGCACAGCAACCAGATACTTTCAACTGAAGCCAATGCTGAGGAAAGCAGTGTGGAGAACACGGGAAGCAAACGCGGATACCCTTCTTTTTCCCGCGGAAGGCCGCGGAAAGAAAAAAGGGTTATCAAATGTGAGTATTGCGGGCGCCCTTTTAATCATGCTTCAGCTTATATTATTCATCTTCGTGTTCACACAGGTGAGAAGCCCTTCACCTGCCAGGATTGTGGCAAAGCCTTCGCTCAACTGTCCAACCTTCGATCCCACAGCAAAGTCCATAAAACCAAAAGTAGAAAGCATGCACACAAATACAAAGATAGAGGCGTGCCTGAGAAAACTGTGGATGAGAACGAGGTAAACGTGACTGACAAACTGGAAAGTAACACTCATAGTACTCCAATCGGCCCTAAAAGGAGACGGCGAGGAAGAGGGAAAGGAAAACCCCAAACATGTCCGATCTGTGGCAAAGTCTTTTGCTACAAGTCTGTCCTCAAAATCCACCTTCGTATTCACAGTGGAGAAAAACCGTACTCTTGTAAGGTATGCGGTAAATCATTTACTCAAGCGTGCACCGCACGTGTCCATGAGAGAGTGCACTGGTCTATTAGACCTTACTTGTGTTCAAAATGTGGCAAGGGATTTTCTCAGATCGGGCCATTAAAAGTACACACCTGTGATGGTAAAAGAAATCCTCATGCCACCTTGAAAGATATGGAATCGGAGGGTGTAATCAGCTTCAGGTGTCACCTTTGCAAAAAGTGCTTCGGCACCAGAGATGAGTATGAATTACATTTGCAGGGACACACTGATACCCAGCGTTACAGCTGTGACCGCTGCAAGCAGACCTTTAGTCTCCTTTCAGAGCTACATACGCACAACAAGCATTGCGTTACCATCCGGCTCACAAAAACAAAGCCTTCTTACAGTTCACCTCACAGATTCCAACCCAAAAACTCCCTGAAGAGAAGAACTCCTCAAAGAATCCGAAGTCCAGCTAAATCTCCTCCGAAAGATTTTTCCTTTCCGAGGAAGCTCAAAAAATCCTCCTCTTTACTTGCTTGTCCTCTTCAGGTCATGGCCACCACTGTTTATGACTCTCCGAATAACCTCTGTTCCGTCAGTCAGCCCGTCAAATCCAGCTATTTTGTGTCTCAACTGAACAGTACGCGCCACAAAGCGGATCCAAGAAAGTATTTCTGCCCACAATGTGGACGATTGTTCCAGCATGTAGGAAGGCTGAGGGCCCATATGCTCACTCATTCCCGGGGTCAAAGCTTCACGTGTATTGATTGCAACAGGATTTTTAAAAACTGGAACAAATTTTGGATTCATCAGCGGCTGCATAGACAACAAAGAGGGCGCTTTTTTTGCCCCAAGTGTGGGCAGGGGTTTCGATTTGTGGGACTGTACAATAAACATCTGCAGAAGCACCCAGAACTTAATGCTCACGCTTGTCCCTTCTGTCCTCACACGTTCTCAAACGCACAAAAGTTGAGGAACCACCAGCAAGAGTGGCACCGCTCAACTATGCCCTTTATTTGTGATGTGTGCGGAAAAGGTTTCGCAAGCACGGTTATTCTTAAGCGACACAGAGTTGTTCACTGCACAAATGATCCGATGGAGGCAGATGACACCCTTGATCCGCAGTCTGCTGTGCATCCTTATGAATGCGGTACATGCAGTGCCAATTTTGAGAACTTGGACTTGCTTTTTCACCATCAGCTTCGGCACAAGGCTGTAGATAAAGGGTCAGTAGCAAAGAGAAGCCAGCTACTTAGGATAGAGGAACATCAATCTCACCATCTTTCGCGTCAGAGCTATGATTACAGCTTTTATGATAATCAGAGACAAGAGAAGCTCCACTCATTGCTCCGTTCAAATGGAGGAGAACTGCCTCATCGGTTGTCACACTTTGCTCCCTCAACCGTACATACATCACAAAAGCCAAAACCAAACATTGAAGCTCCAAGCACCACCAAAACTAATTCTCAAATGAATGATGGGCAAATGGTTAAAAATCACACTAAAGATGGTTTTTCAGCAGTTGAAGAATTAAACGGTTCAAGCCAGTCACCATCCATATTGAAGACCGAGGACACAACTGGTGACTTTATTTGCACTGAGTGCAATGCTTGTTTTTCCAACCTTATAGAACTGCATGGACATTACTTGGAACATGCCAGAGGAGAAATCTAAATATTCTGTAAACATTTTCTTTATTATTTTTCCCAACATTTGTATGGGAATCACATACTCCTGAAACTTGTGAAAATGTTTGCTGTATATTTGTTGTGCTGAGACCCAATTTTAATATAAAAACCTGTTTTTCAAATACATGAACTAGAAATTCCCTGTAATGGACAGTATTGTTTTTAGTGATTTTATTGAGTTAGGTATCTGTTAGTGTTGTTAGTGTTAGTGAATTTGATCCGAAGCCGTTGCTGTTAACAGATTAAACATCTTGACATTGCTCAAAATCAGGTCTTCTGTTTTAAGAGACAACCATCTCCATCCACCCCAGTTTTCATGGTTTCAAGGTTTAGACTAAATTACTAGTCATTTTAATTAATAGTAAAACATCTCATGAATCTACAAATCTGTGTCTATGTTAAAAATGATAAATAAGACAATCGAACATCTTTAATGTTTGTCCTCAGGTGTTTATTTTATGTTTGCCAAATGATATTACAACATGCCATGATTATGGGCTCAAAAGAATCTGTGGGAGCTTAGTTGGAGTTGATGGTGGTGTTGATCCAGGAGACGTAGTTGCAGACCTTGGTATACACACCAGGTTGGTTCCTCTGGGCACAACCGTAACCCCAGGACACAATACCCTGCAGCCGGTTGCTGCACACCACTGGGCCACCAGAGTCACCCTGCAAGCCACATGTGTTTCACAGAAATCCATTTAATATGTTTATATCTTTTAGCATGATATTAGTGCTGTAACTAGCAGTGATCTTACCTGGCAGGAGTCCTTGCCTCCCTCCATGAAGCCAGCGCAGAACATGTTGGAGGTGATCTGACCAGGGTAGGCGCCTCTACAGGTACTGTCACTCAGGATAGGAGCCCACAGGCACATCAGACGGCTGGGGTAGTTGCCTAAAGAAACATCAAGTGCTCACTAGGTGAGTTTGAATGTGTTCAGTGTCTTATTATAAGATGAGCTTATGATTTATGTACAAAGTGTTATGCGTGAAGTACGCACTTCCACTGGCACTCATGTTTCCCCATCCAGAGATCAGGCATTCGCTACCAGCTGAAGCACAGCTCGAAGGAAGAGAAACGGTCTGAACGTAGCTGTTCAGAGTGGCGGTGCTGGCCAGCTTGATCAGCATAATGTCATTGTCCAGAGTGTAGCTGTTGTAACTGGGGTGTCTGATGATCTTTTGTGAGTTAATGAACTGCTCGGTGCCCTCGGAGGCATCAATGTTGTGCTCACCCAGACGCACCTGGATGGAGCTGAGAACAGAGATGAGTAAGTCATTGGTTCATACAGAAAACAAACATCTTTCTAGATATTTGCATTGGACTTAAAAAAAAAAAAAAAAAAACAAGAATTGGACACTTTGTTAGCCGAAATTATGACTTATAGTTAATAACTCATATACCTCTTGTAGAATTTATTTTTGAAAGACAAAATTGAATCATGACTATAATAAAGCTAATGAACATTTCTAACCTAGTAAAATTTGTATTGTTTTTCATTTGTTTTTCTTTACTGTCTTTTTTTTTTTTAAATAAATTTCATGCATCCAAGTTAAATAAGAGTATTCATTTATTTATAAAACATCCTAGTCACCTCAAACTTTGTGGTGTACAATGTGGTGTAAACCTGCCATTCATTTTTTTTTAATTAATGGCTCTCAGAGAAATTTAAATGGTTACAGAAAGAAGCACAAAACTATTTATAACATAACAAAGTAACAAGATTTTTTATTATATAGTAAAACTCATTAAACAAAAATGAATTCTTAATTAAAATCTTAAGAACTTTGTGCAAGTCAGTTGAAAGCCTAATATTTACTGAGATACGATAATTTTGAAAACTTCCCCACATGACAGGTAGTTTCAGTCTCCTCTCTCTCTCTACATATATCTAATGCTCATGCGGAAAGAAACATATTTTACTTACGACTTGTAACAGTGAGCAGCGGACACAACCCAGCCGTTGGTGATCAAAGAGCCACCGCAAAAGTGGTAACCACTGTTCAGGGAAACCTGGTATGGAACACCATTCTTAGTACACTCGAATCCGCCGACAATCTTGTCATCATCATTCAGAGGAGCGGCATCTGGGAAAATATATTGTTTTAGTGTCACATATTTATTTAACAAAAAATAACTGAATGAAAGAGAAGTTTGTTAATTCCAGTATAAATCTCTGCTTCCCCGTTACTTACAAGCCACAGCGAACAGAGCCAGAAGAATGAGAGCCTTCATGTTGAAGCTGCTGAGTGGTGTGTTCTGAAGGTTTTAAGACCACCTTTTATACTCTGTCTATTCCACAGCTTGAGATAATTTTCAAGGGCATACATTATATAAGCAGTGTGGGACTCCAGCATGTGTTTTAATATATAATGTACAAATTCTCTCCTGATGTTACTGTAAATAATTTTCTGGTAGGCTACAATGAAACTATATTCACAAATCATTAATTAATGGATGTTTCTTATTAATATTCTAAGGCATTCTGTGCAGCAATTATTTAAAAAAAAAAAAAGGACATAAGGGAAAAAAATGTTTTAATACATTATACATGTTTTAATATCATGTATTTATTTTTTTCATGACAAGCTGTTGAATTGTGAAGATAAGCCACTTAATTGCAATCAGATTTAACTGTAGAAAACATTTCAGTTTGTACTAAAGTGAAACATGAGCACATTTTAATGAAAGTGGACACAGATTATTTCTTTGTGACTACATTATTTGCCCTTGATTATTTAAAAACAATAGATAAAAATAACTAAAATCTTGGCTGACCGTTTATGTAACAAAATTCCTACAAACCTGTGACTTTAAATAAACATGACATGGGAAAATATTCAACTGAATCAACATCAACAGCTAAAGTGGTCAAAGTTATCTAGAGACACTATCTTCTATCAAACAATTTAGATTTATATACAGTATGACAGTTTTATTTATATTTCTATTTGTTTTACTTTTGAATATTCATGAAATTTACATATTTTTATATAAATATATATTAATATAAATTGATGAATACCAATTTAAATAAATGTAAATTTATGTAGGATGTATATGAAGTTATGGAAAGTACCATTTACCTCTGACAGGTATTTTAATTAAGATATTGTTAAATATTTATTCTGGACATTGCATTATGTTAGAAAGGTATGTCACTTCTTAATTTACAAAATAAGGTCCATCTAGTAAATATTGAAACATTTTACCTAAAAACGAGGTTGACAGAAAAAGAATGTAACAAAAAAAGCATGTGGTGAAATCAAAGATAAATCATTAGCTTTTGTGGGAGCGTACAGGTGGCAAACGAAGGCTATGCAAGGTTTTTAAAAAAAATAGTTGAATCTTTGTTTTTTCTATGATTTTTATTTTAAATACTTTCTTGTATATCTTTTTTTATCTATAAGAAAAATACATTCTAGATTTAGTTCTGCATTATATATAGGCTATCAATATCACCCAAGTTAAGGAAACAAGGCTAGTTGTCATATGCGTCCGGACATTGTCAGTTTTCAGTCAAAAGTCCAATTGCATAAATAGGTCAGCTATATAAGGAGGTTGATTTTATCTAAAGGGATCCTGAGAAATGTTCACACTCTAGTGAGAGCAAGTAATGTTTTTATGTATAAGAATAAATGGAAATAATCACAAAAATGTGCAACACTAGCTACTAGGCTAAATTTAGGCCAGCGCCAACTTTTTTGTTTCACCTGCATTTTAAAACGCAGTGTTTAATATAAAACTATAATTTACTGGTTTATATTTTGAAAAGTTAAAGTAAACTTATAGGCCTAATACACTTCACAGCACTTTTCAATTGTGCAGACCAACACCTTTTATTTCGAAATTTATTTTCTAATGTTTTTGTTTTTTTTATGCAAGATGACAAAAGCCTTACTTGTTTAAAAACATTATCGCCGATTAAAGTACTAAAATATTACATACGGTGTTTCAGAAAGTCACACGGCAAATATCTTTGTGTGATGTCATATTCCTGCGACGATTTGGGTTCTGTGTACATTTAGGATTTTAAGAGGTTAGCTTTGCATCTATGCTGTTATATCATTTTATTATTGTTTTTTTAGCCATGTATAACAGTACGACGGTGTGAGTGCGGATTATTTTTTCCGAAACTAATTCTTTCTCGTAATGCGGGCACGTCGCGTCCATGACTTTTACACGAACAGCAGTGTTTGCTTGAGAAGAGCTAGTGGCGGCTAACGTAATTTATGCGGAATGCGCATCCATTGCGGATGTGGTGCAGAATATATGCGCATTGCTGCGACACAGGTAATTTCGGCCTTTATATCTAAAATATTCCCTTACTTAAACAGTTAGTTAAATGTGAATCCAACTATGTTATCCATGCATTCTTTGTTTTATTTCTCGCCCTCTCCTCAGTAGCCTCGGATTTTTTTTGTCATTGCCAGATTTACTGTCAATTTGAATAGCTCTAAGATGTCTGCATGTAATGAATGATACAAATACATAATGTCAGACATAACAGAATATCAGAAGAACATCTCCGAGTTTTGCTTTTGGACGGAAGCCACAGGTTTTGGTTTTCTAGGTCTAATAAGATACAGTCAACAAAAACATCGCAATAATTGCGTATGAACAGTGTTAATGAACACAGTCCTTTTCTAAAATGACACGTTAGCCTATTGTTGTTCTGTAGCAGATATCTATTTTTTGTGGCTGTGTATTGCTGAGCCCATTATTAAGGCTATTCTTGATAGACATCACAATGAAGCAATGAAAGACTTGCCATGGAATAGCATGGTGGCTTTTCACCCTCCTTGTGAATGGCATGCCGTCCACCAGTCATATTGGTGTATCTGTAAACCACAACATATCCATGACTGAATACTACGAGGAGGGGGGGTTGCTGTATGAGCATTCACCTCCCATGCACATCAAAGTGGAGTCTCCAGAGGGGCCCTTCGGAGGCGGGGTTTCAGAGGACGGTTTCCCCAGAGAAGATGATGACTCCGATGGGAGTTGTGACCATCAGAATGGTGGGTTGCCGAGCAGCCTGCCTTTTAATGTTGTGGTTGTGCATCCTAACATAGTCGCACCTGGAATGTCTTCGGATGACCTCATCCCAATCGAACAAAGTAAGTGTTTACGAGATGATAACAAGTCTTTGATAATGTGTGATTTTACTTTACTGCTGATATTACAGTAACAATTGTTATTTTCCTTTGTTACGAAGGTTAAAGTTATACAAATTAAGTACAAGTAAACTATTAAAAATCATGTACACTAACTTAAGATGAAGACTTTAGTTGTGGAAGTAGCTTAAAGTGTTTAGGTCCTGTTTTTCTCTGTAACATCCTAATATTAGATAACTTCTGTTTGCAGAATCATGGGTAACTGCAAATAGAATGTTTATGGGTCAATGACGTGACACACTTTTACAATTTTTACTCTTTGAACACATTAAACGTTTCAATTTAACAGCCCAAACCTTTTGGTATTATAAAGTACAGGATAAAAAATGTTAATAAAATATGAAATTGAATCATCAAATTACTTTTGGAAAATAATGCATACACCTAATGTGTTGTTTCTGTAAAAGCCTTTTTTAAATAATTATTAGAATTATGTTTTTTTTTTTTTTTATAATTTTATTCTATGCATTCTAAACAAGATATTTAAATCATGAATTGGTTATGTTTTTCCCCAAAATATGTATGGAATCACCATTATTACATAAATTCCATTTTATAAAAATGAGATACTTGCAGTTTTTGAGTAGATTAAAAAAAAAATCCCTCCAAAAATACCCCAACATGAATAAAGAAATTACATTTACTACAAACTTGATGTTTTTGAACTAGTTTAAAATGATTTATCCTCTTTATCATCCCAGGTATTTTTATCTACCATTGACCCTTGAAAATTGTAATTAGCACCACACTTCTGCATGATGCTGCTAGATGTCAGTATAAGTCCAAAAAACATTTATTAACCCGTGCAACAAAAGCCCAAAAATGTTTTTGGTGTGGCTTTGAATACAAATGCAAAACCTTGTTTTGTGTTGAATGAAAATGTACCTTTTATTAAGACAGGGGTGTGTCTTCAGCATTAACCGCAGGAGGTGTCGGAAAAAGGAAGAGCCGCTTTAGCGGGGCAGAGCTGGAGGTTTTGGTATCAGAGGTGACCCGTTGTGAGGGGGAGCTGTTCGGTCCAGCGGGGAGGCTCCGGCGCAGAGAAAGAGAGCGCATTTGGGCTGGGATACTTGAGCGTGTCAATGCTGTGTCTAGAGTACCTCGGACTCTAAGAGAAGTGAAGAAACGTTGGGATGACCTAAAGAGACGTAATGGTGGTAGACTGGCTGACGCGAGGCACCGCACCTGCTACCTGCCATCAAGCAGAGGGGCTTCAATTTTGGGAAGGCCGACCCAAGTCAGTCCCAGGCTCCAGCAGTCACGTCAAAAGCAAAGCACCAGAGCAAAAGCCAGTTTCACTTGTCTGTCAGACACTGATCCAGGTAACTTTTGTTTTTGAGGGAAGGAGTTGGAGTCATCCTACAAATCTGATTCTACAATCAAATGTGAGAAAATTTATTTATATGTTATCACTGTTTCAGTTGCAGTTGGAGATGGCTCTGAAAGAGATGGTTTCGAGAAAGAGGATGAAGCTGGTGAGCAAGAGGGTGACGATGGAGATGATTATGAGGGTGTGGAGAACAGCATGGAGGATAAACTTGGTTTGGGCCTGGGTCTTGGAATAGTACCACCTCCAACATCAGAACGCTGGCTACCTCCTTCACCACTATACAGTGCGCCGTTTCTCAACGGGACTCCTCAGCCAAGCCCAGAACCATCTTTAGGGACCCACCAGGGTCCGCTGGAGCCCCCTCCACCACGCACTTCCTGGCTGGAAGATGAACTACGTGGACTGGGAGAAGCAGCCATGCAGCTTGGAGATCGCATGGAGCAGAACCTGCGTGAGTTTGGAGAAGGCTTCAGACGTGATATGCGGACACTCGTGGCTTCACAAGAGGCCCTTACAAATAGCTTGCAGCAGAATAATGTACTTTTGCAGCGTCTGTTGGGTCTTCTTGAGATGCAGCATCAGCCGCCTCCGCAACAAATTCCACAACAGCAACAACAATTACAGCAACCTGCACAGCATCAACAGCAACAGGAACCTCCACAACAGCAGCCTTATGAACAACTATTATTGCCACAGGAGCAGCCACAGCTAGAGCAGCAAATCCCAGCAACTGTTCCACCTCTACCACCCCCTCCAGATATTTTAGATGGTACTCGGCACACTGAACCACCGAATGACATGAATGGAGTAACTCAGCAGCCCCGTCGTGGCAGAACCGTAGACCTCAGAAGAAGACGCAGACGTTGATGTTGCTGTGAGATGTGGACAATTGAACTGTATTCGATTACAGTAAATTTATTTATTTAAGCAATGTTTTATAAGGTTTACTCGCAGATTGTGCCATGTCATATTGCAGCCACACTTTGTTATGCCTGTCGCAGATATATGATAAATTGTATAATATGTACACCAAAAAGCTCAAAGCTATATCTAAATTGACTTCTGCACTCTTGTTGCTGTTAGTAAATTACTGACATTTTATGGATCTGCTTGCTTAAGTTTATATATAATAACTGCAAGTTTAGAAAAAAAATCCTCTAGGCAGGCTTAAAAACTCTTTAAGTATTCATACTGTGGCAAGATAAACATCATTCATTTTTATTTTTTAATCAAGGCACATAATATCAGTGCAAAATGACATTTTACTTTTGCTACTATCACTGTTTAAGAAAATATCCAAATGCTGTTTAAGGGATATTATATTGCATAGCATCTCCCCAGTTCTGTGGAAATAAATCAAGTTATCAGATTTGCTGACTAATGTAGAGATCTAAGGTCACCCAGTCACTCTCTGCATGCAATGCAATATACTAGTTTGCAAACTTTTCACCATGTTAACAAAAATCAATTGTACTTGGAAAAAATGTCTGCCTATGAACAAGTTTGAATAAAAACAATCAATACATTTATCCTTTATTTTCAGAGGGGTATTGCACAAAAGTAGAATTAAGAAAGCCAGGATAACAGAACAGTCGCGGCTTGACCTAGTTTAATCAG
>JAUMHP010000070.1:10340054-10424393 GCA_032361065.1 Enteromius trimaculatus
GGAGTTTATTTAGCAAAAATGGCTGACTGGTTGTACATTAATGTGCTTATTAAACAGCTAACTATGGACTTCCACTTCATCTGAAAGCAAATCATCAGGCATTAGTTGCTCCGACTCATCAGACTCCAGATAAAGATCAAGAACAGAAAAATCATGGATAAGGCACAGGGTGATTTCACTCGGGAGCCTGAGCTGAAACACATGCACTGAATAAAGCATGCAAGACAGGAAGTTTGATATAGGAATCATGTGCCAAAAACACTACACAGTAATGTAATTATTTAATTACCCTCACCAAAGGTGGTTTCGAAACCGAAGACTATTGGATGCCTTCAAAAAATATTTCTATTCTGAGTAACTTTTAGCACTTAAATTCTATTTGTATTCTAAGTATTGTAATTCTAAGTTGATTGCCTGATTTGGATCTGGGACCCCTTTATACACCGTAAGCTGAAAGGCCTTGGTTGTAACATGAATGAACAAAAGTGTGATTGATCATTTTAGTAACTCATATCCCAGCTAGAAAAAAAAAGAATGGTTTTAATCAAGAAGGAAATGGAAAAAGGATTCAAAGGGAAAAGGCGACGAGGATCACAACTAGCCTACATCTTTATATGACAGATAATCATCTGACTCTATCATCTGATTCTGATTCAGATCATTTGGGTGAGGCAAATAAAGATAATTTGTGAGATTAGGAAATTCAGACAGACTGGAAGAGTTTTATGTGGGAGTATGAGTTTCATATGCATTAAATGAACCATGCACATTGTATATATAGTCTCAGTTTTATACGCTCAATCACACTAGTTTTAGACACAGCCAAGTTTCAGCTGACTGCACAAGGTATTAGTTTACTATTATTTATTCAAGCACTAACATTTATAATTTCTTTAAAAATAGTACTGCTGTTTCTGAACTTAGCAGAATCTCCTTCTAAACCTCTCTGGATTTGACCTCTCCTCCTCTCCTTCACTGCAATGAGGATCATTGTGTTTGCTTTGTTGGCCGGGGCTGTTGGTATGTAGATCTCTCCTGTTAGTTATTGTCCATGTGAGTTGTTATAGTTTCTACCATACAATATTCCTTAGATAGGCTTTAATCTTACTGTAATACATATGAAAAAAAATGTAACTTGTAAATTAACTGCAGCAATTATCAGAAACTTGCACCTTCTGCAAAATTAGATTTAATATATATATATATATTTCTTTCTTTTTTTTTCTATATACAATAAGTTTTTTTTTTATTCTGAAGCATGTTTTTATTCTGAAGCTTGTAGGTCAGAAAAGTTCATCATAGGAGGTTATGACTGTCAGCCCAACTCCCAGCCCTGGCAAGTCTACTTTACTTCTAATGGCCAACGCTGGTGTGGAGGATCTCTGATTAATGAAAGATGGGTCGTTTCAGCAGCTCACTGCAAGAAGCCGTAATTATATAGCCTCACTGTTATTCATTTATTAACATAAAGGAAAAATTAATATGACATGGTTTATTCTTTTCTAAATATGTACTGAAACTGATGGGTATAAAAAATAACAGTGGCAGGGTTTCAAAAATAATTTCTTATCTACTTAACATCAACATAATATCTTAGAGAGATAAAACACATTTGAAACTATCCATAGACGTAATATGTAGGCAGACAATATAATGCTGATAAATGCTTTCTTTTTCAAACAGAGCTTCTGATCTTACTGTCCATCTGGGAGAGCACAATTTGAACATTGAAGAAGGCACAGAGCAGAAGATCAAGGTAGAGGAAGTGATTCCTCATCCAAAATATAACGATTATCCTTCAGACAGTGATTTCATGCTGGTCAAGCTGAAAGAGCCTGCCATCTTTAATAACTATGTGAAGCCAATCCCTCTAGCGACCAGATGCTCTTCTGCAGGGGAACAATGCTTGGTTTCTGGATGGGGCCGCACTGAAGGTGAGATTTAATATGTAGTAAAAAAAATACTTAGTTACTGTCACAGAGGAGACAGGGACGTGTGGATCCACTTGCAGGGCTTTATTACAAGGCATAATCGAACAGGCAGGGTAAAAAACGATGGCAAACAGGTCTAGCAGAGGCAAAGCATAAGAATAGTCAAGAATACAGCAGAGGTCAATCTATTGGCAAACAGTATCCGAACAGAGCAACATTTCAAAGGCAAGAAAATGTTGGTGCACAGAAAAATCAAACACAGGAAACAAGACACAAACCAGAAACAATCAACGCTTTACAAAAAATAACCTTAATGCTAAAACACAGAGCTTTTAAAGACAAGGCAATGAGTTAACAAGGGGAAGGAGTTGATTAATAACCATAGTGACAAACAAGGGGTGGAGACAAGAGGGAATACAGAAACAGTGAGAGACACAGACATATCACAATAAGAGTCCTTTGAACATAGAGCCACAGACAGGGGTAACACAGAGCACAGTCCTAGCCCTCAGCTTGAATTTGTGGGCACTTCAGCTGACAAATGTGACTTTTACATTATGTCAATTTTGAATCAGAGTATTGCATTCAGCAATATATGTAAAATGAAGGAAGCGTCAATGTTTTTATTTTTTTCTTCCAGATGGAAATCCTTCCGTGCTGCAGTGTCTGAAATTGCCTGTACTGTCAAGAGAAGAGTGTGTGCGTGCATATGGTAGTCAAATAACTGAAAACTTGTTCTGTGCTGGATTCATGGAAGGAGGCAAAGACTCGTGTCAGGTACCTCATTGGTTTAGTCTTTTACTTTTTGTCTGTTATGATTTTTCATACCAGCTCTTTTTTTCACTGTGCCAAGGGTGATTCTGGCGGCCCTGTAGTGTGTAAAGGGGAACTGCGAGGAGTTGTTTCTGGAGGTAAAGGCTGTGCTGAACAAGGCTATCCTGGGATTTATGTTGAGGTGTGCCGCTTCAATGACTGGACCAAAAACATCACAGATAACAATTAACTGTTTGTTGACCCTTGCTAACAGGGTCATTTTTTTCTTTCTCCTGAAATCTCTGGAAATAAATTCAATTTGAAACATGCATATGTTTTTCTTTCTTATACTGTGAAATTTTAAGTTGTAAAATAACTTAGGTTTTCATATTATTACTTGGTTGAAGTATGTCTAGAGCAGTATGTCTTTTTGGGTATGGTGCAATAAGCTTTTCACATCAAGATTTAGCAGTCTCTGCCATTCTTCTCCTCACTTCTTTACCTATCAGGTCGGATGGGGCAGAAGCACATTTTCAGGTTTTTATTTGATTGGATTCAATCCCTGGCTGTGGCTAGGCCACTCATTCACAGAGTTGTCTTTAAGCCTCTCTTGATGGGTTCATTGTCCTGTTGGTAACCCTTCTGCCCAATCTGAGGTTCTGAATGCTCTGGACTTTGTTTTTATTAAGGTTATCTTAATATTTCTGTGCATTAAACTTTTCTTATACTGAGTTTCTCAGTCACTGCCACTGAAAAACAGCCCCACAGCATGAGACTGCTTCCAGCACACTTTACTTTTTTCCTTCAAACATGATGAGTTCTTTAGGTGCTCAAGTGTGTTTTCATGTTTCCTCATAAAGGTCGGTGGAGTGTCGCAGTGATGTTTGTCCTATTGTTCTTCTATATCCACATATGGTCAAGGAGCTCAACAGGAGTGACCATTGGGTTCTTGGTCATCACTCTAACCAAAGCCCTTCTCCATCAATTGCTCAGTTTGGTCTGGAGGCCAGCTCTAGAAAGAACCTTTGTCAATTTAAACTACTATTAAGGGTACCAGAGACTACATGGTTCTGTAAACCTGTAATGCAGAATTTATTTCTGAATTCGTCCCCAGATTTGTGACTTGATGCAATTCTGTTTCTGAGCTAATAAATATTATTATTATTAAGATGTGTATATCTGTCCAAATCATACTCATTCATCTGAATTTAGGTTAATGTCACCTACGTTAAGTAACATCTACAAACAATATGAATACTCCTGAGCTCAATTTTAGCTGTTCTGGATAAGGGTATGAATACTTAGGCTATTTAATGGAATCATCAGTTTTTGACTGTAAATAAATTAGATAATATGTAAAAAATATTTTATCATTATTGTGAATGAGTGTAGACTGAGGTGTGTGAAATGCGTGGTAACTTAGTCAGTTGACAGTGAACAGTTAACTTTTTTTCTTAAATCATAAAATACATGTGACCTCAGTACTTTGTCCCATATTTAAAAATTTCAGTTTTTGAGGCGCGAATTCGACGCGATCTCTAAAACTACTTCAAGGACTACAAACATTTCTGTGAACTACAACTCCCACATCTCAGTCTGTGCGTGACGTCACACAATCTGCATCTCAGTGTTGTGATATGGCGAGCTCGCATAAAGCCCATCTGAGAATGGCAAAACCAATGGTCTATCAAGAAAATGCAGAGTAGAAAAGATGCCTTGAGGATGAAACAGAGAATCGGTGAGTGTGGGGCTTATATTAGTTAATGCATTGCTGCGGAGTCACACCTTTAAAGCTGTGCATGCAACCGCGCAGACACGCGCCATATAAACAGGCAGTTTTGCGCACAATGGGTCAGAACAGCAAATCCTCTAGCTGGCGAAACATGGAAGGATCTAACCACTGTACGAACGAGAGTAACAGCCATATTCGTGTTTATTTAACTTGTCTGTCCATCGTTGCTCAAATGATTTGGGCTGTGTCTCAAAAGCTAGTGATGATGTACCTACATTCATAGGCAGCAGATGTATAATATAAATTAAGACTTGAACAGCTTTCTTTACATTGTACTACTCACCGAGAGGACTACTACATTGATGTCTTACATGAATGTTGCATTGTATAGGTTGCATTTACTCAATTATTTTATCTAACAATTGTAATTATAATAATCCAAAAGCACTTTTCATTGTTTGTGTCACTCTATGTATGTTTTCCAGAAAGGCTGTCAGTCCATGCATTAGGGGTGGCATGCATTGTTCACTGACTATTTCTGTAGGTTACATTGATAGAGGAACCATAATTTTGAGTGAGTCATTGAATGATTAATTTAACCGAATTGTTCATAAACACTGTTTTGTTTCAAATTTGTAAAATGTATGTGTAAGTTGTAGAGCTGTAATCCACATTTAATTAGCTACCCTGAATAATTATCAAAGAATCAACATATATTTATTTGATAAAATAATTTATATTCAAATGTATTATAAAAAAAACAAGAAGGTTTAATGACAAGTTTATAGATGAGAGATTAATGCATAAGGCATACTTTATTAAAAGGCTATTCAGATATACTCTAACAAACTAAGATAGGACCAGGCTCACTTCCCCCACCATACTAATTAAGGATGTTAACGTGCCTGTAAATTTGGGCACTTCTGTATGGTGCATGGTGCAAACAACTGTATGGTGCAATATGAGATTGGATGTGCATGTATGTTTTTAATGTTTCCTCTTATCTTTGTAAATTAATTTGCGTACTTTCTATTTTAGGAAAACCTTAGAGACTTGAATTCAATTTAACATTGAGTTTCCCATCAGAAGTTGAGCATCATGGAGCTTGCAAACGACCCACTCTGTGAACCATCTGCTCCTGAAACAAATCTGCACAATGAGCACTTTTCACTTTCAGACCGCCTGTCTCCTTTGGAAGCACCGTTAGATAGTATTGTAAATGGAACAGAGGCTACAGAGGGTACAAAAAGAAACCGTGGCCTTGAGTTGAAGCTGGACCTATATGTCCCAGCACCACCAATAATAGAGCCTATAACCCCTGTAGAGGAAACAGTAGAGCATTGTGCACTTCCTGTAGTAACAGAAGAAGACAGCACACAACCTGAAGCTGCTAACGAGGGAGCAGATGAAACCGTTAACATTGGAGGCTTTCATTGCGAAAATCAGTCAAGTCTGGCAGAATCGGGTTCGGATATTGTGACAGAAGTGGAATGTGAGCATGCACCCCATGAAACAAGCTCATCAGACTTGACGACTGCGAGTTCTGTGCCTGTAGAGCCAATAAGCTCTAATGAAATACCAAAAAGCTGTGCCAATATTAAATCATCAACTGGAAGTACAGTATATAGTGCAGGCAGAAAGAACATCCCTCCAAAGAAGGACAAATTTAACCCTTTGAAAATTGACATGGCCAAAGTAATACCTCTCACCTGTAAGTAATCTGACTGTTTGTGTTTTCCTATAGCATAGATAAAATATTGTTGTGGTCCTCATATAGAGTTGAGGTCAAACGTTTAATTCCCCCCTTCAGAATCTGCAAACTTTTTTTACGAAAATAAGAGATCATACAAAATGGATTTCATTCTTTATTTAGTTTTGACCTGATTTTTATAAATATGTTTACATATACTCCACAAGAGAAAATAATAGTTGAAGTTATAAAAATGAATGACCCTGTTAAAAATGAACATCCTTGTGATTCTTAATACTGTGTTGTTACCTGAATAATCCACAGCTCTGTTTTTTGTTAACTGATGGTTGTCCCTTGTTAGTCCTAAACAGTTTAACTGCTTCCTTTGCTTCAGAATAATCCTTCAGGTCCCACAATTTCTTTGGTTTTCCAGCATTTTTGTGTATTTCAACACTTTCCAAAAAATGATTTTGAGATCCATCTTTTCAGACTAAGGACAACTGAGGGAGTCATATGTACCTATTATAGAAGGTTCAAATGTTTACTGATGCTACAGAAAGAAACACAATGCAGGGAGGTAAAAACCTTCTAAATTTGAAGATCAGGGTAAATTTAACTTATTGTGTCTCCTGTAGTCTCTGAAGGGCAGTAATAAATTAAGAAATATGATATTTAGGCAAACTAAGAAAAATGTTCTCCTACTCTGTTCAAAGGTTTTCACTTATGATCTATTTCTTAACTATTACTTTCTTCTGTGGACTATTTGTAAACATCTTTTATGTGAAATATCTTATTCGGGTCAGTGCTTAATGAACAATAACATGCATTTTGTATGATCCCTCTTATTTTGGTAAAATAATTAACATTTTGCAGATTCTAAAATGGGGGGTGTTAATTTACAATTTTATAAATGTTAAAGGTGGAATGAAATGTTATTTATTTAGGTTTTTAGTAAATACATTCTTTATCAAAATGTATTAACTTTCTCTTTCTGTGACTCACTTTTCTAATATGCGTCGTTTTTTTTTTGTTTGTTTGTTTTTTTGATACCAACTTCTAGCATCCCAGCTGTCACTACAGTGCCTAGAATGTCACATCATCTTCAGTGACTCCAAAAGCAAAGAACGGCACCTTAAAATGAGCCACCCTGCAGAGTATCAGCAGTGCATTCTGGGAGATGCTCTCTTTACTTGCTATGTTTGTGATCAGCATTTCACCTCCTCCACAGAACTCATGGCCCATCAACGCACACACACAGGTAACGAGCGGTTCAAGTGCCCTTTCTGTAATGAGGCCTTCTACCGATCCTGTGAGCTCACAAGTCACAAAAAAAAAATTCACTTCAGTAAACATGGATACACCTGCTCGGAGTGTGGCAAGCCTTTCAAAACTTTTACTTTGCTCAGATACCACCAACGGGTACACACAGCAGAAAAGCCCTTTGTCTGCATGCACAAACAATGTGGTAGAAAGTTTTCTGCATCCAAGTCTCTTCAGCACCACTTAGAAAAACATCAGAAAGAAGATAACCAGGATGACCAGACAAATGCTTCAACCACGACAAAGAAAAAAAGAGATAAAGGTAAGTTACTTTTAAACACTACAGATAAATGTGACAAGAACACAAAAAAGTAATCAAAGGTAATCTAAAATCCAACATCTAATATATACAATAATGCTAATGCCTGCTAATAACCAATAAGGAACCAGTACATTTTCTAATCTTACTATTCTGTGCTTTCAATGTAAATGTAAATGTTGCTGTGCTGACCATCTGATATCTGATATATTTATACCTATTCTGCAGGAAACAATGAGCGGAAATTCCCATGCTCAAAGTGTGCTGCAGTCTTCAAGACTTCTAAAGCGCAGCTTCTTCACATCAAAAACAAACACTCTCAAGAGTCGCAAAGTAGCAATGTGTTGGTGCCACAACTAAAGTCACCTGGACCTGCTCTGACACAGACTGCAAATGGACAACCGCGGACTCTGATCATGGAAACTGTGGGGCCAGCCTCACAGCAAATGGATAAGCTGGATCCTGAGCAAATTAAAAGGCTAATTGAAAAACTTGGAAATGTACAGAAAGTGAATCAGTTGGTTATATTGCCTTTGCAGCCACAAAGCTTTGGGTCACCACATTCACAGCCAATAATGCAACCACTACATGTGAATTTTACAGAGTCGACTGTTCAGTCAACATACTGTGAGAAATCTGACACGGAGTCTTCAAAAACAGAGCAAATCAATCTTCAGTTGTCAACAGAAATTGGATGTTTGCAACAACAGGAAATTGTTCTGTCCCAAGAAGAAAAAAATATTTCACCGGAAGACTCGGAGAGCCAAGTAACAGCTGTTGAACTGACTCAAACAGAGGTCCAAATGCAAATGGAAGAAATTCATCTTGAACTTATACCAATACAGACTGAAACTTCAGTTTTGCTGGATCAAACACCTTTACAGCTTGAAGCACCACAGAATGATTCTGTTAATGAGATTGCACAAATATCAGAGGAACTTACTCCAGTCACACAAGGCATTACACCTTTGGAAACTAATAATGAACCAACTTTAATTCCTAAACTGGTAACTTCAAATTCTCACCATGTGGAGGGGGACAATGTGCCAGTTGACACAGTAGCGTTAGAGGAAACGGTTATGGCTGTCGAGACACCATGTCCTACACAAATACTAGATTCAACAGAATTGTCAGTGGAATCAGAGTCATTGGTGGTAAGTGTACAGTGTGATGTAGGCAAATTAAGTGAACCTCAAGAACTTCAGGAGATTCAAGCTCAAAAAGACCAAGCTGAGTCAGAGCAGGAACCATCCATGACAGTGGAACCACAATCTCAGCCTGATTTTCTCAGCACTGTGCAGAATGACACTATAAATGACCTTCAACAAAACTCTGTGCTAACACTAGATCAGACTAGAGCCATTTTACAGGATTGCCCTTTCGTTCAGAAGAAACTTCCAACAAAGAAAAAAAGATCTAAGAAACAATTGGCTGATAAAATAGAGACTAAGGAGACAAGTAAAGTATGTGGTGGTAAGGTAGCAAGAACCAAGAAAGTTAATTCTTCAAAAAGTACTTCAAAAGTAACTACTAAAAAAAGGGAGAAGGCGAAGAACAAAAAGCTTGTTGTCAGATTTGGACCAGCTGAGAAGAAGAAAACCTCTACACCGAAGGTAATAAAAACATCAAAAACCAAACAAATCCAGAACCAGCAAATTAGCGATCAAGTTCCTATTTTGTCTCAGCATGATAATAAATTGGATTTTAACCAAAAATTGCAAAAAGATAAAAAAGGAAAAGGGGTTGAAAGTCATTTAGAAGCAGAAGTGAAGACAACGGGTCAAATTACTAATTCCCAAGACACTGTCTTGGTTGAAACAGAAGCAACGCAACAAGTGAAATCCAAGAAGAGAAAAATTAAGAACCAAAACAACTTGGACAAGAAGTCAAACTCTATCCAGGAGGCTCATCAAACTGAAACAATGGTAAATGTACAAAGGAAAAAGAAGCAAGGAAAAACATCTCAAGATGAATATCCCAAGAAACCTAAGGTTAGGAAAACCCAAAATGATGGTATAAAGAAGACTACCCACAAATTGCCAAAGCATAAAATAACACGGCCAAAATCTAGACCTAATGTACCGGATCTGGTTCACATAGAGAAACAAGCATTGCTCTTATTAAAAGGTCACAAGCAGCCTCAGCTGAAGGTACACAAATTGGATGCTACTGAACTCGAGAAGTCACCCCCAAACAAGGTGCTGAAAAAAACAAAAAATGCACAGAGTAAATCCTTGAATTCAGCACACCAAAAGAAAACAAAATCAGGTGGAAATAATTTGTTAGAGTGTCAGGTAGAGCCCCTTTCATTTGAATTCCCCTCTGTTGAGAGCAGCCCTGGTTCTGTGACTACAAAGCCTAAAATTGTACGAAAACGCAAAGCTCCTACAAAGATAGACCAGGAAATTGCATTGAGCCCTCCATATTCTCAACTTACTCTTGGGTGCCAGGACTGTGGAAAGACGTTCTCAGAGGTGTCTGCTTTACAGGAACATATGGCATCCTGGCACTCAGCTGGAAAAGCAGCCTTCCCAGATGAGAGAATTGATGTTGCTAAAAAACGAGTCATAAGACCTGGTCCTAATGAAAAATGTATTTCACCTAATGTCTTTGAAATTCAGCTTGCAACAGATTGGGACATGGAGACTGAGGTGGGGGAGATTGTGGGAGAAAGACTATCATTCCCAGCGTTAAGTCCATCTCCTTCTTTGACACTTGCTGCTGGTGTTGTTGAAGGAAAGGAACAAGGAGAAAAAGATGTTGAAGGAATTGTTTCTGGATTTGAGCAACCTCTTGAGCAAAATCATTTAGAAGTTTGCAAGATGCCTTTACAGGCCTCAACCACTGCCTTAAGCAAACTGCCCCAGGAGCTCACAGAAAATACTAGTGAGAGTGTCTCAGAAAAAGAACAGTGTCATGAGGTTGGGTCCAACACAGAAACTTCTTGTGCTGAACTCAAAGATGCAGCAGAGGAAGAAATTAAAGAAGAACTGCCCTTAGAGGTGAATGTAGTCATGGTTGGAGAAAGAAATGCAGATGACAACCATAACACTCAGATAGGTAACATTTTGGGTGTCTCTAAAGAGCATGAAAGTGAAATGAGCAATTCATGTTCTCAGCCTCAAGAGTCTGCAAAAGATGGCGGTGTAGCATTGACTCAAAATGTTCTCACCGAGACAGAGATAAAGCAAGAAGAAGAGGAAGTACTTGTTCGTAGAGTTGATGATCATAAAAGACTTATGGGAGAAAATTCTGTGACAAAAGGTAAGAAAGGAGTTGGAAGAAGCCTGGGCAAGAAACCGCTTGGAAGAAGAACTAGCACAGAAAACAGAAGTAGAAAGGACATGGACGGAAATAAGGATCCACAAGAATGCCAAGTTCTCTATCATTTGTGTGTACTTGATACTCCGGAGGGAAAGAACAAAGAAAAGGACATGAATGAAGTTAATGCCTCTGAAGCTTGTCAACCATCGTCTTCTGAGGAGGCTCCTGAGGAACAGGTTGTTTTTGAATTGGACTCTGTTACCACAAGTGTAATGGATATTGTAAACTCTGAAGACAGTTCATTTGAAGAATCTAGAGAGCTGGTTCGAGATGGGAGCTCTCCTGGAATCATACTGGAAAAATTCTTGACAGCTCGTGAGAGAAATATGGAAATGTCAAACACCCAGAGTCAGACAAGGGTGAGTGTTTTTGCATGCTTTTCAGAATCTTCAGATGTTGTCCTTTAACATTGGTATATTGACTTTTAAACCCTTTTAGAGAGTACTGAGTATTGATTGTGTCATGTAATGTATACAGTATGTGTATTATGCATCAGAGTTACATTAATATTCTCATTCAAGGCAAACACATCAACTAACGTGAAACAAGAAGAACGTTTTTCAAATCTGGCTCACCACAGTTTGATTTCTTCTGGGAGTGGTGCACTGCGTGGAGTACAAATGTTTTTGGTCAAAGCTGAAGATCACTTGAATACAAATGAGATGTTTCAGGCACTTCAGCCCGTCCATCATCGCATTGAATGTCAAGGTCAGTTTTAACTAAATTATTTAACTGTATAGATATTAGTTTCTGTTATAATGCAATAGGCCTATCAGGAAAATTGTTGCAAAATCTTGAGAAACCTAAAATTGTGTTCTTTTTCATAACTTTTTTGCACATTTTTCTATTCCAGAACAGAATAGTAAGAACAGAGATGGCACATCTTCAGACTCTCATGTAGTACCCCTGCAGTCCTACAGCAAGCAATGTATATTTTATCCTGTTAAGGAGGAAGAGAGGGAGCACCTAGTGGAGCCTCCTCTAACAGATCGCATGTGCTTGAATTCGGGGGAACTTGCAAGTGAGAGAAATCAGTGCACTGTTAATTGCGATGTTAAATACATGTATGTGTTTTTTTGTATGTCATTGTTCATCAGTCCCACTTATAACTTCCCAACACTAACATCTGTAGGGGCTTCATCTGGAATTGAAGAATGTGATGAAGTCAGGGTGGGCTCAGTACAAATGGACGTGCAGCATCTATACACAACATCTGAAGACGGTAATTAAAAGAATAGGAAGTTTCATGCTTTAATGTGTGGTCTGTCCTGTGTGCTTAGTTTGAGAATGTGCTGTATTGTTTTTATAGGTGATGGTAATTCTGAACAGCAGAGAACTCAAGGCTTTTTAGAATTTCTTTCTGAGAATTCAGACACTGATGAGGCTGATAATGTCCACTCCGAACCAGAAGCTGAAAGCATTGTGATGTCTTGTTACCATGGAATACAGAGTAATGGTACAGTACATCAAAATGTCAGAGAGAGATGTGATCCAAGTGGGAGAACGTGAGTATTGTTGGCATAACAAAATACTAGGAGTGCCAAATTACTGTGACTCAGCAGTCTTTAACTGGCCTTTTTTCTCTATTCTTTAGAAATGTGGCTGCCTCTCCAACAAGGCACACGGAACCAGAGAGGAAGCCCATTAACTACTTTAATCAGTATTTTAGTTTGGACACGTGGAAAGAAATTGCTGTTTGCACAAGGGAAGCATCAAAACTAACAAACCTTGTTACAGAAAAAGAGGTTGCACAGTATGTGGGAATCCACATTGCTATGGGAACTCTAAAGGTTAGGACATGACAACATTTGAAAAATGAGTCACTCTCAAAAGATGGTCACAAACCACAGTCCTTAATATTTTAGTCATGAAAATATTATGAATTTGTTTGACTTATATTGTTTTTATCACTATTATGTCAATTTGTTTTACTTTTATAGCATATACAGTCAATTACATCAGTGCAAGATTTAAAAAGTGTATTTTTGCATTGAAAAAGTAGTTAGTGTTTGAAAAACAGAATATATTGATTTAGTCTTACCTGTAGTATGTATGTTTTAAAATGATACTGTCCCCATCTTATTGTTGCACTTTTTCAAAAACAATCTCCTTCTCTATTTGTCTGTTTCCCTACAACTAAGTTTCCAAGCACAAAGCTCTACTGGGAAGACTGCACACGAGTACCTCTGATCTCCGATGCCATGTCGTCTTCGAGGTTCTGTGAGCTCACTCATAAAGTGAAGCTGGCCAGTTCTGGTGAAGCTTCAGATCAGCGTTCTGAAGAAAGGAACCGAAAACAGCAGGGACAAAGTAATGAAGCTGATGGCAACAAAGAGGGACATAACTGCACAAACTTAAAGACAGATTCTTTATGGAAGGTAATATCATTGATTAGAAGAGTTCAAGACGGTTGTCGAGGACTGAAGCGACATGGAAACTATGGGGTCGACCAGTACCCCCTTCCTTTTCAAAGACACCCAACCCATTCTTTACTTCACACAGTTGTTATAAATGGTGGAGGGTTGGTTGTGGACTTCAATTTAAGTGTAGATGACTCCAATAGAGAAGATGTAGTTGAGAAAATGGTGTCTAGAGGTAAGGAGGGAAATGAAGGTATGGTGTTTCTTTGCAAACCAGAGCTTTCTACACCTTCTATGCTTGAGCATCTTTTAGAAGTGGGTGTGCAAAGCGCTGGCAAGGTCGGTGGGGCAAGAGGGCAAATAGGTGATGAGTTTGTGAGCTCGGATGGAAAACTGAAGCTTTTCAGGTGTCATCATGGCTTTATTCTTTCAGCAGTGGTAAAGGAAAAACCTCGCTCAACATCTCTTGTCAGCGGCTTTGAGAGAGCGATTAAAGCAGCAAATCTCAACCGTGACTTGAGAAGTCTTTATCGCACTCCCTGCACAAACTCAGCAGTCAGCGCTTGGCCACAGTCAGTTCTCTGGGACTTGATCGATCTGGTTTTGGTAAATGCATGGATACAGTATAAGCAGGATTACAGTCATACCACAGATCTGTTATCACTTATGGCATTTCGTTTGGAGGTGGCCAAAGCATTGATTCTCTCCAGTGGTGTTGATGCACAAGACTCATCACCTCCCTACCCGCCTGCTCCAAAACTACATGGTCCAGATATAAACTCGAGACCTTCTCAGGTTCTTGAGACCCCTTTGCCTGATGAGCATACACGGTATGATGGCTCTGGGCACTGGCCTGAGCAGCTGGCAGAGGGCGAGGAGGCCAGAAGGTGTCGTTTCGGAGGCTGCGAGAGAACATCACGTGTGCGGTGTCTCAAATGCTGTGTATTCCTGTGCATTTCTCGAAACCATAACTGCTTCCTAAAGTTTCACAGTCAGGGGTCTTCATGAGGCATACAGACTGTGCACATTTTAACTTAAACTTTTACTAGTTTACTTAAACATTAAGTTATTGCTCCTCATGACTCAAAACAAATCATGAGCCATCCGTATTTATTGTCTGGGTTTTGTAGTTGTGCAAAAATAATTAAGTCCAAGTGGATGTATAATGAATGTTACATTGTGATTGTTATATTTCCTTTTTATGTTGCTACTGAAATTGTATTGCATTTTAAACCTAGCAAGCATTAGAACATGTGTTTTCCTTTATATTTCCGAAAAGAAAATGTCATTTTAGAATGTGATGACTATATTGATTCCTGCTTGTTGTGCATTGTAGATCTTCAGTCTATTTGTATGAAATAAAAGCCTTTACATTTTGTAGTATGAGCTCAGTCTTGTGACAAACACTTTTGCGTATTTAAATCTAACTTATAAAATTATAGTATAGATATTTTCTGCACATACGCAATTATTTTATACATGGGCTCCATAATTAACAATGTTAAATAATTGTTTAAGGAATTAAAAAATAGCAAACAGGCCATTTAGATACCTGTTCTGCTTTCCTATGAGCACAATGGAAAGTACAGCAGACGCCTTGGCACGTGATGCAGTTTTTTTTTTTCAGTCTTAACAGCGGGTCACTGACTACACGTTTGCGCCCCCTTTATTTTCAAATGAATTTCTGGCTTATGCCTTTTCCCTCCGGACAAAAAGGTTATTCTCTTTCAGGTAAGAATTTTGCGAAATAATCTCTTAGGACTTAAATTTTATTAGCTTAAAAATAGAAACTCTTTTTTGGGCTTTGTTCTAAGAGCTTTTGGGCAGCGAACTTGGTTGTTAGTCTGCACCAAGTTTAACCTCGAACTCAGCAGCTGGCTAACGTTATAGCAGCTTACCCCCCAGAAATAAACGCATAACTCCGTTCAAACATCTATTTTTACGGCGGTTTCGATGCATAGTAGTGGGGCTAATTCCGATACATTAAGAAATTAGCTAGTTAGCTGAATTGAATTGGTTTGGAGAAGCTAAAGGCCCCTGTAGGCCTCGTTAGCCAGTAGCATGTAGCTTAGCTTAGCTTAGTTAATGCGAACAAACGGTAGGCGGCTCTAAAACGCGCGATTGGAAACGTTTGGTCTTCTAACTCTGTTTTCTAAAATGAAACCATATTTAATGTTATGAACCAATATTAACTGCTGCTATGTTGAGTTATTAATGTGTGAAACAAAGGTAGGTGAATGAATGTTACTTGAAGCATGTCAGCTATGTTGTGTGCTTTAATGGCTCAGGTGACTTTTCTTTTTCAGCAGTGTCAAAACTTCTGTCTGAAAACACGTAGAAACGCTTCAGGGCCCTTAAATAATTATTTTAATTGGGGATTTTTAAATGGGTGACTGGTTTTGTGATAGGTGCACACTAACACGTTTAGTAACTATTTGTATATTCGTATACAAAACAGTTAGATTAACTGACTGTAATCTCATTTACAGCAAGTGTTCATTGAATTCTTAATCCCTCATAATGGACTCCAACATACTGAATATAGAGGAGATAGTATTGGGAGGAGGAGAGGCTGCTGCCCCTGCTGAACTGCCCTCTGAGAAGACAGAGGAGACCTACACCACCTCCATTCAGCAACGTGCACCACCTCCTGTCATTCAGTCATGTGAGTATGAAGGAAAATCGCTCATTTACCATAGGAATGAATATGTGCATGTATAGACCTCAAGGTTTAAATTAATACATTTAAATTTAAATTTCTAATGGGCACCTGTTGCACTAGTGCCAGATTTCAAATAGTAATGGTGGCTAATATTTTTAATATTGAAAACTTAAAGCATAATCTTTTAAAGTTTAATTAAAATGATCCTTTAAAAATGTTTTGATGGTACACTGTATAGGCGTAGTTTCATTATGAACTTGTAATTAGCAATAATCCCATGAATTTGTCATCCTTTCTCTCTGTATTCAGACCAGCATGAAAGCCTGCAGTGTTTCCAGTGTTTTATAACTTTCTGCAACTCGAAAGCCAAGGAAAGGCATATGAAGAAGAGTCATCGGGAAGAGTATAAACAGCAACTTCAACAGGTTAGCTAAAGCATTAGGCTACTTTGATATAACCATAACACACATCTCTTATTAAATATATCATGATATGATGTAATATATAGGACTACATACTAGCATATTTCTACATAATATAACTACTACCAGATTTTATATATATTACTGCTGCTGTTTCATGCATTACTGTCTACTTAAGATTTTTGCTTCTGCTTTTTGTATTCCTCATTTGTAAATGGCTTTGGATTAAAACATCTGAAATAAATACATTTAATTGATTGAAACAAAATGAATATACTCAATATTATACTCAAATATCCAAATTCTGCATCAATCTCCAAAGTGGTTTAATTTGCTATTATCGTTATTCTCAATCAACTATTCAGCTTCTGTGTCATACTTCAGAATGATTTGGTTCAGTTTAGTTTGGTAGTATCGGTTCTCATAAGCGAGTGAGGATGTGTTGCCACTGACTCTTACAGAATTGTGCAGATGCCCATAGAAATGATCCAATTAATCCAAATCAAATTAAAACAGGAGAGCTGTCTGTTCCCTGACTGTAAATCCTATTGGCCCTAACTCCACTGAACACCACTGAGTTCACTCTTTTACGCTTCATTACATAGTTTGGTGCTAATTTGCTAACATTTACGCTACAATTTATGCTACTTTTTTAACACGTATACCAAATACTGTTGAAATTACTGTTTGTTTGTTTTTTAATACTCTGTTAAAATGGTGGTGAATTATATTGTTTGTGTCAGCTGTTGTGGTGTAGGCTTTATTTGACACACTTGGAAAGCTGTGAATTTGTCAAAAGGAGCTGTTTGCACTGTGCTTCCCTTTTATTTTTTACCATAATAGAAGCAACAGCTAATTGTTAAAACAGGTATAGCATGATTATGCTACTATATATATGTTATAACTAATGCAATGCAGCTATAAATATATATAACACACACATTCTTGCATAGGTGGTTTATACAGTACAATACAATACAAACTGTGTTTCTACAATATAGAGCAAGGACTTATTTCATTTGTTGATTAGTTTGGTTTGCTTCATTGTATGTTTACAAGCCTATTGTCTTTGCATCAACAGTGCGATACTCTGTTCACATGCTATGTGTGCGATCGAACCTTCCCCTCCTCTGAGGAACTGACGCAACATCAGTCGACCCACAACAAGGAGGATAAGCCCTTCAAATGTGCACATTGTCAAGAATGCTTCCGCACATTCTCAGAGGTGAGAGGACTTTTAAATTAATTTAAACGGTTGATTTAAACGTGCCATCATTGTAAATGTAAGCCGATGTTTAATATTTTAACATGCACCACTTTCTTTTTACAAGTTAACAACGCATCGGCGGCAAGTATGTCCTGAACGTCAGTTTGTTTGCAAAGAATGCAACGAGATGTTCCGAAGCTCTGGACTTTTGCGTAACCATCGCCTAACCCAGCACCCTGTGCCCATGGATGGAGAAGAGGCAGAGGATTCAGCTAAGACCTACCGATGTGGTAAATGTGGTAGGGGATTTGAAGAAGAGGCAGAGCTCCTGCAGCATCAGGAGAACCATGCCGGTGACCGGCACTGCAACGGTAGTGCCGCTGTCAAACGTCGAGGGAGGCCACCTAAAATTGAGGCTGGTGAAAAGAAAGCAAAACAAAAGAAGAAGGAGGAAGAGGCAGAGGGGACTGAGGAAACCAACCATTCAGAAGACGCTTCGGCAAAACCAGCCACAGCTGAAGTGAAGACAGCAGTAAGACGAGGACGCCCAGCCAAATCTACCCAGGAGCCCAAGGCTGAAGATGAGAAATCAGAAAGCGATGACAAGAAACCTGTTTCTCAGCCAGCTCTGCAGATCCCTTGCACTGAATGTGACCTCACTTTCCCCAGCCTGACGCAGCTTCGAGCACATAAGAAAGAGAAGCACACACAGCGCAAACCTCACGCTTGTGGAGAATGTGAGGAGAGTTTTAACCGACCTGAGCAGCTGGAGGCCCACATGGCGAGGGCGCATAGTGCCGGCCGCCACACTTGCCCCACATGCGGGAAGAGCTTTGGCAGAGAAAGTAACCTGAAGGCTCATCAGCAGAGCCATGGAAAAGAAGAAAAGCCAGTTGGAAAGAGATAATTCAGTTGGGGAGAATTTTGAGGGTGTATGTTAACAGAAGACGAATTCAATTTTTAAAGGTTTTGTGTATAGAAATGTAGGTGGGGACAGGGTTGACTTTAGAATATAACTTGTAACATAGTAGGGGATCCTTCAGCTTTGTGACCCTCGAGATCAACACTATGTGAACATGTTATTTTAAAACTGCAAACCCAAAGGGTAGTGAGTTCATGGTTAACCAATGGTAACCATGTTTGGGTGCCTCATTGTATCTTGACATCTGTACATAGCTTTGGCATGGAAAGTAACAGGATTCATAACATGACTGATTTCTCATTCGTAGGGTAACCATGTTGTAACTAATACCATCAAGAAAAACCCACAGGAAAGCCTTACTATATTGTCCTAAGGCTTCACGCTGTTGTTTTCTCTTCTTTTTTTTTTTTGGAAACTTTTAAAGTCTTTTCTATGAATCTAATGTGTTATTGTTTTTACATTATTTTTTAAAAGTGTGTACAATGGTGAGTGGACTGATTTACTAATTGATTGTTTTCTGCCAAGTCAGACTAAATTTGATTTCAGATGTTTCCTGTTTTTTTGGGGTTTTTTACCGGTATGACTTGACTTTTGACTTGAACTTAAATGTTACCCACAACTAAGACAGTTCTCTGATTGAAGTAAATGTCTGAATAATTAATTGAAAATGTTTTTAAATGTTTTATTTATTTTTATGTGTTGATATACTTATTTATGGAGTATCCATAAAGAATTTCCATGATGATGAATTAATGAGATTGGAGAGGGGGTACTTAAAAATCATTGAAGTTTTTACATTTAAGATTACAGTCAAGCGTGAGTCCTCTAATTATGGCTATCACAGATTAAAGTTTCTTCTTTTTTTTGCCATACATTACTTTGGATTTGTGAAAAAAAAAATCATTTCTGCGTAATTGCAAAGCATTTATTGAAAAATTCTTTGCTGTTAACAAAGATCAGCTATAACATCTGTTTCACAATGTCTATATCAGTTGTTCATAAAGACAAGGGAAATTAGATACAGCCAAGTGTAATTGTCAGACTCAACTTTTCATTTTCATGACCTTTTCAGTCAGCCTTTGTTTAGACAGCTAAGCACACGATAGAGTAGAGTTAGAGTGGAAATAAGTGGTTATGGAAAGCTTGTTAGAATAACTAGAACGTGATTTCAGGACTGTGCAATCATGGACATGCATTTAGCAAGCGGGAAAGGATTTTCCATGACACCGGAAAAGCTGGCATCATCTTCCTGTGATCAAAACCAATACATTTACAAAGAAAGAATAAGAAAAATGAGACTTTTACTAAAAGTACTGTGACTCTACTCCGACATCTAATCCCTCAGAGGTATAAACGGGTACAAATCCTGCAGAGCATATTTGACTACAGGTAAAGTATGGTATCAACTAAACTAACAAATTAATAGCTCGATCAGGCAGATTTTTTAATACAGCTATGAAGAATTGTGTGAGTCAATATATATAATGTTAGAATGTGTTTTGTTTGCTTATGTTACATTTTAAATGTTATTTATATTTTAACGCCTTAAAATGACGCCTTTAGCATCTAACTTATACCACACCCCTTATTCAACGCATTGCTAAGTGCATCCGTTGCACTTTATTTTTTTTTAGCATAATGTGAACAAGTGCATTTATTTTATAATTATTTTTGCGCTTTAACAGTCTGAACAGTAATACAATTAATTTCAACCTTACAGTTTAGTTTAGACCAACGCGTCGTCCACTGTTCTCGATGAGCGCGCTGACGCTCCCTTCCTGCAGATGGCGCTCTCTGCATTCTAGTCAGGGATTTTATACCGGAAGTATGGGGTGAACGGTGTCTCACCTTGTTTCTTCTATAAGCTCATGCAACTTGATTTAAGCTTTATTTTATTCAGTCGTGACAAAACAGTTTTAACCCTGGCGGCAGTTACCATCACGCAGTATACAGTAGTGGTTTATTATAATAATAGACTATCGTTGAGCTGTTAATAAACTCGACATGATCAGAGATTGATTGTTGCATTGCTGAGCAGAAGGTGTTTTCATATGCTCGTCGAAGACTTCTAGGTAATATGAATGAAGTAAACGTGCTTCTGTATTCACCGTGGTGATTGAATTAGCAGATCGAAAATGTGTCTTTAAACCAAGCAGTTCATCTTAGACGTTGTAGACATTATGTTTGCTTCATTTCTCTGCAAACAGGAAAGACCTTTTTAGTTATAATGCCTTATTAGTGATCTAAAATATTCAATCTGTACATTTATATATACGTGAATTATTTAAATAAAATAATGCTTTTAATTAAAGGAACGCACACATGCTATGTTGAATGGATGTGGTAGTTGTGGCTCTTTAAAAAAAATATAATAATAATAAATGCAAACCAGAGTATGTTGCCTTAATGTCTTTTCTATTTCTCTTCAAGGCACCATGTCAGAGTTTACCCTCGATATCCAACTGACAGAGTTGGGTTTTTCAAACTGGAATTTCCCTCTCTGTGAGCCACAAAGTGTTAAAGATAACTTTTTGCCAACCCAGAATGGCACTGAAAAGTCACCACCAGAGACCGAAACACCCACAGACTGTCATGAAGAGGACTGCATTGTTGCAAGCTCATCGGCTGACAAAAGCTTTCTACAGGACCATCAATACTACACTCCCTTTAAAGATGACTCTGCAAGTAACGAAGAAACTGCTCCAAGCAATTCCACATTCAGTTCAACAGAGAACAAGGATAAAGTTATTTGCAATTTATGGAAAAGAAGGAGAAGAGAAGGAACAGAACAGAGAAAGGATGATGATGATGATGATGATGATGATGTTGTTGTTGATGATGATGATGATGACGATGAAGAGCAAAACGGAAAAGAAGAAACAAAAAATAAAGACAAGGAACAGAAATGTTCAGAAGTGAGCCAGGAAGCCTCTGGTGTTATATTAGAGGATGCTATGTCTGATGAAGAAAAGACAGATGAGGATGCAGAATTTGTTTTGAGTGATGATTATGATGATATTGATATTGAGGAGGAAGAAGAGGAGGAAGATGATGTTGTGGAGGACAAGGTGATAGAGGAGGAGGAGGAGGAGGATGTTTCTTGGTCAGGTACTGTATCATTTTCCAAGTAATGGTTTGTGATTTAGTTTATACACCTTTTTTTGTAGATTATTACTTACCTTATTTAAGAATAAGAGTTTTGTTCTGCCGAGAAGCTTTAAATATTTATTTAATCCTATATATATGTGTGTGTGTATATATATATATTAATATTTAAATACATCTAAAATGTTTTTTTAGGACTAACAAGCTTTTGTTTTAAGCAATATTTTGTATTATTTGGTAAATCTAAAAACAGTTTTTTTCATACTGTATGTAATGTATAATAAAGCACTTAGTTTTTATTTGTTTGTTTATTTTTTATTTGTTAAAAAGTTTTATCTGCAGAAATATGTAGATTTTTTTTTTTTGTCATTTATTTTTTTATCTATGTAAGTTGTTTTAAATAATTCAGAAAGGGTGCAATTCCTTGACAGCTGTACTGTAACTACATAATTACCTTTTTTTCTGAAAAGTGATGGTATGTAATCTAAGTCAAAACCTTACTGATTGGATGGTAATTTTCACCCCCTTGTAACGGATGATTCCAACAGCCTGACAAAACAATTTCCCGTTACAGCAGCTACTGATACTGATACACTTTTCTTCTTTTTTTTCAGAAACAAACGGATCTGGAGAGAATGAGGAGAATCGCTGCCATGTATGTGATCTAACCTTCTCCTCTCTCTTCTTACTCCGGGAACATTTAAACATGCATACGGGTGTCCGCCCCTACCGCTGCGACGAATGCGGCAAGCAGTTCTGCCAGTTAGTCAATTACCGTACACACCTTCGCTCCCACTCCCAGAAGGCCTCCATCCACTGTCGTGTTTGCTCAAACATCTTTGAGACCGAGGAACAGCTCCAGCAGCACTTGGACACCAACCATTTTGAGAAAGAGTTCTACCAGTGTGATTTTTGCAAGCAGATTTTCACTGACTTAGATGTGTGCAAGACTCACGTTGAAGCACACAGGCAGCAAGCGAAGCGACATTTGTGCCTCAAATGTGGCGCCAGTTTTCGCCTTCGCAACTCGCTGCTCCGTCACCTGGAATGGCACAGCAGAGGCGTCTTCTGCTGCTCGGACTGTGAGAGGACCTTCTCCAGCAAGGCTTCTTTGTTACGCCACAGTTTCTCTCACTTGGGCGTCTTACCGTATACGTGTCTAAAGTGCAAACGTCATTTCCGTTTGCCCTCTCTCTACCACAACCACGAGTGTAAGCCAGAGAACATCCAGTGCATGGCGTGTTTGGTTTTCTTTCAGAGTCAGGAGGACTTTGATAAACATAAGAAGGACACGGGATGCTGGGGTCATCAAGGAGCTTTGCCTTCAAAGACAGACGAGATCCGCTGCATGGAATGTGGACAAGTCTTTGCGAGCATTGAGGAATTAAAGAAGCACGGAAGCACTCACCAGAGGGTCCTAAAATGTGCCGAATGTGGGATGGGTTTTCGCTCGTCACTCATGCTTATGTCTCACATGGGAGGACATGCAGGACAGAGGCCATGTTTCTGCCAGGACTGTGGCCTTGGCTTCCCACATCAACAGGGTTATGACAGCCACCTGAAGACATGTGGAGTGGTGACACCACCAGTGGTATGCGCTCTCTCTCTCTCTCTTTCTCTCTCTCTCTCTCTCTCTCTGTGGTTTAAAGGGGCTGGGGGGATTTTACTGAAAAACATATAATAAATTACACATATACACATCAGTTGGAAAATTTAAAGTTGAAAAATCAGAAATGTTACATTTTACTAAAACTGAAAAACATACTAAACTTAACTAATACTAAAAATATAAAAGTTATGAATAAGTAGCACACAAAACCTAATAAATGTGGCACAGAACATAAAATTGCAAGACCAAACTGTGGTTACAATATATTAAGTAAGAAGAGGTTGATAGAATTGATAATTATTTAAAGGAATAATTCACCTCAAAATGACAATAATCATCAATTACTCATCCTCAAGTTATTCGAAACCTGTATGAATTTCTTTTTTCTGCTTGACACAAAAAGAGATTTTAAAATTGCTGATGACCAAAGGGTTACTATTGGTATATAATATAATATGTAAGTAAAAACAGTTTAGAAAATGTTCATTTCTGTTTAAATGCGTATTTGAAATTAAACCAAATAACAGCATTTGGTAAAGAAACCCCTTTTAATGTAAGCTATATAAAGCTATTTAAATATGGTGAAGGAAACAATTTTATTTTTAATGTAAACCTATTGTTCTGTTTACAGGCTGCTGTGAAGAAACCAAAACCAAAAGCAACTCCCTCTCCACAAATAATGAAACCAATAACTTCTAACATAATCATCCAAACTGTTGCTCAGGCTCCAGCACCTGCCACGTTCCCCAGTAGCTTAAAGGAAGTCCGCATGGTTCCATTCGGTGACAAGAATAAGTTAGCTGATGGTAGGTGGAAGTTTACTTTAAATAAAGAGCCTTCTCCAGGTATGCCTTTGGTCATGATTCTGCCAGTTCCCACTACACAGTACTCGACTACCTCAGTTCCTGACAAGAGCTTCCAAAACGCTTTATCATCCTCTCTAGTCTTAGAAACACCCTCATCTGCCCCACATGTCGTTTCCATGCCAGTGGTCTCGTCTGGCAATGTCATTAGTGAAGAGGTAGAGAAGGACACTGTAGAGCCCAGCAGAACCAACATTTCTTCAAACACACTCATTCCTGTGCAAAGTCATGACAGTACGTCGCAGAAGAGGTGGACCATTTTAGATGATCAGGGTTGTGTTCAGCTGTTTGCTACAGAAAATGTAAAGGCAGGGGAACAGACTGCAGGAGCAAATCAGGGAATGAATGTTACTGCTCGAGTAGAAGTGGAGAATAAGCAGGAAACTCAATCAAATTTGAAGCCTAATGCACTGGGTGATGAAAAAACGGCCCCTGAGAGTTTGTCAGAAAATGCATCTCTCAAGACACCTTTATGTCTGGTAAAGGTACAGGAGGAGAAGGATGGTGGTGAAAACATCAAAGAAAGCGCGTCAAATTTGAAGGACCTTGACTTCTCATCTGTAATGGAAGATGTAGAAGTTTTAAGGAGAAAAACGCAGGATTCTTCGCAAACAGGCTCTCATGATCTGGTCTCTTGTTCTTCAGAAATTATAAACCACAAAAAGGCCAGTAAAGATGAGAGATTATTCAAAG
The DNA here is from genome assembly GCA_032361065.1 of Enteromius trimaculatus. Classification (NCBI taxonomy): domain Eukaryota; kingdom Metazoa; phylum Chordata; class Actinopteri; order Cypriniformes; family Cyprinidae; genus Enteromius; species Enteromius trimaculatus. The sequence continues at coordinate 10,364,907 of JAUMHP010000070.1, forward strand.
AAATGGTGTCATCTGACAGGATGTGTGCAGAGTCGCGAATGGAATTTACCATGACGGGGGACAAATCAGAAAGCTGTCCACCGGGGGAAAACGAATCTGGTTTTGATGTAGAGGTTGAAATTAATGGAGATGGGGAATCGAGCAGCATGGAAGTGGAGATTGGGGATGAAGACAGCGGAGTGGATATGTTGGAAGGCGAGCTTCATGAATGTGTGACTTGTGGACAAGTCCTTCCTGAAAAGGATATGATCCAGCACTACATGAAGCACGCGGCCGACACCGACAGTCCTGAGCTCTCTCCTGTCATCCGTGCCTCGCACACTACAGAACGATCCTCTCCATGTAGTCCTTCAAGAAAAAGGCTGCGGTCTGGCACAGAGTTGTGACACTTAGTTCAAGAGTATTTCAGAAATAAAAAATAAAAAAATACTATTGTTATTTTAAATTGATTTGCAATTTTCGATAGCACACAGACTTTACTTCCATTCCGTTGACTTGGAAAACAAGGGTCACAGTAATTTTTGCCAAATTGCAATTTGGGAAAGATTGGTGTTTGTTTGAACCAAGTGTGTTTTGATCGTGTTCCACTTGACGTTTCTTTCACAGTACCATTTGTGTTTACATGGTCTTCTAGGTACAATAAATGGTGATTGGAAATTTGGAAAAATCCTTTCTTTTGTTTCAAAAATAAGATCTAGCCTTTATTTTAAGATGATTTTCAATTTTAAAAAAGGCAAGTATTTTAAACTAACCAGTGGCATCATTACCGCAATGTTCAATAAAATCTAAGATATTGGGAATAGCAGTAGAATCAATAATATATGAAAAGAACATGATTTTTTTTTTTTTTTTTTTAAGATTGTGCATTTCTGTATCTCACAGATGTTGGATGTTATAACCATGTCTGTTTACTGAATGTAAAAGCATTTGCACATAAAGCTTCACTGGTTTGTTTTCTCTTTTTTTTTCCTGGGAAGGGGGTGTTAAAAAGAACAGAAACCATTTGTTAAGGGAAGATATGAGCAACAGTTTTAACGAAATGTCTCAGTAAATCTTTCAGTTCTTTATTTAGGTGTAATTCAGATGAACTTATGATTCCATAGAATTGTTAATGCTGTTGTAGTGAAACAGATAATTGTGAGACAGTATTTCATAAATAAAATGGCATATTTCTTAGTGAGAACACGGATCGTTATTACTTTACCGTCGTGTAAAATAATTGACAGTGACTATTTACTGGTATCCTTGACACTTAAAGGTCTTAAAAATATTAATTTGTGTGGCACCCAGTTCCACTAACACATATGACTCAACGGGAAACCTAAAAGTGGGCGGAAGCAAGTTAACAGATGAGGAGCATCCTCTTCAAATGTTAAAATGAATCGCAGCACAGCACTTCACTGGTAAGAGAAACTCTCCTCGTTAATAAGCGTCACTTTTTAAAATTTTTTAAGTTATATTGAGGTTTTGTTGAAAGCATCAGCTTGCATTAGACTTCGTGAAAATCTCCATAAGGCTTATCATCATGCTAAAGCTTGGTATAATATTACGAAATAAAACCGTAGATATGCCCAATATAAACGCTGGTGGTCTGTTTATATGCCCAGTTGACTGCTGTGACTGTTCTCTGAAAAGTTTAATATATTGACATTTTTATAGATTGAAAACAACTGCGTTTTGTCTTGTTAGATGAAGTAACACACAACGATGACACAGGAAATGACAAACAGAGGCTTTCTGATATTTTTTTCCATCTGTCTGTTGGGTAGGTGACATAAAAAGGGTGTTTTTTTTCCATCTCTCTTCCTTTCTTCACACAGATATGTGAGACCACCGTGCACTGCATGTTTGCAGCAATATCCTGTTAGATGGGTGCGCTTTTGACAGAAAGCAGATTAACTGTTCATTTGTTTGTTTTTTAATAGCGGTGTAATTTTCCACATACTGTTTTGTGGTGGATTAGGCCAAATTATGCATAATATTATTGATAATTTAATGAGTATGGTGTTATTGTGCTGCATATTAGTGTATCGCACAGTAAACACTGCCCACTATATTTAAAAAAACTCTTAAACTCTTTTTTTTCTTCTTCATGTGTCAAGCTTCGGTCAGTGCTTTTGAAGGTAAGAAAGTTTCTTTTCAGGTCCTATTGGGGAAAACAGCTTAAACCAGCCTAAGCGGGCTGGACGTCTTAGTTGGTTTAAGATGGAAGTAACTGGTTTTAACGGGTCTTCCAGCTTGTCTAGGCTGATCCAGCTGGTTTTAGCTGATTCCTACAGCTAAGGAAGTGGCCAAAACCCCTTTAAATTCAGCTTGTTGACCAGCTAAAACGTGTCCAACAGCAGAGAATATAACTTCAAATCATGAGTCATAACTCTCCTGCACAATAATTTGTACTTGTTTACATTTCTTCACATCATGTGTTAAATAGGATGTATGGTACTTCACATGCTTCAACTGTAAATTCTATCTCAACAGACAAAGGCTCGTGTTATGGAGTTGGTTCTGGCACTATAGCAAGTATTATATTTGCTGATGTTGCAGTGACGGTCCTCATTGTTACTACCACCTACTGGTGTGCGAGCAAGCGCAGACAAAGGAAAGAAAAAGGTGAGTAATTACATAGACACATATTTTCTCTAGCAATTCTGAAATCGGAGCACAGAAGATGTTTAACATGCACATGTCAATGTGTTTCTTTAGCGGACGAAGTCTACATGAATGTCAGAGCAAACTGCAAAACATGAAGATCTTTGGAAGACTGACATGAATGACCAAAAACTCATATTTCATAACAAAACACATATGGTCATAGATGATGATTTATATTTTAAAAAGCTAGCTTAGTCTGATGCTCTGCATACTTTAAACTGTGTTCATATTTTAGTTGCTTTGTAAATAAGACAAAAATGCCATATTTATGTAATCACACTGAAAACTTTAAAATAGGCCTAATTAAACTATTTCTTAATCAGAGTATACAAGTAGGCTACTCTGTTTAGCAGGCAATAAATGCTGTGGGGGGGGGAGGGTTGGGGACACTGACACCTAGTGGATACTATTTTCTTCAACTAGAACAGAAGTGCCCGAACCTTCAAACTAGATTGAGGAAAGCAAATGAAAGCAAATTTCGATTATATTAAAACAATTAATTGGCTTAAAGCTTTCTCCAGTTCGTCAGTTTTTTCTTTCTAATGTAATCCCTTAATATGTCTTTTCACAATGTCAATATTGTCAATATTAATTTTTTAATACCACTCCCTGTCAAACTTTGCAGCTATCTTTAGAAAATGCTTTTTGCTTGAAAACTTATTTATCAGCATGATTTCTTGCCACCTTTATTTGGAACAACTAATATTTTACATAAGAGGACATCCTTATTTTTTCTGTAATTGATTGTTGTTAGTGAACCAATTGTTGGACAATGATGGCAATTTATTGAATGATTCTTCTTTTATTTTAAAATATCACTTTCCTGTATCTAAAAAAAAAAAAAATTCAGTTTGAATAATGCTCTTTAGAAACAATAACAGTGGCTCATTGATTTCTGTTCCTTCAGTCCTGGATACACAGTGGTTGGTTCGATTTCATTCTCTGTTAAAAACTCCATTCACAAAATTAGGTGTTTTTGCCCCTTGTTGTTTCTAAATCTTAGTCCTTTTTTATTGAAATAACCTTTTTGATAATATTAAGTGGGTATATGTTTGGTCACTTCCTCAGAAAATTTTCTTAACAAATAAAATTACAGACTCATTTCTTTCTGTTAGTCCATAGGCTTTTATTCAAACCCATTTAGTATGTTTTGTACGTACTATTCTTTTCTGTTTGTTTTGTACGTACTGTATCTTTGTTACTTATTGCAAAATAAATAAATAAATGATTGAGAGGTCATGGCTCAACGTCAGTGTTGTATTATACACAATTATACAATATTAAAGTGTATTAATTTGACATTATTTTTAAATTAAAATAGCTAATTTTGTTTTTACTTTTTAAGTGCGAAAATAAATAAATATACAAAAAACCAAAATAAATTATAAATTAAGTTTCAATGTTTGTTTGTTTTTTTGCAATAAAGGTCCAAGATTTTGAATCCTATAAAATCTTTTTATTTAAAAAAAAAAACAAAGAAAAGTGTGTAGTTGTGTATTATGATGGGTGTCAATTGAAGAACAACAGATACAGGCAGATGTCAGAGATGTCTCACAGTTTGTTTGCAACAGGTTTAAGAAGTCATTAGTAAGATGTTATCATTTGAGTATATTGCTGCATAGCTTATTAAGCAAAAAGTGCACTACATTTTTTTTAGTTTAACATGTACTTTGCGCTCTCTTTTATCTAAGGATCTTGAACTCCTCCAATCACGTTCTGCTCTGAGCTGATAACTTAGCAAAATAACAGTTAACCCACAAAATATCAGCAAAGATGTGACCTTTGTCTTGGCTGTGTATACCCATACTTTTACATTAACATGTTATTTTTTGTGTATTGTGGTAAATATGAAAAATGACTCTTCTCTGGAATCTCCCAGAAATTCCCGTGTCTAAAACAAACTCAAGACTGTGACTCTTCCGCTGAAAAAAAAAGGGAAGTAGAAAATGCAATTTTTTAGCACATACATTTCTATATTTATTTGCACTTTGGTACCGATAGATATTATGTTGGAGAAATTCTTTTAACACGATACCTGCACAAAATGTGAGTTCAGTATTTATGCAATAAAATAGTAGACCACCAATGACATGCATTATTTAAACACTCAATGCATAAACATAACCATTTCAAATCTTGTTTTTATTAGTAAAGTTATGTTACTACAGGATAAGCTACTGTTTTAGTAAGACAAAGGTCATTTATCTGTCAGGCTGAGCTTCTGGAAATAACCCGACCATCACCACCATCAATTTGTTTGTCTACTACACAAGACAGGTCTTCAGGTGAAACTGAACTACACTCTCCTGTATCACTTATTTAAAAATCAGCATCCTTTTTTTTTATATAAAATGTTATTGTTAGTAGAACAGGATATAAGTTTTGCCTTCTACCTGTTTGGGGTTATCAGATACTGGCTTTAGTAGTCACATCCTGTGCTGTGAGGCTTTTAACCACAGTAACACCCAGGTCCCTCTTACTAGCCTCTTGCTCACATATCCAACATACTGTGAAACTACATTTACTAAGAAGTACATTTCAAAATAAACAGATATATTATGAGTTGCATGTCATGTAAATCAACTGTATGCTCAGATTTAGTTTTCAACGTAACCTTGTCCGATAGACCTATATTATATCAATTGTTGACAGGTTAAAACGTAAACATTAAGTACCGAACTAGGTTAAGTGTGTGTGTGTGCGTGCTACATGTGCAGCTCCTCCCCATTATCCTTTGGTTCTATTTTGATGGATGGTGATAAGTCATCAGCACATACACTGTGATTTTTTTCACACACAGACAATTTCCATATCATACAGTCTCAAATTCGAGGTGTTTTAGCTCACGGGCTTTTTTGTGCACTGTTCAAGTCAGGGCTACACCGACCCTGTGAAACAATTCTCTCCTAAACCTTCACTCATTATGAGAAGGACTGTATACATAATGGTCCCCATGAATGGACTCTTTGGTGAGTACAATTTACAAACGTATTTGCTTAGTAAGTTTAAATGAACTCTTTTTGTATTGTTCTTTACAAATCCTCGGCATTAAAATGATCAGTTGGCTTTGGAGTCAATAAAGCACAATATTTGAAACACAATTTAAGACATTTTCAAAGCTCAAAATAGATTTTAGTATTTTTTAAATACAAGATAAAAAAACTACAAGATAAAAGATGGTAATTCAATAACTATGTATAAAACGCATAACAAGACATATTATTGTTATTATTATTTTATAGCATAAGTTTCACATCAGCACATATATATACGTCATTTTGTATTTTCTGCATTTTAAACTTTTTGTATATTCTAACATAAATGTGTATTATACATTGTTAAATATATATACTGTATATGTTTGCTGTATTATAACCTGATTACATTTGCTGTATCAGTTTAATGCGGTGGTTAAAAACTAAATTGCAGAACTATGTACTGTATGCAATAAATCAAGAGGAAATGGTCTTTGTAGTTCGGTTGGTTGACTTGTGAACACTGTATTATAACGCTTTCTCTTCCCTCTCTTTCTCTCTTATTTTCATCAGCAGGATTGGTTGAGGGGAATCAAGGTAATAGTTCCTTCATACATATCTGAAATTCAGTTTTTTTTTGGCATATTATTAAGTGTAGGTGCCACTGTTTTTTCTGTTTCTCAGACTGCAGTTCATGTTACCAGTTGGACATTGGAGTGGCTATCGGGATCATCACTTGTGACATCATCCTCACACTCCTCATCGCTTTCTCAGTCTACTGTTTCGTTTCCAATCAGAAAAGAAGAGGCAGTTTACATACACATGCCAGATGCTGTGGGTCAGGTATGCCTGCTTATAAGAGAAATCAAAAACTATTATTACACGTTCCATTCAAAGTGACATAATGTTTTTTTCTGATGTTTAAGCTAAAGCAAAAACTCACCAGCCATCAATTAGGCCAAAGACGATTGAAGTGGAATCACCTTATCAGGTAAAATGAGCAATGTAGCATTTATGTATTTGACTACAAAACTAAAAACAAAATTGTATTTATAATAAATGCAACATATTCATGAGATACTTATAATTAAATTTCTTGATTAATCTAAATCTCTTTTTTTCCCACTATGGTTTGACAGGAACTTTATGGAGTCCAGTCAGATATATACAGTGATCTTCAGCAGTACCGTAAATGAGGTGACTATGTGACATGTAGTGTTAGTCGTGGGTCTTGTGCAAACCTGAGAATATTTTAGTTTGCATACGGTTTTAAACTGTCACAAATGTGTATTTGGCATAAATAAGCTACAATAATTGATTTTTACTGAATTTTGTTTTTGAATCCATGTGATTATCATGCGGCATGTATACAAACCATACATAAATATATTTTCATAGTTTGTGAAAATGAAAGGATCTTTAAGAATTCGTAGTTGTTAATATCACTGTAAAAGCTTTTTTTCACCTTTGTCTTTTTTTCACTCAAAACCTGTAATGGAAATAGATCCGAGTTTAACTACCTTGCTCTTTATGTAGAAATAAATGTTTTGTTTTGATTGTGTGACCTTTTCTTTATTTATTTGTCTACTTTAATGGACAGCATAGAGATCTGGATGAAGCCACACTCAAACATCCACTATTTCTTTTCTTTTCTTTTTCTTTTTGTTTTCCTCTAGTGGTTAGGACGTGGATGCAGCATAGCGAACCTGTATAAAAATCAGATACCAGCATGACTCAGTTAAACAAAACGGAAAGGGACCATGTAACTGCTTCCAATTCTTTAAGACTTAATGAATTTTAAGTCCTAATTTTAAAATTCTGGTACTTCTGTGTTATTTTGGCCATTTTCATCATTGCTGACTTATTGTTTCAGTAAGTCAAGTGTGATGATAATAAAATCAAAGAAATGAAACCAGTGGGTGTTTTCACTTTTCACCTGGCACAGCGGCTTAGTTTAAGTGCGACCACTTCCAGTGTCCACAAGAGTGCACTATTATCTCAGTGTGTTACCTGTCACATTCACTGTAAATTCTGCCTCGGATCGATCATTCATGTCTTATTTTGAAGCTCCCTTCAGTAATAATGTCTCGTTTGCACACAATGGACGTTTTAAATAGCATTCTGAGATACTTGAGAAATTTTATTTTATGGATCATTCATGCAGGACTGGCATCCAAGGCTATTGAAATTTAAGTGGATATTTAAAACAGCTGCTGTTTTGTGAAAACGATGGTTCTCTACTACAGCATAATCAATTTAAATGATGCTCTGACATAATAAGGCTCGCGTAGCCAGACTGACCGAAGAACGCCGCTATGACGTAATAAATCAAATTACAGAGCCAGAACTATGAAGATAGATTTGCGTTGATTTTTTTAAGCGCCTAATAGTTAATAACAGAAAAGATATGTATTATATAACAGTTTTACAAACATGCCACTACTGAAATTAAATAGAAAATTGATGTTAAAACGCAAGAACGCAAGAACGCACGAAGCTGCGTCATTGTTTACGTACGTGCGTAGAGTGGGGCCTAATGGTAAGTATTTTCTACATCTTAACTCATCCGTATGTGTCTTCAGTCATTCAACAAATTTTGTCTTCCACGTGGCTGGTATTCTCCTTTAATTCTGCTGGATTTAGGAAAAGACAAATACAAACTAAACTTTGAGTCGACGATTATTTTTGCAATTAACGTTACAGTTCAAAATCAGTGGCATGTGTCAGTGCATATTTCATGATTCTGTCTTAAAGCTAGGCTGTTTGTTTGCGGGACACATGGACAAACAAAGAGAGCGTTCAGATGAAACTAGGTTAGGCTAATCTTTTAATAATCTTACATCAGCTTTTTAAATAGGATTTCAAACACTTTCTTTTGCTTCCTGTGCACTATTTACCCAAAGCCTGGCATGCTTGAACTTCTCAGAAAGACACAGCAGGAACATATTCAGAGAAAGAAACCAATTATTTTCTGAATTTGCACTGGTTTGTTTGATGAAGTTTTTCCCCCCTCAGTGTTTACATGCTTTTTGGATATTTTTATTCACATTTGAATGGGCAGGGTTAATATGTATCCCTGCTTTTCAAACGATTCCTTACTATTAAATATATGGAGTACAAACTGTTTGTCTTCATCTACCCATAGTTTCTGCTGTTGGAATGCACTGGGCAGGACAAATAGAGGAGGAACTGGAGGAGTGTGGCGTCTATCCTGACCTTGGCAGCCAGTTATCAGCTTCAGGCTTATAGTTTGATAAATTATCCGACTATCAAAATACATTCCTTAACTGACAAGCACAACAAACAGAGTTTCAGTCTCAGAGGTCATCTTTAATGGTCAGTTTTCGGCATGTTGATTCACCAGTGCTCTTATGAACCAGCTGTTAAGTTCAAAACCAGAGAATATAGCTTAGGATAGCCGAGGTTATCTAAAGTAAACTTATTCTGAATGCTTGCTCTAGTGAATTTTTGTAAAGTGTGTAATGTTGAAATTATAGTCCATGACTTGAAATCGTCTAGGAATGGACGCGTTATCCATATAACATAAAACAAAACTGTAAACCACACTTGTAAAGCTGCATTTAAACACAGATATACCATCAAGCTTCTTTTTTTACACAATTGTTTTTCTATACAGATTGTTTTTCCAGACACATTTTAAACTGTACACTAACTTTAAACACCATATTAACCCAAACAAAAACTCTAATCCTTAGGAAATAAAAATTAATAGTAATTTTTATTTTATTTTATTTATCTATTGATTTGTTTGAGTAAAGACATCCAATTTCCACAATTTCCTAAAACGTGTCCATTAAAACATCATAATGCTACAATTCATGTTATTCTTTTAAACAATTTATTATTCAAAGAATCCTGAAATAAAGTGTCATTGTTTTCACAAAAAAAATTAAGCAGTACAACAGTTTTCAACACTGATGACAATAAGAAATGTTCCTTGAGCACCAAATCAGCATATCAGAATGATGTCTGAAGAATACAGCATTGGTGAGCATAAGAAACCTTTAAAAACATAAAATATATTACAGGTTGAAGTGTTTATTAGTCAGGGCATCCCATAAATGTAATGGACCTTTACATTAGCCAGCTGACACCAAACAAACCACAATGTGGCTGGTGAAGCCTGGCAGGGACCACTTCAAATCAGCTTTCAGCATATCCCACTGTATTAGTGACGACATCTTTAAGTATTTAACATAGCCGAGTATATACACACTCTCTTTTTCCTTCTCGCAACTGGCTGGAATTACAAAATAATTCTGTGACCTTTTACTGAGCACGCAAGCCTTGCCTAGGTACGAAAATTAAACCTTTGTAAATCCCTCCCTGAAAAAAGTCCAACTGTGTTGATACTGAACTGCTATTAATTTTTTCATCTAGTTGTAGTTAAAGTGAATAACTTCCAGACACTGACAGCTATATTGTCCATCATAACACATATTTTCCTGAAAGTGTTGCATTGGTAAACATGATGTAATCATTTCAGCTGCGCGATTCATGTCCGCTGTGAACACTTGATAATAGCATCTTAGAATTTAGCGATGTGTACAGTTGTTTTGTTTTTTTTCATAGGAACACTTATCGTTGAAACAGTTCTAAAAATGCCAAATCTGATGGTGCTGTAATTAGCTTCTGGCTTGTTATCTTCCTGCCCTCCTCATTGCAGTATGAGGCCTGATCGGCGCTGGGAGATTGGGTGCCCTGTCAAATCAAACAAACTCTCTCTGTGTTAGCACTCGGGTGGCTGGTGTTGATAAAAAAACGTCATGCTGATGGGAGAGGATTTGCTTGAACCAACTCCAGTGAGAAGTGCTAATTCATCTTCGTTGGTTTACCAATGAAGGACAAAACCATTTTGTGCAATTTTATGCAGGCAAAAAACGGCATCAATTTAAATTTTTCGCATGAAATCTTTTAAAGTACCAGTCAGTAAGAACTTCTATACAAACTATTATTTGGCAAGGATGCATTCAAATGCTACAAAAATGTAGTTATTTCTGTTCATCAAAAAATGTTAAAAAGCGTATGTGTGAAAAATGTTATATAGAAAGCCTTCTTTCAACATTGATAGTATGAAATGTTTCCTGTGAACCAAATCAATATATTAAAAATGACTTCTGAAGGATCATGTGACACTAAAGACTGGAGTAATGGAGGCTGAAAATTAAAATTTGTCATCGCACAGATAAATTACATTTAAAACGGAAAACAGATTTTAATAATATTTAGTAAGTGTTTTTACTTATTTTAGGTCAAAGAATTGGTGAGCATAAGAGACTCTCAGAAACAACCAAATTCCCCCCCAAAAAATTAATGGTTAATACAGTATATGTCCTATTAAAACAGGAAGTTGGGACATCTGTTACCCTGGACCACAAACCAGTCTTAAGTCGCTGGGGTATATTTGTAGCAATAGCCAAAAAATACATTGTATGGGTCAAAATTATAGATTTTTTATTTATTTATTTGCCAGAAATCCTTAGGATAGTAAGTAAAGATCATGTTCCATGAAGGCATTTAGTCAATTTCTTACCGAAAACATATTAAGTTAATTTTTAGTGTTCACTTCAAATACTACACTTTTATGACAAAAATCATTCTCCATTAAGATATTTTTCTAAATTTCTTTTCTTAAATATATCAAATCTTGATTTTTTTTTTTTAATTAGTAATATGCATTTTTTTTACTATGATTCTGAGTATTTAGATTTTTTTGCACCCTCAGATTCCAGATTTTCCAAATATTGTTATATTCTAACAAACCATACATCAGCAGAAATATGTATTCATTTTCTTCTGGATGATGTATAAATCTTAATAATAATAAAAAAATAAAATAAAATAAAAACTTTATGACCGTTTTGTGATCTTGGGCCACATACTGATGATCTCTCTCTCCTCTTAGTTAAATATAAATATACTTAAATATACTTCCTTTTTTTGTATTTTATTAAAATACAAAATTTAAATATACAAATAATACACTATATATATATACATACATACACACAATAAAATATTACATTAGGCTTTATGGAGAGAGAAACACAGACCAAGGAAAGTTATTTTGTTTTATTTGAGTCATTAACCCTTTTTATTTGCATTAAAATGACATATAAAGAAAGACGAGAGGAGCCAGAAGCTGACATCTCCATAGCAAGTTTAAGAACATGGGGTCAAGTGAAACTCTATCAAAGTTTCTGACCCACTTTTGATTTTCCTGAGCCAGTGCTGGGAAATAGATTGGATAATTTGATTCTGACTTGCCCTGGTAATTTTCTGCCTCTGTAAGTGTGTGTATTTGTGGAGAGCACTACATTGTTCAGTGGCAGTGGGTAAAGGAGTGTTGTGTGACTAAAGTGTCACATTGATGATCCCTGGCCTGAAAAAAAGTCAGTAACAGGGTCATCCTCTTATCTTGTCAGAACACTGGAGCTTTGCAAACTGACAGGGCCTAAGGGGCATATTCAAAGTGGTCTCTCATTTTCCTGCTTTGCTTTTATTGAAATTGTTTAAAGCATTCTTGCAGTGCATTATGCAATGTCAGGACTTGCGAATCTCCAAAGTAAGTACATAAAATCTACATATTTACACTTTTTATTATTCAGTTTTTTAGAAAAAGCACACATGCATTGCTTTTTTTTTTTTTTTTTGCTGTATGAAATTTGAACTGAGATTATTCAGCACACTGGATGGATCATGGAGGGTATTAAGAGCTAGTCATAAGGAGCGTAATTCACCGCTTCTGTTGCTCTGCATCATGGGGGCACTTGAATGGCTCAACAGTGACTGTCCACAAATTAACCAGACGAGAAGTACAGGGAGCTGAACGGGTGGCTGTGCTCTGGCTAATATAGGATTAGAGAAGATTCAGAATATGACACAAAAGAGAAGGATGAGTGTCAGACGCAGTGGAAAAAGAGCTATGGATGGATTTAAAACTTCATCTGATTCTTGTTCAGCAGGCCATGATATCATGTTGTGAATGAATGGCTGAGTTTTTGTCATGACTCAGCATGCTGTCAATCCCAGAAACATTCCTTTCTTCAACATGTTACACCAAGTCTTAGCCCTGTGTTGTATTTGTAGAAGTTAAACTTAGTTTATGCGTTCACAGAAAACATTATGAAGAAGTTCTGTCCTTGACTTTGTAAGAAATAAAGAAGCACTGTGGCAGAATGCTCTTGAGAGAATGGCTTTGACTGGTACGGTTTAAAAATCTGAAGTGTTCTTCAGCCAAGGAAATCCTGGAAACTACGGCTTTTCTGATAAGATGTTCACTGGAAAGGAATGCTGACTGCAGTAAAGGAGGAACCTTGGCTCTGGTCGTTACAAATATCTTTAGGTAACGTTTGTTTTTTAAATGATATATTTCTTAGTTGGCCTGATTGATGACTCTGTCTTCCACAAACCATTTTCCTGTGGGGCTGTATAGCTTGTAAAGTATTAAATGCTCACTTAAACATGTAAATCATTTAAATGTAGTAAATAAATCTATAAAAAGTCTAATTTACGTATTTTAAAATCCAATTTATTTAAGTAGGGCTTTTTGGCAATACCTCTTCTGTTTTCCTGAGTTTTCCCAGCTATTCTCAACAACTCCCAGAAGAATTCTCTCAAGGATACGAGGAAGGGTGTTGTACTTCCTCTTGTTCCTCTTATTGTACACAACCTTAGTAGATAAAAGTCAAAGTATCCTCATTTGTACTGAGGCATTTTTTGAACCAGAAAGTCCGATTTTATTTTCAATAAGAACAAACGTATAAATAAGAACGATTTGATATACATTTCTTTTCATCATACCATCTCTCATAATTCCTTTCTAGTGATAAGCACAAATCATTCTTTCCATTTCGCTCTTCCTTTACCATGCCATTGAATATATAAAGATTTTAATCTGTCTTTTACTTTCGGGAGAGAGTTCTGATTGCTGTTGGGAGTGTAATGATCCCATGTAATTAGTCTCACAATAAATTGCAATAACACGTTGCACAGCTGGGAGATGTAGCTTTGTTGCACTTGAATAATCTCCTTCTCTGGAAATGAAATACATATTTATATGTAAGAGGGACTGCTGTTTAACATGTCCTGAGAAATATTACCATCATATGAAACTTAAATGTATCAAGTTACCACCACAACTAACATCATGTTCACATTCAAATTGCTTACAGATCATACGAAATCATCTGGCCACAAGTCTATTGTTATGCAGTGCTGCATTTTTTATTTGCATTTTGCGGAAACAGACCCAGCCCAAGGTTGTTTTTAAGAAAAATGCTTTATTTTTGTTTTATTTTATACTGCTGTACACACCTGGCTTTGAATTTCATTGCACAGTACTAATAGTGTATAAATTCTAAACAAATTCTTAGTGCAAGATTATGGCTATTTCAGTCAGGTGAAGCTGAAGGGACACCTTTCATATCCCAGCTGCAAACAGGACAGTTCAAACCCTCATCAGCAGTGGAATTATAGATGGCAAAAAAAATCACCAGGACAATACCGCTTATTATTCCCCTTCATTAGCCTTTTCTCTATGAAAGGGGCATTTTAACCTAATTAGCATAATGTTATTGAAATGGATCTCTTTATTTTTATATGCAGATTTAAATTCACGTTATCCATTTAAACTTCAGAGGATGAGCAGCAAATTAAAATTGGATCAGTATGAAGGGAATTGATAGCTATTGAATCAAATAGCTTTAAATAATTACGTGGTTTTAAGTATCTCCACTTATCTCATTTGAGAGGAGCTGTTAAGATCATTTTTACGGCTGTTGAATTATCTGTTAGATACTACAGTGATTTTTTTTTTAAGTCACATGTCCTAATACTTATTCACAGAGCAATGCTGTTGTTGTACTATAAAAATGAAATACTTGATAATCATGTTTGCTTTTTGCTATAGCGGATTAGAAGAGGTCAGTGAATGGATTGCTCTCATTTTCTCTCTCTGGCATTCAGACATGTTTTACTATCACCAGACCTTCTAATGTAAACAGTCTCAACGTTTCCATGGAAGTGAGGGGTGCGATGAGAGACGGACACAGAGACTGACTAACCCAACAAGCCCTGGCGAAGAGAAGGGATTTAAAAAGATAGCGCATTCTTAAAGATAACACGTTATAACAGAGTAAAGATTTAGACTTGTTATGACAGCTATGCAAATGTAAAGTACTAAATTAAATACTTGGTGGCACAAAACAATGCCATCATGAGAGTTCAAACCGCTGACTAAAACATCACAACTAATCCACACAACTCCATCAATTAACGTCTTATGAAGTAAAAAGCTGCATTTTTGTATAAACATATCCATTGTTAAGACATTTTCACCTTCATAGACCATCATAAACCGCAAATCCATAAGGCATTAGTCCCCTGTTGTACTCTCATCAAACTGAGATATTTGTTTACAGTTGTTTTTGCTTCTAAATGATTGTTTATCTGTGAACATTTTTCTCCTGATTTAAGCTAGACCATCTTTAATTGGGCCAGCAATACGGATGACTTGTAGTTTAACTGGAAACAACAGTTTGAAATTCAATAGTGGATTTATTACACTCACATTTTTGTTTCACTGGAGTCATTTGGATTGCTTGTGAACTATTGTGATGTTTGGACTCTCTGGGTCTGACGGCACCCATTCGCTGCTTAAGATCCGTTTGGGATCTGATGAAGATGTGTTCTGATGAAGAAACTACCTCATCATCTCGGGTGGCCTGAGGGTGAATACATTTTCAGCAAATTGGCATTTTTGAGTGAACTATTCCTTGCCGTATTGTCAGCTCAGTCTGATGAGGCAATCAGTTGTACAATGTCATTTCACATCCTGTTCCTGACTTGCACAGAAGACCTCACCCTATTGAACAGGAAGGGCAGTTTGTTTACATGTTGTCCAAGTATTTCCGTCGTAGTCCATAAAATCTTTGCACACAAGACAGCAATGCGGCCCACAACTGTGTTTGATATACAGCGTATAGGATTTGGGGATAAATGTCAATCATCGGTAGCTACGAAGACTCTTTAAAAATAGCTATTTTATAGTTGAGTTTCTTTGTGTGACCTTTGGGGGATGTCTTAAAGGCATATTTGTGGCGTTGAGTTAAACAAAGAACTAACTAATTAAGATCGCAGCTTAATTAGTCAACTCTCTTTGATTAACGTTGGCTTAAATTACACGATTTTCTGCTTAAATCTGAGCCAGTATCTTAAATTAGATGAGAAATTAGTTTAAAATGAGACTTTTAGTTTGAAACTCTTCAGAAAGCAGTGGTTATCTTCTCCGAGCATCTGTACATCTTATCTTGGGAATGCAGTCAACTTCTCCAGCATATCTGTATAAATCCTCTCTTCTTTGGCTAAACAAGTCCTTCTTTAGGCAACACTATCTCACAGATACTACCAACGGGGGGATCTCAAGTCTGGTAGCATGAAACAAAACACACATCAGACACTCAGAGACCACATTTTTCTTTCTTGCTGTGGCGCCTTTTCTCCTTATTGAACAAATTCATATCAAATCCCTAAAGAGGCACAACAAAAACAACACAAAAAGCAAATACATGTTTTATGAACATAAAAAAACAGTCCCCAGCCGTCTATACCTTTAATATGTGACATCAGTAAAATATAAATAAGTAAAATATAATCATAAGTCACCAGGGTAAACAGAATATACCTTTAAATTGGCCAAATGATGATCTGTGGGAGAAATCCTTCCCTCTGAACATTGTAAACTCTGTTATTTTAATTATATTCATAAATGAATGTTTACTTTTTCCCTCAGGGGTGTTTTTCATCATTAAATGTTTGGATGCTCATGAAATAAATATGACTGAATCAGGAGTCAACTGCGGACAGAAAATGCTCAATCACCATCAACAGCCTGAAAAAACATCATAAATATATATTTAAAACACCAGTTCTATCCATCAAGTCATTTGGAAAGTTGATCTGAATTGAATGCTGATATAAATTTAAAATAAAAATAGATTCTCTGCATGAATAACCCTTGAATATATAAGCTTACATATAGGTTTTATATGTACTTGAGACAAGTGACGCTAAATAACAAAATGGCACGATGATTATATCACAATCCAATTCCTTAAGTAAAAATATTCAGACTTTATTGAAATATGCGTCAAGGGGAATACATAATTTGCCAGTCCTCAAAATAAAATACTTCATTAAAAGGTGATATGGACAGGCTTTCGTAAAGCGTTCCCTTGGATGTGAATACAGCAAAGTGAGGGAATGATCAAATCCTTATTGCAAAAAAAAACACTAGAATTATCAATGCAAACAAGCTGAAGTTGTCCAATTTTGAAAGTGCAGCTGACTGAAAACTCTCTTGAGAAACTCTGATGAAATTGCAACACTGCGGCTGTGCTTGAGGTGATTACAAATAAAGCCAATATCCTCCATGATGAGGCTGTTTGCCCAATAGAGAACCTCCCTCTTTGATCCATCATCAGTTACAATTGTAATCATTCTCAGTGTCTTCTGTGCAATTTAAATGATTCTCCAGTTCCTGAACTACGGCTTCCCTTCCCATTTGATCGTTTCTCCTCTTTTCCATGATCAGATCCTCTAAACTCTGAAAGTCCAGAACGTGACTTTTCTTTTCTGACAGCTGCAGCTTCATCTTGTACGGCTGCTTGCCGATTCGTATCTCGCCTCCGGTTTTAAACTCGCGTTTGCCAAACCTGCACCAGGCAGCGAAGCATTCGGAGTTCTTCCAGCAAATGTCTCGCTCTTTCATCCCCACTTGCTCCATGGCATTCTGCACCACAACATCCGGGCTCAGCGCCCGAAACTTATACAGGTCGTTCACAATTCTGCCCCTTTTACCTTGACTGGCATCGAAAAGAAATTCGCATTTAATCTCGTTTCTATGCAAATGAACCACCTGTAGGTCGCCGACGCAGACTGCCCAGTGCGGGTACTGACCGATAGCCACAAACTCCACCAGGTCGCCGGATTGGCACTTATTCGCCAAGTTTTCGCACGACAGGGTCCCCACTTCACCGAACCTGCTATTCCTTTCGTATATACACTCGTCGCGATAATACACCGCGCTCTCTAATTCATTGCGACAGTCGTAGTGTTTGACGTCTTCCTTTTCGGTCTCCTCGATGTTCTCCTCTTGCTCGTCGTCATCCGCGGAGAAAATATAAGACACGCCGATCCGTGGAGCGTCGTCCTCCAGGTCGAACCCGTTTGGGTCAGTCGTGGGTAATTCATTGTAATTCAAATGGGTAAGTTTCTCCACTTGATTCCCCATAACAGAAACTCGTGTGAACAGTTTCCCGTCCCACCTGTACAGGTCGCGGAGGGGAGATATCAAAAAAACACGTAATCCGGCTTTGGAGCCCACTTCAGGTCTAAGTCCATGTCTTCTTTTTATCGGCGAATTGCTGTTTGGAACAATTGTGTGATGTGCGTTTTGGCGTATCATACAGCTACCCGAAGTGTTAGCCAACCATCAGATAGTGCCGAGTTTCAGTCTGCGTTCCGAACAGGTGCGTCTCACCTGCTCACTTCCTGCTGTGAGCCGCAGACAGGGGAAGCCCATCAGACACAGCGGTGAACCCACGGGGAGTCCTGCGGCAACGTCTCCAAGAAAGAAATGCACTTTTGAGGAGTTATTTCCTCTCTTTCCAAGTAATGGATGGCGTCCACGGCTCTTTGAAGTTCTGGCAGAGGCAGCAACAGCGCTCTGTGTGAAATAGTAGTGAGCACGGTAATGTTTACACAAGGCACGGTCAGTTAAAGAGACAGTGCACATTTAAGACTGGAAGCGGAATGTTTGATCTTTAACTCAGAAAGCTAAGTTTACTCACTGCCTAAACTTTAAAGATTGTCTTCCTGCCAAATTCTTCTATTTTAAAGTCAATATGTGCCTACATAAATTTGAGATACCAGTCAATCGGTTTTTATTGACTTGGCGTTCCATGTGACATATCTGAACTTTGAACTCATTCATATTGACATTTTCAGGCATCATTATGATGCAATACTGCAGAATGCTTACGTAGGCTACTACAAATTAGTTTTTTGGTTTTGTTTTTTAAATCTTTTTAATTACCATACAGAGGGTGCATGTGAATTATATGAAGTGTATAAATGTACAGTTAAGGTTGGAATGCCTCCAATAAGGTCTAAAATTCAGTTGTTACATTTATATGTGATTCAACCACATTTGGAAACGTCTTTAAAGATGTGGTCACATTAGCAAAATTTTATCTATATTGTAGTAATGTGTAAATAAAGCTAATGAAGTCACACAGAAGTTGCTTTTGAACCAAGCTGGTCAGTGTGATGAATATATGTGACAAACATGAACCTATTGCATAATTTGAAAATTTCATGTCCTGATGTAATATTCCAGATAGTGCGGATTCCACTTCTATTAAAAAAACCCATAACAACAGTGATAAATGTGTCACCATAGGTATTACTTAAAGAGGCACTGTAATTATAGCAACACATTTTAGATTACTGTCTTTAATAGATCGTGCTTTGAGAAAGTGTTTATCACATTATTACGGACATTAAATCTATATTTCAAAACAAATTAAATAAAAATCAATTAAATATATACAGAAATTCATTTATTTATTATTTCAGTTTTTATATCAAAATATTAAAAATATTTTATTACTACTGTTCAATTTTATGTCTGCTTCAGGGCAGATGCTGTATTTAATATTTATTGAATTAAAAAAATTCTTCTTTTTTATCTCTGAAAAAATAGGAAGCAATTTATTTTACAGTCCTGTTCCTCATGTACATATGTACTTATTGTAGTAATTGCTAGGTAATAATAAGGTACTAACCCTGAACATACCCTAACCCTACCCCTTGTATGTACCTTATATAACCAGTACTTTCTTGGGAAAGTACACCATATGCGCACTGTAATTACATGTATGTATAAATATGTAAAATAAAGCGCAACCCAAAAATGGATCATTCAGTTAACTCTGCACCTATTTATCACTTTACGTTTTCATTCATGAAAAATTAAATGTATCATCTACCCTGAATAAAATCCATTACAGTGTCCAATAAATACAGTGGCAGCAGTGGAGACATCACATAGGAGGTACTGCTTGTGGTATTCAGTCCGGGGCACGTGTGTCTGTAAACCACTGCAGTGTTTAGTTCTGTGTTGAGGATTGCCAAACAGCTAGCCTCTGGCTGTCAGTCCATCACCCCCAGAGCAGGGGCTTCTCATGCCCAGAAGCGTGCCTCAGCTCTTAATTACCTAACGTAACAGCTGGTCAGCGAGTCTGCCATGTATTCGCTCACTTCGGTGCAGGGATATCTGGCTGTCGCCGTGAGGCATATCAGTTATAAACCGAGCGTCCATCTCCCATCACCACATCAAAATAAATACAGCCTGCTGACAACCTCTTCAGACCAGACACACCTGATCCCCCAATATTTAAGTGTTAATATTAAATGTGCTTAACATCTTTTCAATGGTGAACACTTTCAATATTTGTGAACCTGGACCACAGTCATAAGTGTCAATTTTTCGAAATTGAGATTTACACATCATCTGAAAGCTGAAAAAATAAGCTTTCAATTGATGTATGTTATGATATGACAATATTTGGTCAAGATACAGCTATTTGAAAATCTGGAGGGTGCAAAAAATTTAAATACAGAGAAAATCACCTTTAAAGTTGTCCAAATTAAGCACTTAGCAATGCAATTACGTTTTAATATATTTATGGTAGCAAATGTACAAAATATCTTCATGGAATATGATTTTTAGTTAATATTCTAGTGGTTTTCAGCCCATAATTTTTTAAAAAATAAACATTAGGTTAGATGTTAAGAGTATCATGGAGCCATCAATGCCAATGAAGAACCATTTTATGGTTCTATCTTTACATTTTTTGTAAAGGAATATTGGAATATTGAATGATGCCACTTTCTGATTCAGCGATCAGTTGTCAGAGTGACATTTTCACTGAAAGCTTATATGTTCTAAAGATCCACACACCCCGCATCTCTATCCTGGTGAGTAAACAGAGGCATTTCAACTACCTGACATTTCAGTATTGGTCTGACACGGCCACAGGAATTCCTCTGAGTGTTTGGACTCTACAAAGATCTTTTTTTTTTTTTAAGTTTCTCTCACCCTGAGAGCCTGTACTCTGACCATTTTGAATGCCATGGCACCTCATGTCAGTATGCCTGTGACACTGTATGAAGCTGTCTGCCACCGCTGAAGATATAAAGATAAACAGCGTTGCCTTCACACTGACTCGCTCAGTAAAAGAACTCATTATTTAGTTTCCTCAACTGTTAAAAAAAAAAAGATGTCTGGGACACAACACCACCGAAAGTAAACAAAATAGGGTGAAAGTGCCACTCTAGTGGGAATGCGTCTATGTTTTTGTTTCCAGTGGCTATGCACTGGTTACATCAGAAGAATTTTAAGCAGCTAATAGTAAGCCCCTTAAGACCCCTCTTTCTCTCTCTAGGTTTCCTAAGGCAACTGCGCTCCATCAAAGGTGTATTATTGCTGAAGGTTCATGGCGTGTGTCTGTTTGTGTCACACCGATGAAGTCTGGACTGACTGCAGAGAGAAGAATAAAAAGAAGATCATCAGGTCACCAAAAAAAGAAAGAAAATGACAGACCTGTCAGTGGTATTGAATGCAACTCTGTTATTGCAAATTCTCCTATTTTACCTAGTTATTCTGATATGTTTTTCTTCAATGAATAAATAACTGAATTGTCCCATAGTACACTGTGGGTTTTTCTTGTAAAAAGAAAAATAACTACTTATAAGTAGTTTGGTGATCAATAATACTGCAATGAAACATCCATGTTTTATAATAGCATGAGTAATGAGTGTAAGGACTTTATTCCAATAAGTTCAAGTATCAATTGAGCTGCACTGACCTCTAGAGGAACATGACATTTTATCCAAAAAAATTACTTGCATCTCACAAAAAAAAAAAAATGCCAGTAGGCCTATAGTAGTGCTCCGTAGTCAGTACTAGAAAATTATATTTATTTGTTTTGTTTGTTTGTTTTTTAGGGCTGTCACGGTTATTTATTATGTATACATTCACTAATTTAATAGTCATTCTGGTCAGAAATCAATACATTAATTATTTTATTTTATTTTCTTTCATTCTTTCTTTTCGTAATTTGTAATTTTTTTTTTAATAAATATTTTCCAGATAATAGTTTTGTATTATGACAATGTATGAGGCAATTATTTCATATTAAGAACATTTATTTAATTCAGTTGTCTTTTTCTAAATATTTTACAAATAAATATTTTTATATTAGTGTAATGGCATTTAAATGTGTGTGTGTGTGTGTACTTGATTTCTACACAAAAAAATATGCAGTTGCATTAATATTTATCCATATAGACAATATGTACACAGTATAATTTACACAGTACACAGTATTTTTTTTATTATTATAGTTTTTGTCGTCTTCCTTGCGTTTGTAAACCCCAATACCAGAATGCTGATTGCATTACAGATGGTTTGTTTGCGCTGAACTTCGAAGAAGTAACTTCAGTATTTGCTGTTTGGTGATGGTGATTATAACTTTTGCCACGACTTTGAAAGTGGAACATTCTCTCCAGGCCATATCAGAAAAAAGGCCGTAAGAAGTAGGTCATTCAGATCTGACACAACATGACCCAATTTGCTATCTCACTATTTGTTATGTTCCCTTAAATTTCTGCATGAGCAACGCAAACTATGTAATATATCACTGTCATGCTGATCTTCTAGAGGTCATCTTGCGATTCCTAATGGACATATTGCATTTTGCCTTGCAACTCCATCAGCGGCACCACTTAATATGATGATAATGTAGAGCAACATACACAAGCACTTGTTGCTTCTACCCAAAGCAGTGTTACACAAAAAATGCAAATATATTCCCAAATATATTTCTCTTGTGCAGTAGAGAAGGGCTCTTGTTTTACGGTGGTCTGTTTTGGAAATGATGCAGTGTGTTGTAGTGTTTGAGGAGGAACACAAAGGAAACTATTATGGCAACCAAAAGATGAAAGTGCTCTTCAAATGCATCAGACATTGTGCCTTAATAACTAAAATGTGCCTCTTTCTATTAGGACTCCTTTTTGCTGTTCTCATGATGCATGCCACACAAAAATTTCGAATGAATCTGTGTTGTTTGGTTCGTGTTAATTAGTGTTAATTAATGTGTTCACAGAACATGCAGGAGTAACACACATACTGTATATGAACACAGTGCAGCCCGTTAGATTAGTCATAAATGGCTGGCTTTTTTTTTTTTTTTTTTTGGAGAATGTCTAAAGGTCAAATCCTTCCATGTCTTGATATAACTGTTATTTACCCTTCATTTACTCATGAAGTGATAAGCAGTGTTAATCAGTAAGGATGCTCTCCTGAGGCACAGGCATTTTTAGTATGAGATAATTAACAAATGCACAACAGACCCACAGTAAATCACGTGGATGCTGTAGAACAGAACACAGCACAGCCGAGATATGTGAAGTCTGCAGGCTTTAAACCTGCTATAAGCTCTCCTGACATGTTACTTAGCAAGAGTTCTACAAAGAGACACAATTTAGGGTCCCAACAATGCAGTACAATGTCATTATATTGAAATTAAAAATATTTAGTAAATTGTGTGTATTTGGATGTTAGCTGACAAGTTAAGAATTTATTAATCTATTAATTCTGTTTATTTATTTATTTACACCACCTTTTAAAAAGATTTTGGAAGGCAATTATCATTGTCTTAACATTCATTATTTATTCATAAAATTTATCACCTAACATCCATAAATAAAATAATAATAACATTATCATTTTATTCATTCAAATCGTTTATTTATTTATTTATTTTCTTGCTTTTCTGCTTTAGAACATCCTACTAAATGCACTCTCTGATCTTACTGCTAATAAATTGCCTGCTGTAATCTTTTCAAAGGGTGTCGCGGTAGAAGTTCAAAGGCATTGGTGTAGTCTAGATTTTTGTAGTGAGTACACTGTAATACAAGAACCTCACCCCACCAAGCCTCATACTCACCCGTTCCAAAGCAACACCCCATCAGCACCAGCACTATTGCCATTACAAAATAATATTGGGCTCCTTAAAGTAATTTACATTACAGTACAGTACAGTTATTTTAGTTATGTTATCTTTTATATTAAATTCAACATATATAATCAAAAAATTGGAATAAGAAGAATGAGTTACCAATCAAATAAAATCATAATTGAATAAATGAATTTGAACTACAAAAAAAGTGGCTTGTAGGTATTTACAGACAGGTAATGAGGCTCAGAGGTTGGATGAGAGCCTTTATCTTCATGTTGAGATTCATGTTTTACATATAACATTTTGAATATAGAAATATTTAATGATATAAAAAACTGAAATTATACTTTAAAAATTAAACTAAATCTGCCATTAGGTGGCAGTAAGTTAATGATTTTATTACTGAATAAAATCAGACCCAAAGTCCCTGCGTCCCAGTGTGCATACTACCTACCCATTCTGCCCTGAAAAACACTGAAAAGGTGTAGTTCGTCCTTAAGTGATTCACATTAGTTCATTTCAAACTTGCACAATCCCAATACTCATCAAAAGAAACTATTATGAATTATGAAAAAGTCAGTGCTTCATAGACAGGGGGGATGAACATGTGAAAGGTCTGTGACAATTGTTCCCAGAGGTTACACGGCGTATACCTGTATCATGTAGCCTAGACTACACCCCTGTTCAAAAGGATTACTCTGGCTATTCATTTCAAGCACTACAATGGGTAGAGGGGAGCAACAATTTGCTTACCACAAATTTCTTAACCTGACATTCTAGTTTTCCAGCATTTTAATTCAGGAATTTCAAGTTGTTGGTGCCTCTGTCATGCTAAAGAAAAAAGTAAAGTAATTCTAACTAAATCCTATCACGTAATACATTCTTGAGTTTGGCAGGTGATTTTATTCTTACATTCAGGGTATCACATTATGAATTTGTGCCTTCTCTAGAAATCAAACATGAGAGAGAGAGAGAGAGAGGCCCAGTTTAGGAGGTGTAAAAAAAAACCCCACATATTTCAGCAGGTTAAACTTGTACTGAAATGTCTCTCTCTCTCTATATACTGTATATTGAAGATTTCTAAAAGTAGACATGATTTTATATCAGTATTTTTTTTCTGTTTGATCAAATGTGGATGCTTTGTACAACACGTTATCTTACGGTACAAGAGTTATTTATTTTTGAAGGCGTTGAACATTTTAGCTTACAGCATGAGAAACAGATGACAGCACAGGTGCAACTATTGCATAATAAGTCTCAGGCACAAACACCTCAGTATAGGGAACTAACTCTAGGTGGCGCTGCTGATCTAACGCTATATTGCTAAAGAGCCTCAATAGTTAAAAAAAATACCTAACCATCAAATTTGTAAACACCAGTTAGATTATTAAATAATAGATTATAGAGATAAAAAGTGAGATTTTGTTTTAATTAAGCTTTTATCTGTTTAATTCGTATTTATCCCCACATTACTGCTCATGAGTTTATTGCAGATGCTTATGCAACTTCATACGCTTAACGTGCAATGCTAGTGTAGGACACTACATTAGCAAGACTACGTTCAGACAATGCCCTCATCACTCAGCGTTGTCTAATTTATAACTGCGTGCATTTGGCTTCAAAGCCTTCAGCTGTTATGTTTTCTCATCCTGAGCCTTCATCATCCCGATGCTGTAGTAACACAATGCAGGCTTTGGGAGGGCTTAGCTTAGAAACGGGGGTCTTTCCGAGTACACGGCTAACTCTAAGAATAGCTTTTGGGCACCGGTGGTGTTGTTCACAGCCTCAGTAAACATACACACGTGGTGGGGCATGGAGCAGTTCAGACACGCTATACACAGTGAAGAAACTTGCGTTATGGAAAAACAGAGGGGGTGAGGGCGTACCACGAGGAGGTGTTAGAGGGACTAGCTCCAGTTCTGACAGAGGAGAGAGATGTCTATTTTTAGGGAGACTGGTATGTACACTCAGGCCTCTCGAAGGATTTCTGAACAACAAATAACATACCGCGGTCTCCCCAGTCTCTATAAACATCCACCTGCCAAACTCAGAAAGTGAACAACTTTCAGAAGTGAACTGATTTTGAAAACAGCAGGGACTAGTTTGGGTTTTGTTTGAGGTTTGATGATAAATAGATATTTTTACAGGACCATTAAGAATGTGCTTCAAATCAGCTGAGACAAGGTAAGGCAAGATATGGCTGGGACACCAGGTTTGACTGTAGGCACAACACCTGTGTATTTTGTAGATAACGGCATGGCATGTGTTTGTTGATATGTCTTCAGGCAAACCGGACATCTCTAGTCTTAGAAGATCAATATGGTTATGTGTGGTGAACATGCAGATTTTTTTAACAAGTATGTTGTCTGTCTATAAAATATGATGATGAGGAATCATTTTCCATTATATTTTATCTTGGTCCATACTACAGAAGTCATAAAATGTAGAATTGAATCCTGTGGATGTGGTGCTTTTGAAATGTGATGCTTGAGTTTCACAAATGCAACTTCACAATCATGTTCAAGCATGTTTATTTTGTTTGTTATTGTGTTCTTTATGTAATTTGTATGGGGCATGGTGCTATAGTGCCATGGTCATGGGCTACCAATGAAATAGATGAGTAGAGAAAAGTGTATCCTGAATGTTAGATAAAAATAATATTGCTTTATTTTCAAAATCATTTGATTTTAAAACATAAATACTGCTGTGGAATGCATCTAAACTGCTGCAATTATTGTTTTTATGCACACAAAGAAAATTAGGCTATCATCTGCAATTGTGGCAACAAGTATCCAAATTACAGAAAATGTGATGATTATAAAACATCCCTTTTTTACAGCTTAGATGAGCCAATATCAGAAGTCTTGCATTTTAAAGACAAAATCCTCACTTCCACTCTTCTCCTGGAGCTGAACACTTTAAGGAAGGACGGAATTCTCACAGATGTTGTCCTTTGCTCTGAGGGCCAAGAGATCCCATGTCACCGCAATGTTCTGGTGTCCAGCAGCCCTTACTTCTATGCCATGTTCTGCAGCAGCTTCCTGGAAACCCAGAAGCCCCAGATAAACCTCCAAGGTGTTCCTCATGACATCCTTAGGGGTGTAGTGGACTATGTTTACACCGGGTCCATCAGTATCACCATGGAGCTGGTTCTCCCGCTAATGCAAGCTGCCTCAATGCTTCAGTATGGAAGACTTTTCGAGGCCTGCTCCAGCTTCCTGCAGGGCCAGCTCAGTCCAGACAACTGCCTGAGCATGATCCGGCTCTCAGACATCTTGCACTGCTCAAGCTTAAAGGAAAGAGCAAGAGAGCTGGCCGTGAAGAGCTTCTCAGATGTGGTTGTCTCCGAGGACTTCTGCGAACTCTCGCTACCCGAATTGGTGAGCTACTTGGAAGATGACAGACTTTGCGTTGAAGAGGAGCAAGTATTTGAGACCCTTCTGGCTTGGATCCACCACGACCCGTTCTCCAGACGTGGCACCATCCATGACTTGTTCCGTCGTGTGAGACTGAGACATGTCCACCCTTCATATCTTTTCCAGTTTATCGCCAATGACCCTCTAGTCCAGTCATCATCTTTATGCACAGAAATTATCGAATCTGTTCGTCGTCTTCTCTTTTCTGTCGGCACTCATTGCCCTGGTGATCTTGAGCCCATGTGGGCCGCACCTCGGCGTCAAAACTGCAAGGAGGCTCTTGTAGTAGTAGGAGGTCGTAAGAATGGCGAGCGGACATCTCGTGAGGCGCTACTCTACGACGAGCAAACTCACTGCTGGCAGTGGCTCGCAAAGGTCCCTTTGCGGCTCTACCGACCCGCTTATGTCTGCATGCACAGCATCCTTTACATTCTGGGTGGCTCAACCATGAGAGCAGGAGGCCGGTGCACACCTAGCAACGCCGTTTACACACTTTCTCTCAAAACAAACCAATGGAGAATGGGAGAACCCATGTTGATGCCTCGGTACGGCCATCAGAGCTCTGCCTACCTACATTTCATTTTCGTACTGGGTGGATTGACGGCTGATGGACAGCTGTCCAATGAGGTAGAGCGATACGACACCATGTTCAACCAATGGGAGTCCATGGCCCAGATGCCCACCGCAGTTCTGCACCCAGCTGTGGCTGCGCATAACCAGAGAATATATGTGTTCGGAGGAGAAGACGCCATGCAGAAACCAGTTCGAATGATCCAGGTTTGATATTTCAGGGTTAGTTTTTTGGATGATTAGTTGAAAAGAGCACATATTTCTATGATTTTAAAGTGGTAATAGATGTTTGGTGTTGATAGGTGTACCACATAGGAAGGAATCTGTGGTGTAGGATGGAAACAAGGACGGTGAAGAACGTCTGTGCACCAGCTGCAGTGATTGATGATAAAATCTACATTGTAGGCGGTAAGGAGGCCTGTGTACTGGTCTTAAAGTCACAGTGAAATCTAAATTATTTTCTTTATTTATAACTTGGAATTATTTATTGGTGTATTTATTTATTGAAAGAATATATTTTTTTGTCTCAACAGGCTATACTAGAAGAATGGTGGCCTATGATGTTAAAACCAACAGGTTTGAAAAATGTGAAAATATGAAGACCAGGAAGATGCATCACTCTGCCACTGTGGTCAACGACAAGATCTATGTCACGGGGGGTCGTTTCATTAACAGCCATGAGAATGTGGAAGATTCAGACAGCTTTGACTGCTACGACCCAACCACAGACTCATGGATGTCAATGGGAGCGCTGCCATTCAAGCTATTTGACCATGGCTCAGTACCTCTGGTCTATCTCTCTGATAGGTTTCTACCTACATGAATGTATTTATGTGACCATGTAGCTGTCACTTCATTCACGTTTATAAATCTCTTCCTTCTTACTAAGAAAAATATATAAGGTCTCTTATAAACGTTTGCACATGTTGCCTTTTAAATGTATGTGAAGTATTAGTAAAATAACTAGTAGTCTTTATTAAAATAGCTCAAATAGACACATAGCTGGAAAATCTTTTAAAATTAAGCTCAAATCATAGAAGTATGATACTTTTTAACTTGATTTGTCTTTTAAATCACCTGATCAAATTAATAATTAAATCATGTTATTTTTTACTACAGAATGCAAGCTACCTTTGAATCTCTGTTCAGTTTTACTTTGCACTTGACACTGTATAGTTGCTCATCGTACTTTTATGTAAATACATTCCTCCATTTTGTACATTTTGTAATTTGTTTTATTTATGTTTTTTCCCACGTTTGTAGTGTTTGCATCCTGTTGAAAATTAGTTTAATTGAATAATTGTTTATCAATAAATGATTCAAAAATAAATAATGCTGTTTTTTGTAATTGGGTTATTTGTTGGGTTAAATATTTATATGATGTATTTATATATCTGAAATATATCAATGCATGTCTGTATATTTATGTATAGTACACACATATATTACTTAAAAACTTTATTTTGGATGCGATTAACCACAAATGATTATTTGACAGCACTAATTTCCACAGAATAAAGAACCTCACAAGTAATAGGTAATAGACCTGGGGCCTGTACCATGATGGTGGCTAAACAAACTCAGTGTTACAGGATTAGTTTTGGGTTGACAAATCCAAACCGATGCAATCAGGCATTATTGGTACCATGATGAATCAACTTTCTTTGTTAACCCAGGCTTGATCCTGAGTTAATGTAGTGTGTGCACATGAAAGTGTGACATCAGCAATAAGCACCCAATCACATGCTTTTAAACTTTAATTCACTTCTTATGAGAGAGTCAGATTCACTACCAAAAATTAAAAGATTGAGCAATATTAATGAAATATTAATGAAAAGAGGAACACTTAAGGAGGAAAAAAAAAATTGCAAGTATGCTGTATTATCTATGTTTATATTCATTTAAAAGCCTATTACTATTAAACTAAACTGGCTTGTGTAATAGATTAAGGAGATAATAATTAAACTAATAAAGTAATTCTAAAATAATAATAAAAAAAATCTAATGATTTTATCTTTAAACAATCTTTTACTATGCAGTGTCTTTTAATCTGGAGTAAGAGAAGCTGGAGGAGTGGCTTAATTGCATCAGACATGTGTCACCTTGCTGGAAGCTGATTTGTCAAATTTCGTTTTAAGCTCTCTAACCCAGAACATAACCTGCACCGGAGCAGGTTAGCCGTGCAGTGCAAGTTACCATGGCAATTAACACCAATTGAAGCCGAGTTTCTTTAATGGTACCTAAAACCCAGGATTGGTGCAAACTAATCCTAAACTTACCTGGCTAGCCAGCTAATCCGGCTTCATGGTACAGGCCCCTGTTAGGTTAAACGCCATATTAAATTTAACATGAATGAAAACAAAGTTGTGAAGGATAGTTTTTTCAGTGACATACGTCCTAGATCATCATTTTCTATGTTTCAATATTTCTCAGAGCCATGCTTTCTTTTCTGTCAAAAATTGGGTTTATTAACTGATGACAGAATTAAGATTTTTGCCAAATCATCCCTTTAATTGCTAAGTAAAAACAACATCTTTGTACAAAATATCTGTTTATTTGATCCTTTTGAAATAAAATGCATTCCTATAAATTGTTACATAGCTCTGTTGTGATACATCATCTAGATCACAGAAGATGAAACTCATCACATGACAAGCCTCAGGAGGTGCAAACATAAGACAGCAGATGTGTGAGAAATGTGTGTATGAGTGTTATTGCTCTGTCTGAGTCTTACATGTCTTCCTGTCACTGTAACAGGTGTCAACATGCCCAGACATGAAACTGCGAATAACAAAGAAGGTTTTGATGAGCTATTAAGACCCTTGCTGTATCTTCTGATGTGTGAACTCTGTAATCATCCTTAACATTCTTAGGTGAACAACAATATCTGTGTTATGATTACTCTCTCTTTGAGGTTTATATTGATTATACTAAGTCACATTCATATCTGAACATGTTGTGCTGAATGATGGGGGTAGGTGATCTGGTGTTATTTTGGGAAACAAACAAGGGAGAACTTTACACCCCCTTGAATCATGTGGCTGGCCCAGTTCACAGATTTGGTCCAGGATGTAAATTGAAACATTTCACAGAGTGAACCTGAGGGAATGATGAAATCCGTGTAAGAGCAACAGCAACAGGTGTGTTAGTGAGCGTGTGTGCAAAACAAAAACATGGTTACATGAACCTGTCATTACATTTACTTCTTTTGCTCTTGTTCACAGACAAATGTCGAGCTTTTCATGGAAATATGATTGTCATCTAGCCATCTACGTGTCTAGGAAATCCCCTCATAGCACTTGTCCCTGAGCTGAGAGTCAAACAGTGAACATGGCTTGGGAAAAGATATTTTAAGAGAAGAACAAATGTCACGTTGCTGAATGTATTTGCCTGATGGGCAGTTAAACCGTTGGAATGAAAAGCTAATGAAATTGGGTCTCAAACATTTCAAACATTTGTCTTTTCAAAAATGTAGACTACCGTAACATCATTTATATTGGATATCTGCCTGAATGTTGTGCTTGTTAATGTTTCCTAAATTAAACTATAACACTATACTACCACTAATTCTGCTTCCAAATGAAATTATAAATCAATTGGTAAATTGATCAATAAACTAAATATGAACTGTGTGAGTGTGTTTTCTTTTTAAATATTTCTAAGATGCAATAAGCAAATATTTTTAATTCTTAAATCACATGACCTCACAGAAATCATTATTTGCTTTTTTGTTGCTCAAGAAACATATGTGATTAACATCAAAGCTGAAAACAGCTGTACTGTTTGATCTATCTTTTTTTTGGAACCTTGATACATTTTTCCTTATTCTTTGAAAAATAAAAAGTTCAAAACAACATGTGTTTGAAATGATAAACTTTTTGATATTTTACTTTTGATCAGTTTAATGTACTGTTGTTGAAATAGTGTAATTTATAATATTGTAATTTATTTCCACACTTTTCAATGTAGTATATTTTTATAACTAAAATGATTTATTCCATGGAAATTATAATACACAATAAATATAGTTTTTTATGGTAACACTTTGCAGTAAGGTTTACTGCATTAGTTAACATACACTAAGATTGAACAATGCTACAGCATTTATTAATCTTTTTCAGTGTTAATGTTACTAATGCCTTATTTTAAAAATCACAAGTTGTGCTTGTTAATATTAGTTAATGCACTGTGAACTAACCTGAACTAACAATCAACGGCTGCAACATTAACAAAGATTAATAAATACTGTAGTCAAAGTCTTGATTGTTGTTAATTTATGTTAGTTAATACATTAACTAATGTTAACTAATGACACCTTATTTTGTGTTAAGTGTTCCCATTTTTTATTTTAAATGAATGTATAAATAAAAAAGTGAAATATCATCCTTGCTGGAAACAGATTACTTCTTGGAAAGTATGAAGCATTGGGTCCTGTGAAGCAATACGGTTCACTGTAAAAATGTCACTAGAGTCACATAAGTGCATGCACTTATTCATCTTGTCATGTGCTCCTGCTGATGCATGTTTCATTTGCCACTTGGTGAGGGATCTGTGACCTTCTGCAACTTTTACAGTCAACCAGACTGCCAAGGGGCAGTAGAGACAGAGCGGTTCTGGAGCCTTCTACTCCACTTTAAACAGAGTATGCAGAATAGTTTACAGCACCCAGCCAAGTCAGGTTACATCAGTGCTGTAGTGAGGAGATGAGGAGACAAATTGTTAAGAAATGTTTCCTGTGACCTTTAATCCATGCCTGAGTGTGTGTTGAATCTCAAATGGCTGCTTTTCAATTGCAAGGTATGCATTTTTGTTTTGATTTCAATAAAAAGAGTCTTCTATAAAATTTGCGCAAGCTCAGTTCTGCCTGGAAAAACATTCCAGAAATACTCTTTTATAATACAAAATCATTAAATAATGTGTGTGTGAGTATAAAACGATCTGTCTCTCTCTCTTTTTTTTTTTTTTTTTTTTTACAGCAGTTTGCATACATTTTGTTGTGCTGATTCATTTAGGCGTCATTAATATTTCATGTAAATACACGAAACCCACAGCTCTGCATGATAATTACAATATAATGTTAGTTTAGCATCAAGGATGTGTAAAACACTGGTAATGTTCATCTTCTGAAATCTACATCAGCTGAAAAGAATTAAAGTGTCTGAAAGTAAACAATGAAAACAGAGAAACTCTTATGTCTGTCTTAAAGAGATTAAATGATAAAAGGAAGCTGTGAGTTTCTCATTTCCACCAGCTCTCATTACATCATAATGTAGGGCAACCAGGTCACATTTCTTGCTCAGTATGCAACTCATTACCAAACAAAAGTGAACAGGTATTGATGAAATCAACATTAAAAGATTGTATTTCCTTATCATGGTGTGAAGTGCATTTGCCTGACAGTTTCAATTTACAAAACTGATGGTGTTATGTTAATAGGAGGTCCATTGGACTCTGATCATGTTACTAAAAGGTTATGTAGGCTAATAAGGTAAAAACGTCTTACCTTATTAAAAAGTTTTTTTTTTTCCCTAATGGATAACTAGCCTTTGTTTGACCCACTTCTTTACAGTCAAAATAGAGTATATTCTGGTAGAAGAGAATTACAAAGGTCATTTACACACATCACACGATTTCCCTCTTGAACTAAAATCCCAAACCTTCTCACATATTTTTCCTCTTATTTAGGCTATAAAGCATACACTTCTGCATGGGTAGCTTCTACAGTTAATGTTATGATCTTAGTCATTCGGGAAACTCAACAGAGGAGTCAGCTTTCTATGTTTAGACCACTTCTGGGATTTTTTAAGGGTCGTTTTCTTGCTTGTTTCACAAGAAAATAAGAAATCTGGTGCTCTATATGATATTTCATAAGCGCATGAGGACAGATGATCCAGCAGCATACTGAGCTCTACGTGTGATTATGTTTCCAGTGAGGTTTTGCAATATTAAGGAAGATGATAAACAAAGCCACGTGTTGGAGAACGCGGTCCAAAGGGGGCGGGACCAGGAACATTTCCGGATTCTCCTCTTGACAATATAAATACAGCTGCGCACTTTTATCATCAGAAACGCGCTCACAACATGATATAATATAGCAGTCAACACGCATGAAAATCACTTCAGCGGCTTCTCAAGTCTAATACTAACAAGTCTTCTTTTGTTGTCACTGGGTTTCACATCTTGACAATGCCGTTTCTTGGACAAGACTGGCGGTCTCCTGGTCAAAGCTGGGTGAAAACCGAGGACGGATGGAAAAAAACGACGAAAGATGAGAACGAGACGAATAACAATGTTTCAGAACGGAAGAGGTAAGCGTTTAACGATTAAACGTTTGTATTTGTTAGTGTTTGGTCTGCTATTTCCCCGTGTTCACCACTAACAGCATCACCAAACAAATGGCGTAGTTTGCTGCAGACGCAATATCTGCGTCAAATTGATAAACAAAAGCGTATATACATAGCAAAACTATTGACACCATTTCCTTTTATAGTCAGAAAGTTGTTAAATTGCTTAAGATAGTTATTATTTTTTTTGTGTTTATACGTATTTTATATGAATATTTATACAATTATATATTCTATGCGTCTCTCTAATTGCTTTAATACAATTATAAATAGGCAAAATTATGTATATAGGTCTACAGGGCTGCAGTTAATAGCTGTGGTAAACAAAAATGCCTTTGTGTTTACTCATCATGTGTTAATCACCTTGCTATTAATACCATGGTAGAGGGACAGGTCATATGCTCGAACTGTTTACTGTTTCTAGAACTGCTGTAGGTACAAATGAAAATTGCTTTACTCATTACTCATCAAACAGGTTGCTAAACTATGCAGATGTATCCTACACAAAGCATTTATAAGGCACTTGACTCTGCTTTCAGCTACTGCAAAGAAGAGCATGACAAGGAGAATTTGATCCTCAGCATTAATTATGATGTGGCTGCAAAGAAGCGAAAGAAGGACTTGCTGAACAACAACACAAAGATTCCTTGTGAGTATCGTCACTTGTTTCTTTGTGAAATCCGAACTTCTGTTTGTGCAAACATCTTGACTTATTTCTTCTTTACAGATTTTCACAAAGACAAATGGATTTACGTTCACAAAGGGAGCACCAAAGAGGTAAGGCCTGTTGTCTACTGCAGTATGACAGAGTGGGCTAGTCGGCTAACTCCTCTTTGATCATTTCACACAGCGTCATGGATATTGTACTCTGGGTGAAGCATTTAATCGCTTGGACTTCTGCAGTGCCATCAAGGACACCAGGCGATTCAATTATGTCGTAAGGGTGAGTTTCCGCTCGTCTATTTGTGGCAGAGCACACAGTGATAATAGCCAGGCTCAGTCTCTGAAAAGGGTTAACTTAAGTCTTGGGTTCCGGGTATCTGCTACTGTCTTCATTCTTATCATCGCACACCAGACAAGAGGGCCTCTGGGGCTGTTTCTTGGCAAATGCACAGTGATTTTACTTGTTTTCATTTTAACTTAATGTAGCTAAAGTCTTTTAAACTCAAGTTCTCAAGTTGGTCAGTACAGCTCTGGTTTAGGGTCACTGACGAGAGGATGTTCGACTAGGTTTACTTGTTCCATTGATGAAAGCAAAGGTCGTTGGCTAAGAGCAGATAAACACAGGTCGGTGTGATGTTGAGGTCACTGTCTCACAGTGTCCCTGGAGACAGCTGAGGTTGAGAAAGCTTATGAAATCAGAACGGAAAGTCAAGTGACTTAGGTGCCCATTAACTTCCCCCTCATGGGCCCTTCTCTCTATCTGTCAGCATTGTGACCCTGAATTCTGATCCGATCACTTGACTCCACTGTGCTATAGAGTCAGCTATGATGAGCTTAAGGTGCTGGCGAACTGGGCCATGATCACATCAGATGGCAGGTAAACATAGGATCAGGATGGAGTCGTTTACTTGAAGCTTTCAATGACCTTAGCCAGAGTTCAGTTCAGTGCATCAAATATTTTTCTAGACATTTCCAGGCGCTCTTGAGACACAGTAGTGTCAGGTTTATCTTACAGTTTGTCTCTAGCTTGTCTGGCCTTGCGCTGGTGTTGTGTTAGAGCTCGGTTACAGAGATCAGGTTTAGTAGGGATGGAAAAACAGACCTTTGAGAAGACTTAAACAAAGACCACCAATACCTCTTAATATGATAGTACATCATATCACTGTCATTAAGCTGCGTAAATTTACCCTTGATAGTGATAACTACATAATACGAATAGCTTTCGCATCTCTTTTCAACTAATCCAAAGCCTTTACGGATAATTGTCATATTATTTCATAGAGCAAGGGAAATAAAATATATACTAAGCTAGTAAATTGACACAATAAAAAAAAAAAAAGTAAATAAAAAAAAAAAAAACTTTATTTTGGCCAAGGCAATTTGTAAATACATACAAACATCCATGTAATTGTATTAAAATAAATGTATTTAATATGAACAAATAAATATTTGCAGCCAGTGTAAAATACCTGATATAAAGAAAGTTGTCCAAACAGCTGAACACATTAACTCATGAAGTTCATACAGCAGTGTGTCTTGGATGGAAACACCCAAACGAATTCTTGGCATTAAAGAAACAACACTGAATAGAATTGTCTATACGCAACATGTTCTAAAGCGTCTGTTTGATTAAGATACCATATATAATCGAATCCCTGTCAGTCAGCTGATACACATCTATCGCTGCATGATATATCCCATCATTCACCTAGGCTTAATACGTCCCGTTCTGCCATACCGATGGAAGCAGTGAAAGCAGACAAACACAACCGTGACAGGTGTACAGATTGACACAACGAACACAAAGACCAAGACAACAGCAAGAGGTGGAAAGTAAAGGGTCAGATGAAGGCTACACTTTATCTCAGTCGCCGAAATGAAAACACTCCCTCCAAAAAAGAAAGAAAAAAAAAGGGCAGAGGGAGTGATGCAGGGGGAGACAACGCAGGATGAGTCACTTCAGAGTCTGAGCAGTGAGTCATTTCTTCCTTGACACATGCCAGAGGAACAGACCGCACACCTGCACGGTGCAAAGCTCAAACTGTACTCAAGGGCACGGCCCCCGAGTGCCAAGACTCGCAACACAGCCCGTCTGATACGAGACACTCGCAGCCTGTGCTTTTCATCTTAAGTTCTGAGTGTAAACTCCTCAGGGGCTCCACAAGAGGGCACTAATTAGAGCCGACGACTAAATCGCTCAAAAGAATCAGTTTCAGACAGCTCAGAGTAAGAGAGCCGACACTCACTGTACAGAGAACAGAGCTTCCCGGCCGGAAACATTTCTTCAGTTTTATCTGCGGCGATCGAATGTGCGATATGGAAGCTATTAAACAGAAAAAAATGAAGGGGCGTGTTTTGTGAAAAATGACTGTAAACACTACCACATGTTTTGCGCAGCAGATGAGAGCGATTGAAATAATCCTGATACTCACATAGGAAGAAGCGCCCTGACCTCAGGATGGCGGTTGATGCCAACAGAGGGATCTGAGCATCGGCTGTCTGAAATCATTCAGCTTGAAATTAAATGATTCAAGTGAATAAGTTGACCAATTACTTAGCTTTACTATAGTTTAAAGCACTGCATGTCATTTCCTGGCTTCTTTGCTCATCAAGTAGGCTGCAATGGATCAATAAAATAATTTTTTTTTTTTTTTTTTCACCTCTTGGTCTTCGTTTCTTTTCTTTTTTTTGTGATCATGATATTTAATTTTTTCCCTGATGTCCACTTATTATGCACTATTATGCACAAAATCTTTATTCAAATCGTTCTCTTTAGATCCACTACTGTTTTTTTTTTATTATTTGTTTTTGTAATTATATTTTATTTTTGTCCCTGATGTCCACATTCCCAAAATTCACTAAAAAACTATTTTAAACTTCTCCAAAAAATTCAATAATAATAATAATAATTATAATATTTTTTATTCTCTCTCTCTCTATATATATATTTATTTATTTCCAACGTTACTGTTATTATTACTTTTTTTCATTCAATTACATTTTTGTCCCTGATATCTACTTAATCGTACATACCAACTTATTTAATTATTTATTATTATTATTTTTGATTTACTTGAATTCTTCTTTCAGTTCTACTAGTGTTCTAAAGATTTTATTTCTTTTTTTGTAATCGTGATATTTTATGTTTGTCCCCATTATCTAATTAAAATCCAAATATATGTTATGTATGTAAGTATGTTTTTATTATTTTATTTGATTTTATTTGATCTGATCTGTTTTTCTCACCAAGGTTAACTTATACACTTAAGTAATGTTACAAAAAATATACAATTTAATTTCTTTTTCACATTTTTTGAAACATTCTCCGTGGCTAAAATAAAAGAAATGGCTAAAAAAAAAAAATCGAATCACAGCTGCTATTAATTGAGACTGCTTAGAATGTCAAATCAAATTCATTTCAGCATTTATGTAAACACTCTGCCTACATTTTTTAAACAAATACATAATGTCTTTATGCACATTGCAATATAGTGTTATGTTTTTTAAAAAGAAAATGATATTTTAAATTTTAATAAAAAAAAAAAAAACAATATATTAAACATCCAAGAACTGATTTACATGGAAACAAACTTCCCACCAAATAATTTCTCCAAAAACAGCAGGTAGTTTTCCACTTCTCTAACTTCAGCACAGCTCCACTGAGTGAGCTCATGCCATAATCCATATTTATTTCCTCTGACAGATGCTTATTTTATCCCAGTGTCACATGGACAGGTGGTTTGTCACAGAGCGGCAGTAATCTATAATCGATTCGCGGAGATTTACTCGCTTGATTGCGTCCAATGTTGCGCATGCGGTGCTCTGTTTAAGCATCAAAGCCCATTAACAACTTTCCAACAGCTTTGATGTTTACAGTATAATTGCAGAGCCAATCTGGAAGGAGTCCAGACCACCAAGGAAAGCAACAAGTGAGGCTAGAGGTAAATCTAAGACCCTCTGATGGGGTCTGGGTAAGCAGGCAGTCATCAAGCCGTTCCCACAAACTGCTTTCTGGGGTTTGAACAGCCTGCCTAGACAAAGATGAGACAACACATATTTGAAGGCCGGCCAAAATGCAGAAGAAAGAAAGATGCAGGTCATTGAGATAAAAAGCCGTACAACTAATTTGGCCCAGTTACAGCACATCTAATGAAAGAATGCACTTCAAAGAGATATTTGTTTGTTTATTATGGCTTTTGTTTACAGCAGAGTATACAGAAGGAGGAGGGGCTTAAAGATAAGAGGTCTTGGTGATGTCATCGCTGAAGGAAAGTCGTTTAGACAACTTTTTTCTTTTGAAATAATTTGTGTACAAAGCAAATTGGAAAAAAGCACTGATTTTAAGCAGGAAATGCCCTTTGAGACTATTTAAACCATAAGCGCCCTAAGGTCTAAAGAGGTTTTAGTTGTACCAGCATAACCACTTTAAAGGGCAACTGTGGTAAAAGCCTCGTCCCCCTCCCTGTTACCAAATAACTCACATTCCTGCACTCACAAAAGCCATATTGGGGGTGCGTGCTAGTGTCTGTGGAGTGCTAGAGAACAGACATTTAAAAAATGTAAAAGGGATGTTCACAACAAAGGCTTTAAAATGTTTGATGTTTGTTGATTTTAGCTTTGGTATTTTGACTTTCAGAGAAAATATTTTAATTCTGCCAATATGCCATTATATTCATTCGTTAACACCACTTCACTCCATTTTATTTGATGATAATGTTTTCCCCCCGGGCGTCACAGCAATGGCTGCCCACTGCTCCGGGTGTGACTTCTCACTGCTGTGTGTGTTCACTTGGATTGGTTAAATGCAGAGCACAAATTCCTAGTATGGGAAACCATACCTGGCCACTTGTCACATCCTTTTCTTCGTCTCCAGCAAACTCCCTTTTTTAAATGGTCTTTGATCTTCGGCACATTTGAGCGTATAAGTTTTCTCAGTCATATACCTCTAATCACTTTATCATGATAAAGTACTTAAAAATGACAACATTTATAACCAGATGCACATTTGTACGCTTTGTCCAGTACAGTACCGGCATTTTCAGACTTTGATTCTCAAATTAATTCTTATTAAGTACGGCTGCTGTAGTCACTGGAAAAACCTTTACCCTGCAAGCGCCAATCCGGAAGCTAGAAATGCGGAAGTGTGAAAAAGGCTAATTTAGCATTACATCACTTGTTCACCAAATGGATGCTCTGCAGTGAATGGGTGCCGTCAGAATGAGAGTCCAAACAGCTGATAAAACCATCACAATAATCCACAAGCAATCCCATCCAGAGCTCTGATCTTGCTGTTAACATCTTGAAAAGTGATGAGTCCATAATTCAAAATAACTCCTTTTGTCAACTCACATCAAAATCCACTGACATATTTGTTTAGAAGGTTTTTTTTTGTTGCTTGTCAACAGTGCTTGATCTGTGCATTTCTTTCTTGATACAGATCAGACGACTTTTACACTGAAGCATGCTGTTTCTTACAAACAAACAGCTTTTCTCATCACAAGACATTACCTGTTGGACTGGAGGGGTGTGGATTATTGTGATGTTTTAATCAGCTGTTTGGATTCTTATTCTGACGGCATCCATTCACTGCAGAGCATTTAATAGTGAGCAAGTGATGTAATGCTAAACTTCTCCATATCTGTTCTGATGAAGAAGCAAACTCATCTTGGACAGCCAATGTTCAGCTTAATAACATTTTGGGGTGAACTATTTATTTGAAATAATTTCATAGTTTTTTTTCTCGCCACAAAATCTCTGCCAAACAAAATATGATGAGGTTTAACTGATTGTTCTTTGTTTTACAAAAAAAAAAAGTTTCTTTTCCAAACACAGAAACGTAAAAGCAGATGTCAAATATACAAGTCAAATTGTGCCTGCACTGATCTACCCTAGCTTGAACCCTCACACGAATCCAACACGTGAGAGCAGCTGGGGAAATGTGGCAACCTGTAAACCTCTAAATGTGTTTGAATATGCGTGCATGCCATATAGCGGCTCTGAAACACCCTCATGGGGAAGCGATTAGAGTAAAAACACACATGTAGAGCATGAGATGGAAAAGAGGGATAAAAACCAGAAAATAGACAGGGAGGAAAAGGACAACTAAGAGCTATTTATTATTCCAAGGAAAAACAAACTGATCTTGGTTGATGATTAGCAAAAAGTGAGAGCGGAGGGCAGGTTAAAATCACTGCCTATGATTTCTAGAAAGAACACATGGCGAGAGAGCGAGTATGATTATATATAACTGGTCACTACGCCACCCAGCGGCATTGGCGCAGAATTGCCGCCCACCACAAATTGTGTGGCATCGCTAGTCATTTTGAAATCAAACAGCTGTACGCCACAGATAATGTTTACAGCACTGACGAAAGCGCTATTACAGTAAGTTGTGTTGGTGTGAGTGTGTTTCTGGTTCATCTCACTTGTACTGCGCCGGTGTGGTCGGTCACCGTTCCCAGCTGGACGTATTGCACCTGAATATCGTTACCCTGGAGTGGAGAGGCGTCAACCCCGCCGGTCCCGTCGGTCGACGCCACTGCGATGAGCTGTGGCCCTCTTAGAACCTAAGAAATAGGTGGGAAAAATTCGAAACATTAGCGCTATGATAACATTTTGAGGAAACAACTAGGTCACAGATCCCAGTAATTATAACTGTATACTTTAATCAAACTGACAACTCATTTGTTTGTTTTTACTTTTAATATCTGTATTTATATTCTACTATTAGTGTTATCTTTATGTACATAGGGTCTGAGAGTAACGCAATTTCAATTCCCTGCGTGTGTGGAAGAATTGACAAAGTAGACTTGACTTGACTTGAGGTGAAACTATGCCGAAAGCTTATTTATTTATCTGTGGGAAAGCATTCTAGACACAACACAACTGCTAAATTTCCTACATGGTTGTAGTAAGAATCAGTCCTAAGTGACAATGTGACTAATTTCGGTGACTAATGCTGTCTTACATGTGGCTGTCAAATTGAAGGCAGACAGTAAAATGCAATGCAGGATGTTCCCTAAAATGTCAGCTCAAATATTCTTCCTATGATGAAACAAACTAACCAGATGAGTCTGTTTAAATTATACACAGCTTTCTGGGTATGCAGTTACTTAAATGATTTTCTTTTTTCTTGAGAGATAGGCATCAGTGTGGTTATTGTTAATTGAAACTAAAACAAAAACTATTATAAATGCTTTTTTTGTAATTGAAATTAAGTTAAAATAAAGTATTAAATTAAAAGCTTAAGTGTTAAAAAAAAACGTATAGAAATTAAAATACATATGTTGCCTGGCCAACTGAAATCAAGTTGAAGTACTAGAATTAATAATAGTAAAACAAAAAATAAATAAATAAAAAATTGTATATTTAAAAACAAAAAAAAAAATGACAAAAGCACATTAAAATAAAAACTTACAGAAAATACAGAAAAATTCAAAATATAAAAGTTCATATCTGTTTCAGAACTGTAAATAAATAAAAAGAAAAAAACAACATTATAGAAAAATGATTAATTAGTCAGTAGCTACATTACAAGATACTAACAAAAAAGTAGCTAACGGCATTGTGTGTGTGTGTGTGTGTGTTAGAATATAAATAAGAGTGACATCATCAAACTAAAATAAACTTGACAAAATAAAAACTATATAATAAATTAGTACATGATATATTTTGCTTCATTTATTCTTAATTGCATTCTTCTTATTTTATTTTTATTTATTAAATATATCTCTCTATCTTTTTTTTCCTTCTAGGCCTGGAAATAGTTGCTGTAGGAAACAAATGCAATCCCCTTTTTTTGCTTTTTCCACTGAATGGTAGTCATTCTTCAATGTAGCTTCTAGGATCAGGTTTTCTTCTTGTATTTAGAAGTGGAAGGTGAGATACTGATGATAATTTGATTTTAATATGGAAATGATTCACATCCACGATTATCTAAGTATGTTCCAATACCCTGTGTAAATAAATCATTGTGCTTTCCTTTCTAAAACGATTACTGCTTTCTTCCTTCCTTCGATCCATACTGATTGCTCCTTTCTAACCTTCATCGGTGCATCCATCATCCCACTGTTTAAACAAAACGGCATTTCTCACGGTTTACATTTTAATCTGCTAATGTTTCCACTCGTTCTATAGCTTATGCAACTGCCTGTCAGAAACCTCACTAATGTGCACCTGTTTTTCAGCTCTTCTTATCACATTGTCAGGAAGTTCAAAAGTCCAACACTGCATGCAGTATGCAAACACTGTCACAAGAGTAGGAAGTTCAGTACTAAGTATTTACAATACAGTAGGCGAACAACATCTGGATGATGTGCAACATCTGCTGGATTCTGAAGTATGCAACATTGGGACACTTCGCTGTCCCATAAAGCAACTGGAGCTGAAGTCGTACGAATTGAAAAGCCAAAAATCTGAGAACTATGATAGTTCATCGATTCGGACGCAACCCAAAGGGAGGAAATGTTTCCATTCTCATAGTAACAAGCCAATCAGGATTGTCAAAATGCATTTTGAGTCGTTAAGCAACTGTTTTAACGGATTTGAAAAGTGCAAAGCTATGTGATATAATATAAAAGTGACAGCTTAAATGCTCTCGCTTGATTGCCAAGTCTGAAATTTCGATCGTTAGTTGAAGTGGTGTTGCAAACCTAATTCAAATCAAGCCAGGGATTTAGCACATTTCCTTACGCACGTGAAACTGATTCTGCATGTGTGACACATCTAAACGCTCATCATAACAGCTTTGTGGAAGGCCTAGTTTCCAGCTGAGCTCTCACAAACACATCTCCATCCAGTGCCAAATCGCCGCAAAACAGGCACATAAAAGCAAAAACACTTGCATGAAAATGCATGATGGCATACTCTCACATCGTGTTCGAATGCCCGAACACATCATTGATTACACATCATCTAACCACTAAAGGCGCTCTGATGTGGTCACGATGGTTTTGGATGCTCTGGCTTCCCTTCAATTACTGGCGCTAGGCTTCAACCTGAGCTGTGAGTCAGTAATTTCTCGATTGCAGCAGTTGACCGTTTCCACATGCAACGCTAC
Organism: Enteromius trimaculatus; assembly: GCA_032361065.1. Classification (NCBI taxonomy): domain Eukaryota; kingdom Metazoa; phylum Chordata; class Actinopteri; order Cypriniformes; family Cyprinidae; genus Enteromius; species Enteromius trimaculatus. Next base: position 10,408,692 of record JAUMHP010000070.1, read on the forward strand.
TCATTCAAGAATGGCCATGTGCGATGGGATTCAAATGAAACGTGAACTACAGACTAAACAGTAATCGTTAATCATTACAGCTCTGCTGCGACTCCATGTGGTGAAAGCTCTCCGGTTCGTCTTGATGACATCGGAGCACCAGTGTGGGCATAAACAATCAAATCTGAGTCTCCCCGAGTTGGAACTGCCATGCACTCCCAATTAGGAGAGAGAAAATCTGCTGGGCTGCACAGAAATCCCACAAGAACCCCAGTTTCGGATCCAGTTTGTCTCTGCCCCCCCCGCCCCAGATTCTAGCACAGACGTCGACTTTGAAGTTGTGAGTCAGTGGCATGCTTAGATGCCCACCATGTCTCCAACGGCATGGAGAAAAGATGCCAATTTCGCCACAACGACTGCTTTCTTCGAATAGAAGACGATGCAGCCGTTTAAATCATGGGAGAATAACTAGAGTGTATGATTTTGGGTTGGTTTAAATGGGATGAAACATTATTGAAAAATGCATTTCATACATACACTGACTTGAACGCAACTAATCTGTGATGAGCATTTTTGTACATTTTTGAAATGGGTTCTTGTATGGTGAAAAAAAGCCTTGTTTAAAAAGAAAAACTTTAAATCTTGAAGTCACATGGTGTGATTAATATGCAGAAAAATAAAAAGAACCAAAAACAAATACAAACTGAACAAAAACAAAACAAACAAAATCAAACAAACAATACAAAACAAACAAGCAAGCCAAAATCAAAACAAATCAAACAATGTAAAAATAAATAAAAACAAAAGAACTAAAAGTAAACAAATCACAAAACCAAACCATAACTAAACAAAAACCGAAACAAAATCAATAATAAAAAACAAAAGAAACTACAAATAAACCCAACTAAATAAAACTAATTATACAAAAACAAAGCAAATAAAAACAGATTAAACAATGCAAAAATATAACAATGAACTAGACAAACCAAAGACAAAATCAAAACTGTTCCAAAACAAAACCCAGACCCACAAAAACAAGTAAACAAAACAAAGCAAACTTAACCAAACCACAATTTAGTTAGTAAAATGTCAGGTGGTGCAGCTTCTTAAAAAATGAAAATCTTTTTTGGAAAACCTTTGGAAAATAATGATTGTGCACACTTGTCTGGCAGGTGCATGGAAAATGTGTTATTTTTACTTGATGGCTACACCACATGACAGTCACTGCATTAACATCTTGAACCAAAAACCGTATGAATGCTATTCAAAACTACATTAAACCATCATGGACACTTGATAAAGTGACTGACCTGACCTGTTTACTCTGGTAAACAAAGAATAGCATGAGAACAACCGAAGGATAGCCAGCAGGTCTTAAACACAAACACATGCACAAGCTCAGAGATATGCACACACAAACATCTGAAGTTATTGGGAACTAGAGTAATTCACAGCTAAGGGACGTCTTTTACATTTCCTGTTTCTCATACCATCATTTATCTGGACCAGAAAACTGCTAAGACACACACAGGAGGCACCACCTTAAAACTCGGATACTTTCTCATGCGGACAATCATGAAAACAATCAAATAATAAAGCATGACGCTCACTGAGCATCCATATGACATTTTGAAGCCATCCGTCAGGCCTCATAAAAGGAGGAAATGCATTTTTCCACATTAAAAACTGCGTTTTGGGGATTTAACCATTGAATAATACTTGTGAAAGCAAACACGGCTTCAACAACAGGAATTTTAAAACTGCAAGTGAGGTTTGTTTGTATGCTCAGCTGTGCGACTTAACACAATGAGACTTTTACGATGCTGGGTGGACGCCTGCGATCGCATAGCAATGTAAACCCGTTCTCATCGCCTGACTTCCGGCCTCGCAACTGTTGTCAAGACGAGTCTCCGCTTAACCGAGCATGGGAACAAATAAAGTAAATCTAATTCAAAACACGCATCACATCGGAGACGCTCTTGAAGTCATCCAAAAGTTGCTTGCCCAATTGTTACGAGGCAGATGTGTCACCAATCTTGGCCAGAAAAAGGTGAAATCCAGAGCTAAACAACTCGGAGTTGAACCGGTGTGTCTGCTGCCTTTGACAGAAATAAAAGGCCTTGTTTGAGACATTAGTTATCCGTGTTCTGTTTGTCATTAGCGAGCAAATCAAACTCTCAGAGGAAACAAGAGTAAATAACCAAGCCAGTTGTTTGCCTTCGCGCTCATGGCTGGATTGAATTCGCATTGAAAGGCATTTGAAGCTGAAATGAATCGTGCCCTTTTCTCAGGGGTCTCCATGAGCTAACCTACCCCCCGTGCCCAGCCAGGTTTCTTTCGAAAGCAGCCAGACTTCAAAATCTGCTATCTCTATAGAGGCGAGCTGCCAAACAAAGGGTTTAAAAATTGGCAGAGCGAATCGGGATCCGCTGTCAGCTTGGGTTGATGGGGACTAAAAGCAAACAAGAAAAAAAGGACCCCGAATAAATCTTTCTCTTATGTAGTAATGCTTTCAGCAGCAGAGTAGGACAGCAAACACATTGAGGAACTGGAGCAAAGACAACAAGGAACAAAACAACAGCAGCTTAATGCAAAAAACATTTAGTTTGGGGCCTTGCTGAAACATAACAACCAACTGTGCAAACACGCTGTTCCTCCCAAACTCCATTTTTCATTATCGCCGTTTTATCGTTGACTTCGGAGCGTATGATTCTCGGCTCGCTATAAACGGTAAAGTCATGGATTCCCCAGAAAACTGTATGAAAATTGGTTAAGCTCTACTAATAAGCTTGATGAAATCTGCCTCTTCACGATTTGTTACGCAGCATCCAAACCGTTTTGGAAGAAGAATCAATTTTTTTGCACAGTTCAATAACTATGTTGTAAAAGAGGTCAGTCTCCCAGCAACATGTACAGTTCCCTCATACCCTCAAGAGTTGTCAGTATAAAAGAAAAAAGTTTCTCTGGAAAAGTAAACACTTCCGCCCAGTTTCTACATGAAACCAACAACTTGTGCATCTGGAGCAGGCCAGACCTAAGCCAGGACAGATGTGATGGCCTAACTATTCTGAGAGAGAGAGAGAGAGAGAGAGAAACAGACAGACAAAAAGAAAGAGGGCCAAGAGGACGTTGGACAAACTGAGTGAACTCCTAAAACCTTCGGAGAGTCCTACATCACTTCTGCTGCAAAACCTTCCACAAACAGACACAAACGGTCGTACAGTAAAGACAAGTCTAAATTTGTATCCAAAATCAGTTTGTTTTACCCTGACATTGAACATTATCTAATGAGGACATCTGCGGACATTTGGGCTCAACGGCTAATTCCTGTTTGATGAGTATCTGGTTAATAAACTTAGAAAAAGTCTCCACACAAACAAGCTAGTCTCATAAGATACAGTATTATGCTTGTATGGGTTTAATATCTCCTTAAACCCCAAAGTCAAATTTGGAAAGCTTCCATCATCAACAGTACTGTATCCACACCAATTTAACATTGCCTTGAGCCTGGAAGCAGAAATCATTTCTAGTGGATATTCAGTTCCAAATAATTAGGCATTGGATGACATCACTAATGTTGAAGCAATACAAGGTTTAGCTCAGTCATCATGAAATGTTCATGATGCTATTCCATGTGCTACGTTTGAAAATCGTTGTGGCGAATCTAGACCTCCACACGTGTTATGCTCTTAGTAATGTTGAAGCAATGCAGGGTTTAATAACATTTTTAATCTGTAACATTTCACATTGGCTATTGGTCCTGGACTATGATCTGACTTGCTAATATGTGATAATCGAAGGAAAAGATGCTTAAAAGAAAAAAAAAAGGTTTGTGGAAACAAGCATGAAAGGAAGTTTAGCAAAGTTTTAGCAGAAATTAAGCTAGGTTGGAAAGAAGGAAGGTAAGGAAAGTTTGAAATATATGAAGAGGAAGCTCAAAGGGAAAGAAGCTGGGAGCAGGAAGGAAACCCGCTTTTCAGTGGAGTGGTCACCAATTCGGTGAAAAGCAGCACTGCACATGTCCTGCACAGCGAAGTTCAAAGCCTGCTGCAAAAGGAGCTATTGACAACTTACTTTCTAGCTCCAAATGCTAATCAATACACAAAGTGTATGGACGCACCGCTCTCCCCTCTTAGACAGATGTGAATTTGCGTCCTCAATTACCTCTGCTATACAGGCTGTTTTTAGCCAGGTCAGAGGAGGAGTCTAGGCTACACAAAGCTCTACTTCTCAGCCATCTGAAAGCTTGGGGCTCAGAGTCAAATTTGCAAACGCATGCTGTCTCCCAGCCAGCAGATAACGCTCCTGGGAACAGTGATAGACTCCAGTCTCAGAAAAGCATGGATTGCAACTGAGCAGTCATCCTTCGAGATTCTAGATTCTTCATTTGTCACATGCATAGTTATACAGGTACAACACGCAGTGAAATGTATCCTGAACCGCTCCTACTTAGTGCAAATAACAAGGGAAACAAAAGGAATAGTCTATAAATAAAGATATAAACAACGAAAAATAGAAACAATGAAAACATATTCCTTTAAAAAAAAGTGCAAAATAGTACAATGTAAACAGAATAACAATAATAGTAATAATAACAATAAACCGATACCAGTCCTATGAACGGGAGAGTGGCACTTCCTGGTTGAGGAGTCGAATCGCCTGTGGATAAAAACTCCTCCTGATCGGGGTCTCTCACCCCCGAAAGCTGTCTAATGGCTGCAGCCTCCTTAGTACGGCAGCACGGTCGCCTGCGTCACAGGCGCATTCTAATCAGAGTGAACAGAGCCTAGGTGTCAGCCCTGTTCCCCTGAAAGAACACTTGATAGATGGAACGAGGAGTCTACCAGGGGATGGTCAGCAGGAGAAGGTGATCCTGATAGATGTCTCCAGCAAAGCTGGCTTGCTCTGTGTGTGGGTGCACCTGCTGCGGGGCTGTGGTTGATGCCAAAGGCAGCCTGCACATCAACTGCCTAGAAATGCTAGAAAGTTTTCTAATGGGTTCTAATCTTGCTAGCTTACTCTTCCTTGTGTCTAATCTGCCCCATCGGAGTAAGAGCCCGTTCAACTAGAGGCATCGCCTCATAACAGCCGTTGTCTACCAACATTACATTATAGAGATCGGAAATTGCCATTTCAACATTTACCAGGTTTACAATGTGGATGTCCCGGCATTACATGCCAGAACTTTCTCAGCATAGGGGCTCACTACTATGTGGTCGATATGTCTTTGGCTATAACACAACCAAACGTTGGACCCAACTCGATCATCATTTGAAGCGTTATGTGACGGCGCAATCTCTGTGACTATCTTATAGCGGGGCATTAACTTCCCCGGCTTACCTTTGTAATTGTATTCCTCGGCATATTACAGCCTGGGATCGCTTTCCTTCCGTTATTAGCATGGGGTGACTGAATTGTGTACCCATAGCTTCTTTAGAAGACGCAGTACGAGTGAAGTGTCGACAGGGAACGTATATGTTACTGCAACCCTGGTTCCCTGAGACTCCTTGCCGTGCTATAACAGACCCATGTCTCCCATGTCTCAGGGAAGCAGGGTTACGGAAGTAACCTATACATTCTAAAAATAATGGTTTGACTTCAGGGTGGATTGAAGGGACACAAGAACAAAATATCTTCTAGATAAATTAGCTTGACATCCTAATACTCAAAATCGCTAACAACCTTAAATATGACCCCTGTGCAAGATTGAGATACTCCTGTAGCCAAACCCATCTTTTACAGCATATCCAAAGAAAAGGGATTAAACAGATCCTGAACAATTCATACAACAGACACACATCCATAAGACTCCTGATTCAGAGAGCAGACAGAATGAGATAAATAACTTTATAACAAATTTATCAACACGCAGATAACCCCAGCTGCAACGCTTGTTCTCAGGAACAAAGAAATAAAGCCTAAGTGTTAGTGTCAAAATGTCAAGTCTTTTCTTTGTGTTGTCTTCATTATGTTTCTAATTATACTGCTGATTTGACAGGCTGTGGTGTATCACTCCATGTGTTGTAAACTTGTAAAATATCTGCTTGACCTTAAAACAACCTCTGTGAGGAGACACACAGTCCAGTCCCGCCCTCAAACCTCATGTTTTTCCTCCACATTTTCAATGTTTCCAATGGAAAGCATCTCACAGCAGCATAAATTTCGTTGACTTGATGATTTTATTGCATCTTGTTCATCAGATGTTTTCACTGCATTCCAACTGGCAGTAAAACAAGAGGTGAGATTCTCACAAAGATGATTCGTTGTCAATGAGGACTGTCAAGCAATCTGTTTGGTGTACTGAAGTGTCCACCGATCACAACCCTCGCAGCAGGTCAGTTGGAACTTGTCTCCATTAGACTACCAAGGGATTTACTTGGGAATATTTGTGACAAGACCTCAGAATCCCTGCCATGTCCACATTAGCTTCCAGAAATCTGCTATCACGACCCAAGACAAGAGCATCAACAATGTTGTAAAATACAATCTGCTCCATTAGGACACAACGATCACTGGGATCGCAAAAAGCCTTGGACCATTTTATTTCAAATATTTAGTTTTATAACCAAATGAAAAGCCTTGCTACAACAGAGGTGAAAAGGGTAGATTCATTTAGGAGCTTGAATTGGAACTAAAGCCTCAAGGTTGTGACAACAACTGGGCTGAAAGTTAAATCCTGGAGAATTTAGCAGGTACTTAATGGATGCGAGCTCTGCGCACATCTGGTTTCAATACTGAGATAGAGGAAACTTGAAGTTCTGGATAGCAAATGGGCATAATTGCATACATACCAATATAAATATACACACATTTACAGAAGGAAAAAGTTACATCAATTGAACACACAGATGTGGCTTGTGAATGATATTCAAACTTTTGAGCTCATTTTTGTCTCATCCAAATTCAATAAAACAACAAATGCAAAAAAAAGCTGATTAGAAACAGATCACAGTAGTCTTTCCTAACTCTTTTTACATTTGTTTGAATAAGCAGGCTTAGAATAAGTCTTTATTGGGTCTGGTTATGGTGCAGTGCTCAATTTTAGATGTGTAGTGCCAAAAATCTTACTATGTAAATGTAGCAGGTTACTTTCAAAACACTGTGCTGTTTGTTTGAGCGGCCCAGCATGCCAACTGCAGACTCCATCAAAAGTCTTTGGAGCAGAACTTTTATTTGATACTGCTGATGGTACATTTGGCGCAGGTTGATAGGTGGCGCAGGTCGATAGGTTCTAACTTAATCTGATATAATAACAACATTATTCACATGGTGCAGCTGATTAGATTCATTTCACATCAACAGCCAATGAGCTTGCTGCTCAACATTTAAATACTTGGCTAGTGCATGCTGCAGGATTTGTAGTGCGCTTCAGAAACCCTCCTCCTTCCCCAGCTCCACCTGTATGGATCTGCTATGGGGGGATTTTATGTATGTTATATATGGGGGTGTTCAAGTGCAAATCCGCATTTTTGTAGTGTACACAGAAACAGTATCCAGTATCCTTTACAAAAACTTGTGCTTTGAAACCTGTTTTCAAACATTTGTGTTTTCAGTAAATGAACAGCTAAACCACGAAACAAGTTTTAATTTTTTTGCCGAGTAAATATCCCTTCAGCCTTTTTGAATGATTCATTACAAGGAGCAGCTAAAGAGTCATTTACTATTGAATTACACTGGTAGAGCTATTCATTCATTATTTGAACAAGCCAACACTTTCTATTACTTTGTTTTATGTTTTAGTGCCACTTGGCTGCAAACAACCTCTGAGAGAAAACCACACTTCTGCAAAGCGGTTCAGATATTCATTGTTCTTGCCAAACATCAACTAATGCACCTGGACTTCCCAACAGGAGCCAAAACTCCCTCTTCCTATCTACCTCAAAACTGGTCGAGGAAGTGGCTGCAACACTGTTCAGATCTCCAACTGGGTGCACAGCTGTGCACCATCCCCTTGTGAAAGAGGAGTAAATAAAGAACTCTTGTTCATAGAAAACACAAGGCCTGAGAGGTTTCAGTAATACACATCTGCAACGTCTGGACTGAAGAATTTGCAAGCACAATGTGGAACTAACCAATTGTACAAACCAAAAACAAAATCTCCTCAAACTTCAGTCTTCTTTCCTTATCTTTCGCTCTGGACGTCTGTAGATGTGGGGTTCAGATCAGAGGGCACGAGAGAGGGCATCAGATAAGAGATCACTGACTGATTTAACGCGCTGTTAACACTCCTTCACTTTCTCTCATGGACGTCTTTCATGTGCCGGCTGCGTGCATGTTTGTTTTAGATAGTGGAAAGCTAAATGATATGGCACGATAATATAGACAGACAGCCTGTAAATCATGGGCTCTTCTCATTGACAGCAGAGAGAACATGGCGAGCAGATGGAGATGTAAAAACTCAAATGCAATTCACATCCTCTGCCTGACAACATATAGAAGGAACTTTACACTATTTGCAAGAAAAGGTTTGTAGAGGCTGCATCTTTGAATTAGAATGGAAAAACTACGTAAAACAAACATAACACAATGTCTAAATGAAAAGTTGACTATGTTTCAAATCTAATGTAAATGTAAGTTATTTACTGCAGTTGTAAAATCAAATGTGCTGTAAAGATGTTTGGTCACAGAGACATTTGACGGACATCCAGCCTACACTGTTTGTGAGTATATGAAGACTTGAAAAATAGATTTGGTCGTTAAGTGATTTGAGAAAACTTAACGCACAAGACGTATGGCTCACTTTAATGATATTTTTAGTTTTTTCTTGCATGTTGTGGCATTCTTCAGAATTTCTCCTTCTGTGTTTTATGGAAGAAAGAAAATCAAACGGGTTTGGAACGAGGGTAAATGATGACAGAATTTCCATTACTGTGTAAACACTCTGATACAAAGTGTTTTCGGAGCATTTATACCCCTGCTGAAAGCTTTGAAGGGGCTGAGGCTCTGCTGACCTGAGGCTGAGTAGAGGATAGGCCTCCAGCTGTTTACAGGATGGAGATGAGTCGAAGACAGATGAACCATACCACGTGGAGATGAAAAGAAAGGAGATGGAGGAAGAGGAGGAGGGACCAGAGTGAAGAAACCCTTGGAAGGGACAAAAAGACCTGATGCAGGGAGAGATGTGGAAGAGGTCCAGGGAAATCATCTGAACGCTGTTTTAGGGCTAATGGCATTTTCTTTCGCTCTCTTTCCTCTTCCTATTTCGATTCACAAGAATGCACAGATAGATATTGTCTACTGCATATTTAGCCAGTTAGAGATTTCAGGAAACATATTTTGTGTACATGCAAACTTTGGCACTATGGGACTAAATATACCCTCATATCTACAATCATCTGGGAGATTTGCCAGGAGTATTTAAAAAAAAAAAAAATTACTCATTGCTATTGTACAGATGAAAACTATCACCATAATGGAGTATGTTATGGGTGAATAAGTGTGGGTAAAAAGCTGGAACTGGGAAACAGGCTAGAAAAAACAAGTGCTGATAAAACAGCAAAAGCTGACTTAATGGCAAAGTAGAAGCTAAATTTTCAGTCTCTGAGAAAAACTTGAGTAGTTTTTTAAGTGCATGTTCCACTACAGGGCTGGCGAAATGAAAGAAACACTAAATTTGAAATGTGTACTTAAATATTATCAATATTGAAATTATATTCACATTTATTTCATTTCAGCCACTTACCAGAGCAATATTTCACATTTTTATTTTGTTTTTCTGTAACAATCCAAAATTTTGATGTTGAGAATAAGTGTGTGTGTGCATTCAGCTAAATTACTGTTTTTCAGCCCTGTTTGATCTAGAGTCCATCTTTGATGTGAGCTGAGAAACAGGAAGTTCACTCTGTCCCAAACATCAATTTCTCAGAACAAATAAAACATGAGAGAGGACACACAAAGTGTGTCACGCAAACACAGACCAATAAATGTAAATGGGTACCTACATTTACCTGGCCGTCTTGCCCAACATGCACCTGGTGGATCTGTAAGTTGCCCTGCAAGAGAGGAAAGACAGACATATTCAAATGAGGTACAGATTAATGTCCCGTATTTTTGCAAAAGCATTAAAAGACTCTCATTCAGAAATAGATTTTTGTGTTTAAAAAGGCAAGTAGTTGAATGGGGGAAAAAATAAATCTCTACACAATTTTGTAAGTTTTGAGCATGTTTTTAAAACAAAAATATTATGAGAACACTTCTATTTCTGTTTAACATGAACACAACCTTGCTAACAAATTTTACCACAAAAATTGCACAAATATATTCAACCCTGTTACCCTACACATTGTTTGAAAAAACAAACAAACAAACATTTCTTTCAAAACTTATCAATAATGATAAGCCAACAATTACCCAGAAACTACTTTAGTCTTTACTGGGTGAGGAAAAATACTTTCTAAATTTGGAACTCCATTAACTGAAATCCTGTTACTCATTGCAGCATAGTTTCTTTAACTTTAAATTATTTTTATATTTTTTTAATTATTACTACTTATTTTATTTTATTTACAAAAAAAATTAGTAACAGGGCTGAAAATATTGCAATTCCTATAGAACATAAATAGAAAGTGAAACAGCTGATAAACATTTAGTTTGACCGTTATTACTTCTTATTTTATTTTATTTAATCTTTACTTCCAGAAAACAAGGACCCAAAAAATTGAGTAACAGGGTTAAAAATATTGCAATCTTCATAGAACATAAATAGAAAGTCAAACAGCTCATAAATATTTAGTTTGACCATAATTACTTCTTATTTTATTTAATTTACAAAAAATTGAGTAACAGGGCTGAAAATATTGGAATTCTCATAGGACATGAATAGAAAGCGAAACAGCTCATACTTATTTAGTGTGACCGTTATTACTTCTTTTATTTTATTTAATCTTTACTGCTAGAAAACAAGGACCCAACAAGTTGAGTAACAGGGTTGAAAACATTGCAATTCTCATAGAACATGAATAGAAAACGAAACGGCTCATAAATATTTATTTTTGACCACCTGAAGTTGGTGATCAACATTGCAAGTTTTTCCACTGACACCTTGTTAAAAAAGAAACATGCACTCTCTTTTTCAAAAGAGAATTTAGACTCTGTTTTGAATCATACTGATGGAGAGTGTCAGTTACACAACACATAGTTTTTCATCAGGGAAAAAAAAACTGGTGCACCACAACAAAATTTCAATCATGTTCTCCATCTGATTATAAAACACACACACACAAACACCTGACAAATATCTGGATAAAGGGAAATGATCTTACGACGGCTCATTTCCTTTACAACTCTCTTAAATAAATGGTATTGATGAGGCGGGCCAAAAATATTACAAAGACAGTCTTTGTAGAGTGGAGGCTGGATGAAGTGGCACGCTGTTGCTAAGCTTTGGACTTACAAACAAACACTATTACTGAGAATTTCCCCAAAAAATGAGCTCTGAAAGTCTTTGGCCATCATCAATTTTTTTTTATAAACCAGCACAGGAAGAGCTTTTGAACATTTATTCTCTTCTCCTCCCTCGTTTCCCTTCCTCTCAAGATGACGAATGGATCTGATCAAAATAATGTTTACATATTTGCGGATACCTTTACATAATCCCTCTTCAAATCTAGGACACGGAGTACTCAAGAGCCTTAGAAACAAGTGCTTGAGAGAAATATCTCTGCCAAAGATCATAGTAAGACTGTCAGGAATAATTATAGATAGGTGGTGTGGTCCTTGAGACCTTCGTGTGGGAAACACAAATGAGAGGTGGAAAGCCTCGGAGGAAGAAGAAGAATGAGAGAATGAAGGAGAAAAGAAAGCTGAAGGAAACGATGCTCACCTCGCTGTCCTGTGTGATCTGCACCTGTTCACCCTGTGGCACCTGAGCGATGTGGAGGTGTCCCTGCGGTATCTGTGAATGAAAAAGACACCCAAATAAATGTCATTTCTATTTAAGCTATTTGACAATGTAAAGCATGACAATATTATTTAATTGTTCATGTTTAAGACACATAAAATTAGCCATAGCAAGACAGAAAGTCAGAAATAGACAAAAAAAAATAAACAATATATACATTAGAAGTCCGAAAGTTGGAAAAAATTTTAATGGTTTTGAAATTTATGTTCAACGAGGCTGCATTTTTCTGCTCATAGATACAATAAAAATAGTAGCATTGTAAAATATTATTGCAATTCAAAATAAGTTTTCTATTTGAAAATATTTAGTATTTCATAATTTCTTAATGAAAAGAAAGTTCAAAAGAACAGCCTGTTTTTTCGAAAATCTTATGTACCATTAAAATGTCTATTTAATGTATCTTTGCTGAATAAAAATATAACCATTATTATTTTTAATAATTAATTAAAAATATATTACTTTTATTATTATTATTCACCCCAAGCCTTTGAATAGCAATGAATCATAATGTCCACAAAAATATTACTTATATATATATTAGAAATATATATATATATAAAACATTTAATATTTCATTACACAAATGCACATTACATTGAATAATTACAATTAAGTAATAGATTTCTGTTACAATTTATTCAAGTTAAACTGAACTTTTATTTTGATGGGTTGAAGATCTTTAGGTTTCGGTCTGTATAATATAATAGTTTTTCTCAAAAGAAATAATAATAAATAAAAAAAATGAAACAACTGATGATTTAATTTATCTATCCAAAATTCCTTGACATTCTGTGTTATACAGTAAATTACATTTTTATGACTGGATTCCGAGATTCCGTCTGTGTTTTTCACATTACAGAAATCATAGAGCCCTACAAATTTACCAGTTATGGCAATGTAATGATGTTTTCTAATGATAATCATAACAAAATGACTGGCGTCTTTCAGTAAAGTATTTACTGTATTTAAATTACAATACCACACCAAATGTATCATGGTTAACCTTGGATGACTTTTTAGTCTCGTGTTGCTTGATATTTCAATACTGCGGTATAGAAACAACACCAATTTTTCCACAAACAATGTGATGTGTTCCTAAACATTTGATATTACTGGTTTTGTTAATCAGTTTTTTCCGCCACTGCTTTCCCAAAATTCATGAAAAAAGTCTAATTTAGGAAAGTTTATACACAAGCGATCATTCAAAACCTAAAAAGAGCGTATCATTGTTTGCCATATCTGACTGGCTAAAATTATCGATTATGTGCGAATGACATTAACTGAACATTCAAGGAGCCAAAGGCCTTGACAAACGCTGACCATTGAGTTGTTGCCTCCGAGAGTACAACTATTATGGTTCGGTTCAGGGAGATGTTACACAAACAACAGATGACAGATCCGTTTCTGACTCTGCGATGCCAAGAACTCCTCCGCAGATTTAACTCTCCTGATTGTACATTGTGTGTTCAGGGTTTTGATTGTGCTGTCACAATGTATGCAGATCATATTTCAGATGGTGTGTCGGGGTGGAGATGACCTCATGCAGCTGTGAGAGTCAGAGATCATGTTTAGGTCCTCATGATCGGGCACAGCGGAAACTCTGCTGTTAAAGCTCCATCAAAAGCTTGCAGGGGATTGACTTTTCCTCTGAGTACCAGAGTTCAGGGAGACCGGGACCCTCTTACAGAGAGATGTTTGAGTGAGTTTGTCTGCGCAGCTGAGACAGATTTGAGATGAATGGTTATGTATGCTGTGTTACAAGATGTGTGAATTATATGAAACATATGAATTGATGTGTGGTCTTAGGGATGCTTGAATTAAGTAAGACAATTACGTTTGGTGGAAATAGTGGTGGCTGGCCATGGTTGCTAAAGCACTGCATGATGTCTGCATACTGGTCTAAGTCAAAAAAGCCTCCTTGAACTCCAAGAACTCCTTAAACTGTGCTCACATTGAAAAGTCTTTAAATTACAACTTTTAATTTTAATAAAAATTATAATTTTACTGAAAGATAGAACATTAGAAAGAAGAGATAGAACCACAGAATGATAGAATAACAGATAGACATAAAGAACAGAGATAGATGATAAATAGAATACAAAATAATATAAAGACAAAACAGATACATAGAAAAATGGATGGATGGATGGATGGATGGATGGATGGATGGATGGATGGATGGATGGATGGATGGATGGATGGATGGATGGATAGATAGATAGATAGATATAGACAGACACATACAGTATCAGCTGGTCTTTTGGGTGATAATATGATTATACTCACAACTTGCACCTGTCCGTCTTCTCCTATACGGTGGATCTGGACTTGCTGCGCGGCTCCAGCCAGAGCGTAGTGCAAGGCCTGCTGGGTAGAGGTCTCGATGGCCGATGTCTCTGCGGCTGAGACTCCATCTGCTCGAAAACACACATAAACAAGTTCATAACGCAGTCCAACTATGTGGGTCAAACCAGAAACTAGAGAGACTGGGTCAAACCGTGTCAAACAACTGCTTTCAATAACAGAAGATACTGCATAACTGCCAAACACACACACACAGTTCAGCAGGACCGAGACAAAGAGCACACAGTCTGTCCTCCGTCACGATTTCGGTACAATCAGACAAACGCCTCACACAGCCGCAGGTCACGTACCCGGCCATATTTGTACGAATGTGAACATACGCGAACCCAAACAAATGTAGAAGAGAACATATGATAAACAAGGTTCTCACAGACGGAGCGAAGTGAGAGAGTTCACATACACACACCCTGAACTTGAGGAAAATCCCTTCCGACTGATGCTGGACCTGATCCAGAGCATCTGCCAGATTAGAGCGTGTTTATACAGCGTAAACGATCTCAAAATACACAACAAGGGCACTCGACCTAACAGCCCAAACGCACTTGTGCCCTAAAACTGTACGTAAACCCAACCCCTTTGTCTAAACAACGAGAATTACCTACATGCTGCAACAGCCCAGACACTTAAAACACACTCTCACCGCATTTCTGATTAAAGCTCGTCAAGTTGTCTCGGGTGTTCATTTACAAAAGTTGCAGTGATTTTAAATCATAGCGAAGGGCATATTAGCAAACTAATGTTTCTTAGCCGAATGTGACAATGCCGCACTGTTAGTGCAATGTGATCTGAGACTATGTTGCGTCTTCCCAAGGTTGCGGATGAAAAGTAAACCGGATTCAATTTTATGCATCTGAAAGGTCTCCAGACCAATTTGTCCCTCAGCTTGCCAGTTTTCGCTTCTTGGCTGCTATCGGTTTAGCGATGCCCGTGAAAAACAAAAACAACTGCGTTTTATGATTCAATGTTAAATCACAGCGTAATAATGGTCTGAGGATGGTGGTTTGATGAAAACGCTGCAGCTTACTAAACGTACTAAATGTTTTTGGATTTGTGACCTGTCAGTTAGCACACATGCTAGTATGGTAAAGATAAAGGTAACACTTTACAATAAGGTTCATTAGTCAACATTAGTTAACCAGATCTAACCAGATCTTCACTGACCCCGCCCCTCTTTTCCAAGGCACTCTCAGAGGATCTTTTTTTATCCGTATTCATAGTGAAACTTGCTAATTAGCACATTATTAGGAAAGGTGATTTACAAAGATTCATTAAAAGACATTACACTCACTGCTTCTGTAGGTGAGGCTGGATCATGAATGATTCGCACGAACATAAACACATTTCGGTTGATCAAGGGTGCGTTTCCCTTCAGAACCAAACGTTACGTTAATCCTCCGCGTCTTCAGTCACTCAGATGTCGGGAGTAAATCACTACTGCTATGTTCATTAATACATTCAAC
>JAUMHP010000070.1:10424493-10455396 GCA_032361065.1 Enteromius trimaculatus
AACAATAATAATATTAAATCTATTTAATATTAAATATTACATTTAATATTTTTATATATATATATATATATATAAACATATACATATTAGTGCTGTCAAACGATTAATCATGATTAATCACATCCAAAAAACAAGTTTTTGTTTACAAAATATGTGTGTGTACTGTGTATATTTATTGTGTATATATGAACACAAACATGCGTGTGTTTATAAGGAAAATGTGATGTTTATATGTTTTGACAGTGTACACACACATAGTTCAAACAAAAACTTTTTGGATGCGATTAATCGTTTCATCCTCCGCATAAAGACTTTCAAGCATCTGTCGTCCGAGGCTACACAGGTTCTGTAGAGGATGACAATGCTCACATGATGCAGGGTCGAGAGTGGGTCAGTGTCGCTCCATGATGTTGACCATGCTGATATTACATGCCAGTCATGCCGCCCAACACAACTCAGCTCTCACTATCTGCTCTTGGCTGTCCTTCCTTTTGAAAATGAACTTGGTGTTGGGAATCTGCTCTTGTCAAGCTGATAGCATGCATATCCACAAACAGAATTACAGTACAGTTAGCACTTAGTTTTACTATCCATTTAAAGCATCTGAAGGAACGGTTACCTTCTTCAAAACGTGTAAACAGCTACACTGCTGAAACAGACAGAAGCCAGAGTGCATTTGTACATAGAGAGAGCGTCCCATTTCTGAGTCTTTTGTTTTTGCCAAGGCTGAAGAGAGTGGAATATAACAGTCTGAAAGTAAAGCTGGAACACACAGTCTTTTAGTCTGACCTCTGAAATTTATGTCTAACATTTCAGTTGCTGGAGCTGATCGCCAAGTCCCAACTGCCTTCGCTAAGTGGAGTGGCACAGAAAAACTACATGAACATTCTGGAAAGGGTTGTGCAGAAAGGTAAGCTTACTTACAGTACTGTACTGTACTAGTGTCACATCCTCACCATCTCATTTACAAAACCATTAGCCGATGCAAATGTTTGTGTCTGTTTACATCTTCAAAAAGATTATTCACTCAGAGGCTTGTACTGAAATTTTCTTGTGGCTAATAGGAAATAAAAATTAGGCAAAAATCTGTCATAACAAAGTAGCTGTTTATTCTGTTGTCTGTAATCTCTCACAACACAATCAGTTTGGTGGGCTTAACCCATCTCAGAGCTAAATTTCATAATTTCCTGCCCTGGAAAGAACGACAAGCCTCAGAGAGCAAACAGGAATGTCAGATGTATTGTAAACCAAACGTCGTCTCGGATAAACAAAGGTGCAGGTTGTTATAAGAAACTAAAATGATCACGTTGCAGGCAGCGCCATACTTGAATCGCTTTATTCATTTACCTGTCACTCTTCTTATTCTTCGGCTTATGCTTTAAATGTCTTAATCATAATGGAAAGGCGTTCTGTTTTGATGTGCGTGTTATGAAAGCCTCAGGCATGAACTTAAAGTATCCTGTGACAGACACCAGATCCTGTCCGCACTGTTGGACTCATGTTGCTGTGCGTCCTCGAGTTGTTAGCTACTAACTAAACATTTGCACTCTTTTCAGTTCTTGAGGATCAGCAGAACGTTCGACCGATTAAGGAGCTGCTGCAGACGCTGTATGCATCACTATGCAGTCTGGTTCAAGACATGGGCAAGTCTGTGCTGGTGGGAAACATCAACATCTGGGTGCATCGCATGGAGAACATACTGCAGTGGCAACAGCAGCTTGACAACATTCAGATCAACAGGGTAAGTGTAAAACTCACTTTTTCACCCCAAAAATTCAATTCAATCTTTTCTTTTCACCTGTACGTCGTTTCAAGCCTCTATGACGTTCTTTGGATCACTTTTTATATACTTTTATTTTTTCACAATTTAGACAAATACGTTTTTGTTTATATGCTATATGTATGTGTGCTGTGTTTGTTTATTATGCATATATAAATACACACACTTACTGTACATATTTAGAAAATATTTACTTGTGTATTATTATATTTTATATTATATAAATATATTTAATAGTGCTGGGCAATGATTTATTGCAACCAAAATACTTCTTTTGTGTGTGTCTGTATGTGTGTACTGTGTATATCTATTTTGTACTATACATAAATGTATACATTTAACAAAAATGTTATTCTTAGGTATTAAATATATTTTTATGTAATGTACCTAATATGAATAAGAATACATGTCAATATTTTCAAAATATATACTGTATGTGTGTGTCTTTAAATAAACCTAATAAATGTAAACTGCACACACACATATTATGTAAGCAAACATTTATTTATGATGCGATTAATTGTTGCCCAGCATGAATATATAATATATAAACATAGCCTTTTTTTATATGGTCCACACTCATTTTATGTAAACAAAAACTTTTATTTTGGATGCGATTAATCGATTGACTGCTTCTTATGTCATTTAAAACATTTTATAATGTTCTCTGATCATGAATGTAAACAGAAACATTCTTCTTTCATTTGTCCAGCCCACAAACACAGGGATGACTTTCCTTGATCTTCCGGCTAGCTTGCAGCTGAACATCATGCATTGTCTCTCAGACGGACGAGATCTGGTTAGCCTGGGTCAAGTATGCCCTGACCTAAGTGTGCTGACAGAAGATCGGCTGCTGTGGAAGAGACTCTGCCAGTATCACTTCTCAGACAGACAGGTAGACTTTTGTGGCTCTTCAGATGGAATGTAACACACTTACTTGATGAATCTTGTTAATTTGTGTGGCTGTTTATGTCTTAAATCTTGCACTAAATTTGGTTAAAAGCAATTTGCTATGTTCTTCACAGATCCGCAAGCGCCTAATGGTGTCAGATAAAGGACATTTGGAGTGGAAGAAGATGTATTTTAAGTTGTGCCGGTGCTACCCTCACAAAGAGCAGTACAGTGACACATTACAGTTCTGCACACATTGCCACATCCTTTTCTGGAAGGTGAGACTAAACTTATTCACATTTTATATGAAAATTCATCACTCTGTTTTTCACATATACTCCTTTTATGGCAATAACTGAGTTTTTTCTGTTCACTTCAGGATACAAACCATCCTTGCACTGCCAATAACCCAGAGAGCTGCTGCAAGGCCGTGTCTCCACAGGGTTTCATCAACCTTTTCAAGTTCTAGGGGGCACTGCATTGCTGCCATGTAAATAGTGTCAATAGTGCAAAGGATTCCTGGATGACTTGAGGGAGGGGAAGACAATGGGCTTGCATAAGAAGCAGGTGTCATAATGTTTTGTGGAGAAGTTTGGAAACTGAATGTATATGTATATGCGAGGAGATAAACTAAAAAGCTGTGTTGGGAATCTGTGTATTTATAAAGGATTATTTTTATTTATTCAGCATGTTTACTTAAAAGAAGTTAAATTAAGGATAAGAAAAAGGATGTTTAAATTGATCCTAGATGCATAAAGAGTTGCCCTTGTGCTGTCAGGATGCCCTGGTTTCTTCTGTGAATGTAATATAGGTTGGATTTTTGGCAACACAAACATTTATTAGATGGCATAATTGGTGCTTTAGCAAGTGCATGGGAATGTTTACCAAAATGGCCTTAACACTGGTGTGCAATACTTTTCTAAGTCCTTTTTTTTTTCACTTTTATACATTTTGATATTTTCAGTGGTTTGCAATTTAAACCTGCTTGTTTTTCTAAACAATAAATACACTAATATGTTGTAAGCAGATCTGAACTGTAAACTCATCCAAGGTGCCTTATTCTGAGTTGTCATAATCAAACTTAAAAGCAGTCATTCATTTGCAAATGGTTCCTTCTGAATCATATGAATTCATCTTCATATGGAAATCGAAGAATAAAGTGTTTATATATATCATGTGAATTTATCACAGTTCACAATAACTTTAACTTTCATGTTTTGGATCTTTTCTCAACTTGTAATTTCTATGCTTACTATGTTATCTTTGGTATTTGAAGAACATATTTGGCAAAAAAAAATGCATCAAACAACAAGATTTGTAAATAAAAAGAAGTTATTGGTCCTGTTAATATTATCCACAATCTATCTTCGCCTATCAAGTATTTTTTTACTGCCATCTTGCGTACAGGAGATGTTTTTTTTTTTTTTTTGACAAATATGAGTTGAAGATGTCTGGTGGTGACTGTGTGTGTGTTTATATATATATATATATATATATGTGCTCTATAAATATTTATTTGTAATACTGGGTTCTTGTATTTACATGAGTTCAACTCTGGCTGCGTTACAAAATTCACTACATAGTTAAAAATGTATCTTTTTTTATAATGTTTTACTGTTGAATTACAAGTTACTATTTTGACATTAAAGTATATCTCAAGAAAATATATTATGCTATGCTAACTTTTATGCAATCATGTGCTGCAAATTTTGCTATAACAAAACACTCCCAGCAGTAAACACCTCAGTCAACCAACACTGACCCTTCAATGCTGGCATCTGCATATTTATGCATGAACCTATTTTGCATAAACATTCAAATAAATACACATCACAGAAAAATTTGCATTAAAAGAAACATTTATTTTGTTTCTTTAAATAAGCTCCTCATCCTCCATATAAGAGAAAAAAACAGTTTGATTTTGCATTAAAAGAACATTTAATACCATGGCATTTAAGATGCTTTATTAGCATATATTATGCGTGACTTATTTGCCCCCAGACCAAACAAAGAAATGCATTAAAAAGTCACAGTTAAATAAGAACTGGAGCCATCGTCAGGACTGTAAAGATTCTCTTCTGTTCCTTAATTAACAAAAGGCTTGAGTCTGACTGTCAGGCAATAAGTTACAAAGACATTTCAGTCTGTTCAACAATATCAAAGCTGAAAGTATTACATTATGAAATTATAATTCTGAAACTCATCTGGCTAGATGACTCAATTACAGTACAATCCAAGTTTAGTTTGTTTACTTCTGCTTGGGTGGTTTCATCATGGTTTTTTTTCCAGTGGAAGAGCTTTACGCAATGTCAAGTAGGTTATGTAATTTTCCCTAAGTCCAGTAGTTCAATGACTAGTGAAATAATTGTTTAAATAGCTGTGACACTGATGACCACTTCATTCTACTTCATTGAAACAATACAATCAGGCAAACAAGTAAAGAGGTTACAAATAACAATAAAAAGGCAGTCTTTAAGTCTAGTAAAATAAGAAGTAAAAAAAAGATGCTGGGACAAACAGAAAAAGAAACCAAAACTAATTCACACAAGAAACGGGCCCATTGTGGCTTTTTGAGCGCAATTTAATATATTTTTTTAAATTGTTTTTCTTTTTAAAATCGCCAGTAGGGGGCTCCATAAGACCTGAACAACTATTTGTTAATACTTTGACGAGCAATGTTTTTAAATATCAAACAGTTTACAAATGCAACTCAAGTTTGTTAAAGATGATACACTGAACTGTTGACATTTTTCCCATATAATTAAGCAAACATGCTTTTCGCACTGAACCATGGCAATATTACAAATTAAAATTTTCTGAAATACATTTTTTTAACATAACCTTAAATAACAATTCATTCCTATCAGTCTACTAAATAAACTTTACAAATGGGTTCACAATATGGTCACAATGTGTACAGAAGCAACGTATTTGAAATATAGAATGTTATTAGAAAATAACTTTTGAAAAGTTATAGTATCTGTCCTACAAGTTATCAGATAATTACACTTTATGACTATTCATGCAAACAACAAAATTAACTCATATTCCTGTAAATCGTGTCTTAAAAGAAATTAAAAGAAATTAAGGATGCACCAAAAATTGAATTAAATTTCTAGATATTCTAAACTTTAATGTGCTTAATTCCAAATTAACCTCTGATCGATACTGGGATCCCTGTTATGGCAATAAAAGAACTCAAAAATAAGAGGTAGACAGTGCAGTGCATACATTTTTTGTAGCGACATTCAAAACTTCATACAATTTTCTGTAATAGTGCAATTTTATGAGGTTTTAAATCCAGCAGTGCATAAAGGAGCACTAATTTGACTACCTTCGAGTACAGACATCAACACAAAGAGAGACGGGGCAAAGTCACACAGGCCAGATGTGGTTTCAGAGCTGGTGCTGCTGCTATTCACTCTTAGGCTCTGAAAGCATATATTATGATTATTATTTTTTAAATTGGGCCTTGGTACTGTCTTAATTAAATAAATTATATATATATATATATATATATTTATAAAAATGTAAATATATACATATGTATATTTGTATACTAAATAAAATATTTATTTTGTAAACATTTACATATTATTAAATAACCTATAGTACTTATGCATATGACAAAACTCACTGTATGTCATTTCTGTTTTGCACCACCCAAAAACAGGTGCTGGATGAAACATTACCTGTTCAACACAAGTCACACAAAGGGACATTTTCCCTTTCAGAGTTTTGAATGATCCATTCAATAGCGTCCCATCCCTATGACAAACAAAATAACCTTTAGAGCTTCATACTTTATTCAGAGGCTCGTATAATGCTTCATCTGTGATATATAAAATATCAAACAGTTTCATTTTATAATTCCAAAGAAACTAAAACAATTAATGAAACTAAAGTAGAATGAAAAAAAAAAACATCCACAAAAACAACAGGGTTTCCTAGACAGGGACAAAACGACATTATTAGTGCTTTGAAGTTGCTTATTTTTGGTCCTTCTCTGATTGTGTCAGCAGGAAAAAGGAACTACTAAGTTCCCAGTTATTAAGAGAATAGCAAACTTTCATTAAGGACTTGAAACACATGAATAAACATGTGACATTATGTTGAGTGGGATATTCCATGGATATTTGGTCAAATTAATACTTGTCATTACATTATATAAACTGAGTTACCTTTCTTGCATTAGCTGACATGGTTAGAGCCATCAGTCCCTCCAGATAGCTGCTCAGACTGACCCCCTTCACTGTGATGATCGCCTCTTGGGTTAATACAGTTCTGCAAACGTAAAGCAGAAACAGGTGTTACCAGTTTGATATTATTGCTTTTAGTTTGTATGGCTTGCAAGTATATTGATGCAAATATTATAATTAGATCCCAATTACGTAAAAAAGGTTTACAAATGGCTTTACTTACACCTCTGGATTTTCTGGATGAGGCCTGTAGACAAGCCTTTCATCAACTGATATTAAATTAGTTAGGGTTATCTGAAGGAGAAAATAAATGTCTTTAGAACAGCATAAAATAAAGATGTGCATTCATAAAACCACTTTTATGAATAGAGTAGCTGTCAAATGTTAAACCAGCACTCACGTTTGTTGAGCAAAGCTCCATTTTTTTCTCTTCTGGGTCCACAATAGAATGTTCTTTTACATATGTGACGGTCCGATTTGTCCCTAAAATCTAAGGGGAAAAGTAAGATGCTTATAAAGCCAGTTCAAAGAGAACCTCAATATGATGTACAATTATTTCAAATAACCCAAAACACCTGGAAATCAAACATATTTCTTACTTTAATTTACTGTCTCAATGACAGTCTTGAAAAATCTTGATAAATGAGGTAGTCTTTTATTAAAAGTTTGACTTATAAATATGTTAAGCTCTTAAATATATAGTTAAAAAATGGTTAAAATTTCTGCAGAAATTACAGTATTAGTGCCAGCTGGTTGCCAGTAACTGTAGATTTAATTTAGCAAATTTTATTTAATGACAATTAAATAAAAATGCAAAGCATTTTTGGGAACCAATATTTAAAAAAAAATTAAAAATGAAAAAGGTTGAGGATTTCTGGTTGCTAGAATGTTTTGCATTATAAGTTTTTTTTTTTTGTAATTATAAAGATTTTATATTATATTATATATATCTATTTATATTTGAACAAACTGTTGCCAATATATTTACAATACATAAATACAAATCAACAGAAAGTTACTGGCAACCAGCTACAATTTTTTAAAGTGATCCTTATTCAGTCAACCATGAACAACTGGAAAACATAGTGGCCTTTGAATATTGTTGTGGAGACATGAGGGCCTTGGAAACCACTGTTATATACAGTTAGGAGTGTTATATACACTTTCTTATTGCTGAAACTATTAAATATTGCCTCCGATTGTTAATTGGACTGATAATTATGCGTTTTAGAGGTAAAATATACATGATATGTGAGATATAAAAGCTGTAATGTATTTAGCAGTGTGACGCATATCTTCTGACCGCTCTGACAACCGCTGGAAGCCCCCACTCCGTGCTGAGGAGCCGATGACTGTGTAGACGTCCATGTGTGTCCAAGTTCCTGTAAAGAACGTCCACTCCGACGACACTAGGGTTCATTGGATTAGGATACTTCCTCATAGCCGCTTTGATCACAGTCTCCCAAGGGTAGCTGTGTGAATACAATAAAAAACAAATGACAATAGATTTCCGCGATTTATGAGGAACATCACTGCACTGACCTCATAAGTAAAACCCATTCAAGGGAAATTTAGCTTAAATACGAGGAGGAAGAAATGTTTGCTAGTGCAAGTTCATCATCAACAAACATCACATCCATGACAAAGAGGCAGGAACCTTAAATAGCCAAAGGTTAGTCTGAAATAATTAATTTCCACATAATGAATCATTTCTGAATGAAACTAATGACTTCATTCAAAAAGAAACTTTGAAATATACTGGTTTTGCACAATTCTGTTTTGGATGAATCATGTTGCATCATGAATCGAGTTAGTTTGCCAGTTTTAGTTGTTTTAAGGTGGTCTTAGCTCATGGTCTCCTCAGCTGGTTTACCTTCTTAAAAAGTCAACTGAGAGGCCAGGTTGAGAAACCACCAGGTTGTTTATCAATATGGAAACCACATTTTAGTCAACTTTTGAAATTTACTGACAGGCAGGAAAGCTATGTCATTAGGTTTCAATAAAAACAACAGCAACTAAATAATTTGCAACTGCATTTATGAGTTAGTAACAGCGAGTCGCTTAAGGACATTGCGCAAAACTGTAATAGACGTTCACAAAGGAGCAACCGGCTAGGCCCAAATTAACGCATATTCTCAATTAAAGCTCAGATTTGTGTTGCGTGCAAATATTAACTGCTTAAAAGCGTAATGCGTCCAAAGGAAGCGAGCTACGCTGTTTCCGGATACTAGCGCTACAGAAGGAAATCGGGATGCAAATCATGACAGAGAGGATGCTGGAATCTGTGCATGCGAGCGCTGCACTCGTCCTGAACGCTGCTTGTCTACCTGAATATGTGCTCGGTGCTCCAAATCTTCATTTTTGCGACAATTCGAATGTGCCTCCTCACGACGGTGGACTGTAAATCTCATACATTTATATTTTCAAGCTCTGCTCCCATCATACCGGCTTCGAGATGCTCCCCATCTAATCAAGTGCAGCGAGCGGAGCCCTCGCCCTCTCTGTTAGAACAGCAACTACCAATAGAAATCAAGCTTTGTGGGACTGACGCTTGTAGACAACTTGATGTGCATCAGCGTTGCGCTACAAACGTGCAAAAGTGGATTTATGGTTAATACATATTGCGTTGTTGATTTAAGCGCTCGGCAATACCAGACGCACAATAAACTAGATGATTTACTCTATTTTGTCCGTTTATTTGGCTGCTAAAGACATGCATGTAAGTGTATTAGTGCCGCTTCATTGCGTTTATTAAAGATGAAGCCCATATTTTATGACTTAAAATTTTTTGATGTTGTTGTTGTTGTTCGCATGACATTAAAAGCTGCGGTTAACCAGAATGACACAATGCACATGGGGAAATTCTTGTCTGGAAATTACATTCTTAACGCGCACGCGCATAACTCCTACGTATAACAACGAAATAGTGTTTCGTTTTCAGTAGCCAAGCCATACGAACTACTTTACCCTGTAGTGGTATTTGTTATTACTAGTAATAGATGGACAGCGCCGTTGGTATACCTTCTGGTAAGTCTCTAAGTCATAGCCCATATTTTGTGTTTAGTTAGTTTGTTTTGGGAAAGTAAAGAATGTGACAACAAGGAAGCGCAAAGCAAAATCCGTTTAGCTGTCAATCAGTTGTAAATGTTGTTTTCAGTGTTTTCAAGCAAATGCAGGACTAATGATGCAAAAGAGTTGTTGGTATATATTCGCAATGGAGCACGGATTAAAAAGTAGTTTTTTTAACTCTCCTAAAAGTACTTTCTTAACAGCAATTGGTAATTTCAACCGATTTCGATTATTAATAATTAAAATTATTATTATTATTAATATAAATAACTTTCTTTTATGAACAGTTTCTTATTTAACATGTTAAGGCAACTGAGTATTAAACTTGTTTGTAGTACAACTTTTAATGCATTTATTGGATGTATTCGGCTACATTCTGGGTCTTGTGTTGTAAACAGCTCTCTTTGTTCTTTTCCCCAATAGATAAACAATTACAGCGCTATTTGGGCTCCCTAAGTAAGCGTATGAACGGGTGTTTGGTTCAAAGGATGTCCAGCTGTTTGTCCCGATCCCGCACAATCACGGCGTACGAAGCACAGGTTGTCACATCCCAGCCCACGGAGATGCAGAAAGCCTCCAAGCTGATGCAGATTGTCATTAAAAAAGGTCAAAGTGCTTGCAGTTCGTTCCTCACATGCCTTGGAATTTATGACCCGGTGTTGTATGAGAACGTTACAGGATTCCCAGGTTGGAAAATATATAAAAAATTAATACATTTAAAAAAAAAATAGATATTTGCCACTGTCTGAATTGTTTATTCATTACTTATTTTTCTATTTCTTCTTTTCTTTCAATCATTCAGCACAATTTAATGCAGAGGACCATCAACATGCAGAGCAAATTCCTCTCTCAGGTAGATATCTTTGCATATTTGGCCTTTTTGGTGATATATCTTGTCATAGACTATTTATTTAGTGATTTGTTGTTTCAGGAAGCATCTGCATTATTTCCTGTGGAGTATGTTTTGAAGCATGGCTGCTGATTTCAGCTTTTTTACACTGTTCCTAAGACGGTCGTGAGTTGTTTAGGACCAGGTTAGGACCTAAGGTAGTTGCTTAAACCAGCTCAAACCAGCCGTGATGCCATGCTTCAAAACATACCTAACCAGAATAGTGCTGGTTTTTCAGTAGAGGGTCAGTAGAGAAATTATTTAGCAATTCCTGCTCAGTGGTTAATATACCACCTTACTTCCTGCTGTTTCATTTTTGTTTGTAAGATTACATCAATCACTTCATACTACAGGTATTGCTATGAAAAAAACCACATACTTCTCAAATGCGTGCATGACTTGTTTTGCTGTCCCACATCCCTTTGATGCAGTGTGTCATGTCATTGCTCATATTGATGTCTTTTGTTTTTTGTCTTCTCTTTTTAGAAAAAATGCAATTTACACCTTGTATTATAAACATACAAAACTCTTCTCTGACCAACTGTATTATTGGGAACAACAACCGGCAATGCATTACTTGTGACCAGCATTCTTTGGCCGCTCAAGATGATCCAAGTAATGGTAAGTGTCTGCATGTGCAGCAGGAAATATAGGTAAATGCTTCTAGGGTTATGGAGGTTATGTATATATATACATTAACATATAGGTCTTAAAAAAGGTGTTTAAAAGTAATTAATTCCCCCCTTCCAAAAACGAAGGCCTGAGAATAGACCTTAAATTGGAGAACAAAGTCTTAAAAGTTGCAAACAAATAATATAATAATAAGTCTTCCTCAGTAATTTCATTTTCTTGTTTTCCAGTGCAAATATCTAAACATCCTATTAAGATGCATTGAGCACATGAAGCCTTGTTTTATGAGCAGAAAATAACATTAATTAATGCTTAAAACAGCAAAATCAAACGTCTGTCAATAGGGAATAAAAATCTAATTGATTTTGTCTGAATTCTGTTAATTATTCTGAGCCCACTGCCAGATATTTGATCAAAACCCACTTCATTTTGATCAGTTTCTCAGAAAACAAAGCTTCCTGTTTTATGTAATTTTGCTTATCAAGTAAATGTGTCTTCATTTAAGAATCTTTAGACATTTGCAGTGGTAAATAAGACAAAATATGGATTACTTTCGAATGTGTATTTAGAAGGTACAGTAAAAGTATGTGAGCATTATTTATTAATATCTGTTTTCTGAGAAATGGACGTTAAATTTACCATTATTAAACTTGCAGAAACCCTAAATAGAGTATTATATAATGATTGTATATATGAATAGTATTTAAAAAAATAATAAGAATTTTATTATATTTCTTTACAAACAGTGAATGAAATGCCGGATATTGAGAGCGGTGATCAACTGATCCCAGTGCAGAACACAATAAGTGGCAACGGTGTTCACATGGAGAGATCCAGCATAGAGTATGTTATTATAGGTGACCATAACAGTATGACAGTCACTGAAGTGTCAGACTCTGAGGTTGAGGAGGACACAGAGATTGAGCCAGAAGTGATTGGTTAATATATGTGAAAAGCCAGACAGGAGGGCAGACTCAGAGTTTTGGAGAGCTGCAGATTGTCAGCTCTCCTCATCAGGCCTGACCTAAGATTGGACAATGAAAGTATAATGTATGCTTCAAAATGACTAGTGCTCAGGTTCTCAGCAGATGCTGCCAAACACACTGAAATATCCTTTATCGTGGATTTTTCTAAACCTTGAGTTGGTAATGATGTTTAATACTGAACTTGACTGAACTACTGACTGTTTCTCATGTTTTAATGGGTGCATCAATATTTATTTGTTTAACAGAAATGTATGAAAGCACATATGTTGACTGATATTGCAATCATTGCAAGTCTTTGATAAGCTTAAGCTTTCTCTAATGACACGCATGCCTGTTGTCCAGTCTTTCGGTAATATTTGTATGTATATCTTAACTTAATATCTATAGATATTGGTTGTGATAGATACTCCTGATGTTTCAATAGATAATAATAGATAATAAATATTCTGTTATAGCATCTCAGTGTATTCCTTTACTTTTTTTTTAGGAATGTCTGATAATTGTAAGTGTTTCTAGGTGATATGACATGTGAGGTACTATAAAGTCATTTTATTTATACTGAAGAAGGAATATGGGTGACTCATTTGTGATTCTGGAGTAATAGCTTGAAATAAATGTAAAATGTGAAATTAGAGTGCCCTCTTAGTTGGTGTAGCTGTCAAGACTAAAATATTACAGAATTAAAGTTTTTTTCCTTGCCACTTTATCTCTTTTCAAATGAAACTGCTAAATCGGTGTCTTTCAGTAACTTTAAATAATGGGCCTCCTGTCTTGGCCAAGACACTCCTGTAAAAGATTAAAGATTTTTAATCTCAGTGAGGTTCTATCCTGATTAAATAAAGGCTGAATTAATATCTTCTTAAAATAATTATTTAATTCATAGCAGTGGAGAGAAATCACAGTCATTGAAAGGATATTTTTGTGATATTTAATTTATACCAGAGTATGTTCATTTAGATGTGTATTTTATACATTTCCTGTATTTTAAATGTAAAGTATATTGGATTAAATATATTTAATTTTAAAATAATGGGAGGCTTTTATTAGAAACTAATCAATCAGAATGCCTTACAAATTTAAACACTTCATTCATTTATTTGTATTATTGTTTTTATATAGCTACAGTATATATATTTCTTTCCTCAATATTTTGATTTGTTTGCAACCTCAGACTCTAACCTACGAAACCGTACATTAACAGAAAGTTTATTTATTCGTCTTTCAGATGCTGTATAAATCTTTATTAAAAAAAACCTTTGTCTCTCTCTCTCTCTCTCACACACACACACACACACAAATATATATACATGTACATACACACACCTACTTTTATGTTATCACATAAGGTCACGTGACATTTCGTGGCAATTACTCCAATACCCATAATGCCATGAACTGTTTACATATGTCACTTCCTCTAACTGAAACTCGCAAGATGCTGCCTGGTTCTTTCAAAAAGCGTTAATGTATTTATTACTGATACAGTGAATCTCAAAATGAGTTTAAGGGTTAAAAACGAGCATAACAGACATTCTTTCATGGATTTGTGAAAACCGTTTGCAGTCATTGAATTTCCCGCTGCGACGCTCGTTTGAGGCGGGAGTCTGTTTGCTGGAGTAGTTGGCGAGTCTAAGTAACGTTAGATGCTAAAAATGCAAGTTACAGATATCGGGTCCAGAGAAGATGGGAAAATATGGCACAGAAAATCAGTATCATCAAAATATGGGTAAGGTTGATACAACCAGCTTGGAGCAAACTGTTTTTATGCAATGAAAATAGATTAGATTTGGCATTAAACGTCGTGTGTTTCCAGCGTCTTGGCCACTGTAGTCAGAAACGCTTCTGCTCGTCAAACAAAGACGGTTCGGTTCCTGCAAGTGGCTTTTGACACCACTGGAGAGTCGTTTCTTGCTGGTGATCATCATGGCAATATTTATGTATTTGACATTAGCAGAAACAGGTAAATACCAAATTTCCCCGTTTATCTTTTCATACGTGTTGATTTGTGTTATCACAAGTAACGTTATATTATATTTGCTTGTCTCCAGATTCAAGCTGGTCCAGAAAACAGGCCAAGCATGTACTTCTTTAGCGTTTAACCTGAGAAGAACCACAGAGTTCCTTGTTGCTCTGTCTGATTATTCCATTAAATGCTTCGACAAAGGTAAGACACGTTATTAGAAGTTTCTCATAAAAACATGCACATGTTTACTTCTTCTTCTAAGAAGCGTAAACTACTGTTCCCAGACACCAGACAGCTAGTGAGCTGGATGCGGGGTCACGAAGGTGCCATTTCTTCCCTGTCCGTCCACAGTTCAGGCAGCTACGCCATCAGCACTTCCTCAGACACCGCTCAGTTCTGGAACCTTGATACCTTTCAGAGAAAGAGGAAGCTTAATGTTCGTCAGTCTGTTGGTATACAAAAGGTTAGACGTCACTTACCTGTACATAAGTATCAAATCCTGTGGCAGTCCCTAATTCCTGTTTTTTTTTGTAGGTTTTCTTTCTTCCACACAGCAACACCATTCTCAGCTGCTTTAGTGACGACTCCATTTTTGCTTGGGAGAGCGATACACTTTTTTGCAAGTATCAGCTGCCTGTTCCACAGGACGGGCCCAGAATACACTACAGGACTTTTGCTGTAACACAGTAAGACTGAGACTGTAGCGCTTAGGCTGATGATACACATGGCAACTTTAGGTGAGACACAGGGCCCATGACTGATTTAAAGTATCCAACTGGAAAGTTGCCTCGTGTACCATCAGCCTTAAACTGTAAACTTAAACCTAAAAATTGCACCGCACCACCTGGTGTGTTGTAGGTAATCAATTTGTTTCATTGTAGAGATGGGAAAACACTTGCTGCGGCAGGACGCACCAACTTAGTCCATTTGTGGTGTCTGGACAGTCAACAGCTCTTGAGAGTAATACAAATGCCTCCAAAAATCAAATCAGTAAGATTTGTGGAGTTCCTCCCAGAGAGTTTTGATGGCGGATCCAACCAGGTGCTGATCAGTTGTCTGCTAACCTAAAAAAACAAATGATCCAGTTTGTTGTGGAAGTGACTAATGCTGTAATATACTCTTCTCAGATTCTAGGTGTTTTGAGCCAAGATGGCGTCATGCGCTTTATCAACATTCAGTCATGCAAGCAGATCTTTGAAATAGGCTCCCATGAGGACGCCATCACGTTGGCAGCCATTTGCCCTAAAGGCCACCATATTGTTGCTTTGATGGACAGTGGTGCTCTCAAAATCTATGACATACGAAGCCTTAACCCAGAAATCAGTAAGGTACTTTTAGGTTTTTATTCACTGTTAAATATTTGTCTTTCTTTGGAACTTCCTATTATTCAAAGAATCCAGACAAAATACTTCTTGAATACCAAATCAACACATGATTTATGAAAAATCATGCAACTCTGAAGACTGGAGTAATGTTGATACACCTTGCATTACATTTTAAAACATATTAGTAAGTATAGTACAGTAAAAACAGTAATATTGTGGTCAAATACATACAGTCTTGATAAGCATAAGAAACTTATTTAAAAAAACCAAAAAAAAACCATCTGTTTTGTATGTGCAGCCTCCCCAGCCTTTGTTGAAACCGGTCACTAAAGACAAAGGCGGAGAGGGATCAGGTTTGAAAATGAAGGTTTATACTGGGGCAGGTCAGCGTCCTGTGAAAACATCAGGACGCAGATTCCAATCCAAAGTTTTACCATCTGCTGTTTCCTCACTGGATGACAAAGAGGTTCTGTTTATATTCAGTTTTACAAAATGTAATTACATTATTTAACTTATGACCCAATTATAATCATATCTAATTAATCTGTTTTGTGTAGAATGATTTGCCTAATGGCCTTAACAAGAAAAGGCTACAAGCATTGCTAAGAGCATTTGGAGAATACCCAGCCAAATATAGGTAATGTAATAAGTGTGTCATGCAGAAGTGATGATGTTTCGTTGATTTATTGTGAAGCTGTAGTCTGAGTCTCTGCTTTATTTGTGTGTGTGTGCTTTCCGGCAGGATGTTCATTTGGCGTTCTCTGTTGCATCTACCTGAGAACCATGCAGCTTTCAGCAGTCTGACTGACAAAGGCCTGCATTCAGCTTACATGTGCCTTCAGGAGCGCTACACCATCAAAAGCCACAAACTACAGAGAGGCCTGCAGAGGTATACATGAGTCAAAGACGAAAAATAGATTAAGCATTAAAAAAAAATCGAATACAGCTTTGAATTGTTGTTTGTCCCCAAATGTAATTTATTTATTTTTCTAAACAAAAAATAAATCTCATGTTTTTCCCTGATTTACTAAATGTACCTATTAACATGTAATTGAGTTTAACAATGTAGTCAGGTATATTTACAACAAAAATCAATTTGACACATTAAAAGATTTTACCCCAAAAACGAATTAGTTGTATTTTTACAATTATAAAAATAGCTAGTATCCTAGGTTTTGCCCAAGACATTTTTACTCATTTAAAACACAATAAAAATTAATATGCTTTTACATTAATATTCTTTTACATATTTTAATACTTACAAATTAAAGTGAGCATGTTGTATGAATGTTTATATAAAAATTGTTACACTAAATGACCAAAATTTTGTTCTCCAAAAACTTATTTGAAACCTCAAAATTAAACACTTCACATACATTTAATGTGCTTTCTATAAACACAAAATCACTTTTTAAAATTCATGATAAAGACATATTAATGGATTTGCCCACCATGTTGTTAATGTCAGTTTCTTAAATTACATTAAAGTATATCTTTTAATTTTCAACCTGGCAGAGTGCTGTCCGCTCTTGCTCACTGGGCTGCCATCTTTGGAGAGACTGATTATCTTCCTCTGCTGGTCTTCCCATTTGTCAAGCTGTTCGAGAACAATCCACTGATCTGCTTTGAAGTAGTGGCCACAGTCATTGGTAGGTAGTGTGGTGCTGGGTGTTGTACCGCTGTCCCTTTGGCAGCGATTCAACGATTCGGTCTTGAGTGTCTTGAGTTGCTCTTTTACAGTGAACTGGTGCCAGCACTGGTTTGAGTACTTTCCCAACCCTCCACTTAATGTGCTGAGTCTGGCTGAGAACGTACTGGCCCATCATGATAAAGAATTGCTTCAGCATTTTGTTGTCTGCGGAGTTACCTCACAGGTAAAAGACTTTTTACATAAATGTTTATATTACATAGACTTTGACTTTCAAGGAATTTAATCTTGAAGCCAAAGATAAAGCAAATGCCCTACACACTGTGCTTCTCCTCTGCAGATGTATGCATGGCCTCTTCTGGAGACCCTGTTCTCTGAGGTTCTGATGAGAGAAGAGTGGCTGAAACTTTTCGACAATGTTTTCTCAAATCATCCCTCCTTTCTTCTAATGGCTGTGGTGGCATACGTCACCTGCTGCAGAGCACCACTTCTGCTTTGTACTGACAAAAAGGACTTTGAGGTATTACTTCAGAAGTATTTGGGGGTTTTTTTTGTTGCTCACTGGTCATTTGAACAACAAATGTTTTGTTTCTTCATTTTGGGGTTTCATCTGTTTTTATATATATTACATTAATAATACAATAAAACAATAAATGAAGGAACAACAGTAAAGACTTTCTTGACTATATTTTTTTAAAATGTATTTCTATAATGTATCTTTTTAGATACAGGGAAATGTATTTCAGGGAAAATGCCATTCTTTTGAAATTTGTTCAGTTTTCACTAAGTTGTTTTCAAGCATAATAAATCATTTTTGAAAAGCAAATCAATATATTAGTATTATTTAGAAGGATTGTTTATGTATGAATATGAGTAAAGGTAACAAAAAGTTAAATAATAAAATATATACAAATACAATTTGTCACAATTATTTATTTATTTATTTATTTATTTTTTTGTAAAATAAATGCAGCCTTGGTGAGCATGAAATAATTATTTTTAAAATCTCAACAAAATTCTACAAACCTCCAACCTCCAGAATGTTTATGTGTGTGTGTGTGTGTGTGTGTTTATATTATATATATATATAATGTAATTATTATTATTTTTAACAGATGCATAAATTACATTTATTAATTTCTTTCTTTCTTTTCCTTCTCCCATGTAGTACTTTTTCCATCATAGAAACAGCTTGGACATTAATGCTTTGCTGAAGGAAGCCTATCGGTTGATGGACAGAACCCCTGCGGATATCCATCCCAGCTCTGCGCTAAGTGACTTTGAACCTCTGACACAGGGGCAGTACCCCATTTTCAACAAATACCCCACCTTTATAGTGGAGTACCAATCCCAAGAACGTGAGAGAATCCGGCAGCAAGAAGTGGAATATCTAAGGGAGAGGTGCAAAGTTGTATTCCTTTGTTATAGTGCTATTAACAGAGTATTTGTACCGCACAATTTACAAATGTTTCTGCTTGTTTATCTGTAAAGACAAGAGGTTCAGGAGCTGCATGCTGAAGCAGTCAGACAGCAGGCTGAGTTTGAGGCCTGGTACAAACAGCAGGAGTTAATTCTGCAAGGAGAAGAGCAACGTCGAAGGATCCTACAAGAAGAGGAGAGTAAACTAGCTCAACAGAGAGCCAGGTGGGTCTCCCTCCATCTGCCAGATATTTGAATATTGCAGTGTCGCGCACATTCACAGTTCACCTGACGTAACCTTCTCTGCTCAGATTGGCTGCTATGAAGCGCGAACTGAAGGTGAAGGAGCTCAATCTGATTGATTCTTCTAGAAGACGTTTTCTTAAGCACCAGCAAGATCAGCGCAGACTCCAGCTCAAGAGACTTGATGATGAGATCCAAAGAAAGGTACGTGTGTGTTGTTGCTGTAAGTAAATTAATCATTAGTTTTTGTTTCAAAAGTTTGAGGTTGGTAAGATACTTTATTTTCTTATGTTTATCAAGGCTGCATTTATGTGATCAACAATATAAAAAAATTCTGATTAATTAGTAATATTATTCTGATTAGATATTGTGAAACATTTAAAAAAAAAAAAAAAAACTGTTTTGTATTATAATGTACTTTAAAATTCTATTTATTGCTGTGTTGGCAAAGCTGAATTTTCAGCAACATTACTCCAGTGACGTATGATCCTTCAGCAAATATTCTAATATGCTGAAAACGTTTAATATTATGTTTAAGACAATTATGGGGAAAAATACAAAACAAACAAAAAGTATTTAGTAAAATTATAAAAGCCCCTCAATGTAATGTGCCCCTGTTGTATACAATTTAAAAATTTCTTTTTATTAAATTTTTGAGTATTAGAAAGGTTCTGTAAAATTATTTTTGCAAGTTCTTTACATTTTTTGTTGTACTTAGATGGCGCTTCGAGATCAGGAGACGGCGACTGCAGTTCAAGATATAGAAATAAGACAGATGGAACTGGATGCCCAGAGACAACTCTTTGAACAGGTTAGCTCCTGTAAAAACTGTATTTCTTTGCAGATGTGTCCAACATTGATGTACTAGGAATGTACCTTCTCCTGGTTAGCTATCTTCATGCAGAGTTTAGCTCCAACCTGCCTCAACTCACCTACCAGAAAGTGTCATTAAATTTTGAAGACCTTGATTAGCTGGTTTAGGTGTGTTTATTAGGGTTCGAGATAATTCTGCTGTAAGGTAGGCCTCCAGGAGCAGACAGTCTTGAGATTGTATCTAATCATTGTGTTTTGGCTACTAGCAACTGGCCAAAGAGCAAGAGCGAGTGACTCAAACAGTGAGAGCAGAAGAGGATACGAGGAGACGCAAGGCTGAGATCGAAGATTCTACATTTCAAAACTTCATTCAGGCAGATGCAGACGTCAGCCAGGCAAACAAGAAGGTGGTATTTTCATGGAGTGCATATGATTATCTTTGCTAGACATCTTACTCCACCCTGGTCCTGTTTCCTTTCTGCATTTCCTTTCTTTTTCCTTAAAAGACTTATGTGTTGCAGTTGAGTTTGGACGAGACTAATTTTAAGTTGAAACACTCAGATGCTGGAAGAGTCTCTGGCAGAGGTGGGACAGATGGACGTGGATGCTGATTGGCAAGCCGAGGTGATCAAGCGACTGGAGAAAGCAAAGGAGAGGCAGGGGAAGCAAAGAGAACGACTTGTAAACCTCAGCAAACAAACACGTGCTAAAGAGGAAGATGTAGTGCAGCTAATGCTGGATGTGGAGGGAAAGCAGGTGAGAATTCACATGTTAAAGGCGTGATTGCATTAGCTAAATTTCATACTGCCAGTACGTAGGGCTGGGTATCGATTTCGATACTTTTTAGGTAGCGACCAGCGTATGTGAGCGGAGTGGAGCGGCAAGAATTTCCACTACGCTCTCAGAGCATTTCATGAACACTCTGCTCCAGCTCTGCTCCGGGTTTACCATTTCCCGCTCCTCGCTCCCTCCTCACTTGATCCTCGCTCCATGTTCACTCCATGAAAAAAATGTCTCTAATTAAAGCTCCACTTAAATTTTTCATTATTTATTTATTTTTATATCGAACCTCTGTGCATTCAGTGAAGAACAAATACACAATACTCTGAGAAAAATATCAACGTGCTTCAGTAGAACAGTGGCTATATGAGCCCAGGCCAAATATATATATTGGCTATTGTTTAGCTCACTTTTGAACAAAATTAAATACAAATGCTGGGTGTGGCTAGATTAAATAAATAACGAGTAAATATTATTGCATTTTCTTAACTTGTAATCACCTCCCCGCACTCGCGTTCTCCTTTGCCGTCATTTAAGATACATTTGTATTTTTTATTAAGCTTCTTTAAGACAGTATTTCAGAAAATCCATCTTTCTGCCAGTGGTGCTTAACTGTGCTTTACACAACATGAATCTAATGCAGTTGCATTATGGGCCAGAACAGTAGTGGAGCGCTCTCAGAGCGAGAGAAAATCACGACGCTCCAACTTTCAAAAAATCCGCTCCAGGCAAAATCATGCCGCTCCGCTCCCACTCCACTCCGCTCACATACTCTGGTAGTGACTGAATTGCCTCGATACAACAGAGTATTGAAAAACGTCTCGCCGTTCGGTACCCAATTTCGATAATTATAGGGCTTAATCTTATCTACGTCAGTGAGCCAATAACACTGCAGCACAGGCCAGTGTGTTTGACAAGATTTGTGTTTAATAGCCTTATGTTATTTATATTATTTACTCGACTGCACATAATTTTTGTCTCTACGTTGTTGTGCTCTCTGTATCGTGCACAGCGCAGTTCCGCCACACACACACATATACGTGTGAGCACACTCCTGTTTTCAATAGTATTGGTCAATATTTTACCACAAAAAAGGACATATATACAGTAGGCTACATAAATAACGTCTCCAGAACTGTTTCAAGGGTTACTTCAAGAGCATTTGACCGTTTCATATCATGTACACACAGAACTGTAAATGTTTTCATGGCAAGCCGTCAAAATAAAAGTTCTGTTTGGACATGGCAGCAGAAATATATTACTATTGTTCAGTAGAATGTACATAATAGGCTCCTACAAAAATTATTAAAACAGTATTTCTTCAGTGTTTTAAACTGTAATATAAAATCCCCTTTATTTTCCAACAATAAAATTAAATCTTCATTTATTAAAAGACAATTTTTTATGCCTTAAAAAATTAAATGCACAAAGGTTTTTGAGGGGAAAATTACACTAAGTGTATTGTAAGATTAAATAATAATGCACTAGTGCAAAGGTAACATAACAGATGTGTAAACTGAAAACAATTTGAACTTTATCAAAAACTAATTTGCACTGATTCATTGTGTTGGATATTTTTTTCCATGTGGTGGCTCAGGAGGCTTTAGGTCTGTATACAAATTCAACAAGCTGAATTTTTTTTGTTTGTGATAAAGAAATTTTGTTGAAACTGATTTCATAAAATTGGTATCGAAAAAGGTATCGTTCGGGAACCAGTATCAAAGTCAAGGTATCGGTATCAAAATGTTTTGAGCGATACCCAGCCCTACCAGTACGGTAGTGATGTATGTAGCACAACTAAAACAGAAGTCACTTTTAAACCAAGCAGCTTTCTGCTGGTCAATGTGGTGAATCCACACGTGACCAGCTTAAACGGTAATGAAATCAGTGTGGGAAAAACTTCACCCTCATGCAAAATTTCCAATGACAATGGTAAATGGGACTGCGCCTTTAGTGTTTCAGGTAGACAAAATTAATAAAAAATACGGTTTTCTTCCAATGCAACATGTAAAAAAACCAATGACTTTGTTTTGGTCTCAGTGGGATGATGTAGTAGCTAAGAAAGCTACACTGGAGGAGGAAAGACGGGTGGCTGCAACTGTTGACGCCCAGCGGAGGTCACTTATCTCTCAGGAAACAGAAGAGACTGAGAAACATCATGGCAAGCTGCAAAAGAGTCTAGAGGACTCGTTAAGTGAGTTAAGACAAACACGTCTCACAAAATGTCATAAAGGATTTTATTAAAACAAAATTACCTCCTTGTGAGGATACAATCTGTTGAAAAAGTCTATTAAACTTTACATAACAAGAGGTAACCAAGTTATTTGTTTGCGTTTGTAGATCATCAAAGGAGATCTCCCTGCTCATCGAGAGGCCTGCTGCACAGGACCCAGAGCGAGACCACCAACATTTCCTTGATCAACCAGTCAGACCATTCTACTGGCTGTGAGTATTATTATAACCAAACATGATCTAATGAAGCAACAAGTGAGAAGATCTCTCTTATGTGAACTGCTGCTTTATAGTGTCTTTAGATCGTGGCCGAGGGAAGCTTGACTCCAAGGAAAGGGTTTTGCTGCAGGAAATCAGAGAACTGAGGATGAAATTAGCTGCCAGAGTCAGAGCGACTGACTTCATCTCACCCTCGACCAGCTCTGTACACTCACACTAACAGCATGGTCACCGCCAACCAGTGTGTGGAATCAGGGACACGTTAAAGAGGATCTGAAAGATCATATGAGACGCATGCCTCGTTTCGGTTTGCTTTACAGTGACTCTAATCTGGAGACAGATTTATTCTTATAATAGTTTTAATATTTTGTAAATGTTTTTTTTTTTTTTGGATAATCTTTCTCATGTTTTTCTATTTAAAAATGAAAAATGTCAATAAATTTGAATAAAATATATTTTAACAATTGTACCTATTTATTTACTTTTGATTGCATTTAAATATTTTATTTTATTTTATTTTTTTAATTGAATGTGTTTCTGTAATGAAAAGCTGATTTGAATGTTTTTAACCCCTCAGCAGTGTCACATGATCCTAAACCGTCATATAATTTTCACTTGATAGTATATTCAAAAGAACAGCATTTATTTGCAATAGTAATCCTCTGTAACGTTATAATCCGCACTACTGTCACTTTCGATAAGTTTTAAGCATTTTTTCTAAACAAAAAAATTATTATGTAGAGACGAGACTGTATTTTTGTGGCGTCCTTAACCTATATAGCTATGCTTATAAACATATTCGACTGTTTTCTGTTTATACACCTCGTTATTAAGTTGTAAAACGTTCGTCTTATTTCTGATGACGAAACGCCGTCTGTCTGGCCGTTGTTGCTGGGAGGTGTTGATGACGTATCGGCGGCATTGAGCACTTCCGGCTTTGGGTGCTGATGAGACTGAAGTGAACTGGTGATGCTTTGTGTTTTCATTTAGCCGTTGATGCTCATGTGTAGATCTACAACCTTTTTTTTCAGCATTTACGCGACAGAGTGCAGCAGACTTTGTCCTGGTTGGGTCGAAATAAAGAAGACGGTATGGTTCAATTACGTTTGCCATAGCTTCCAACAGGCTTTGTTGCGGACTATATCAATGCTTTCATTCATTGAAATTCAACGACAGTCTTTTGTGAATGAACAGGATTTTATTTGTAGTTTACCTGTTTTCTTTTTTCTTTTTTTTAATCTTTGGTCAGTTGTGCATTTATAGACTACAATCACCTTAAACGTGCAGTGTATTATAATCTAATTTTACGTGTCGGAGGTTCACCAAACAGATTCACAAACAAGTTTAAATTATGCATTTTAGTTTGTATTCGTTTGCTAATTTGTTAATATATTACACGTGTCGTTGCATATATTTTAAAAAAGCTTTAAAGTAAATCAGAAATTTTGTCAGTTAATGTTTTTTTAGTTTTCATTCAGATACAGTATGTTTCGGGGACCATTAGGGTTTCATAAAGGCTGTTCTTCTCAGTAAACGTTAAAATCAAGCTGGATGATTTAACTTCACCCAAATGCATAATGTAAACAGAACATACCTTTACGATTTGAAAGATGACCTCTAATGTGTCTCTCTCCATCTAAAGTTTGTGTGGCATAGTTAATGTATGTTAAAGCATGACAATGTTGATGCACAAGGAGTAAAATTAAAACTAAAACTGTTCATACTATACATAGATTGAACGACACAGAAGATGGCTGATAGAAGTGACCTGAAAGCTGAGCTTGAGCGCAAAAAGCAGCGCTTAGCCCAGATTCGAGAGGAGAAGAAAAGAAAGGAGGAAGAGAGAAAGAAAAAAGAGGTAGGTGCTGTTTTTGTTGGATATCATAGCGATTTATCATTTTATCACCTGCTAATATGTTATGTGGCACTCAATGATTGACCTGTGATGCAGTCTGAGACGCTTCAGAGGGCCGAGAATGTGTCAGAAGACTCAGACCTGGACAGAAAGAGAAGAGAGACAGAGGCGCTCCTGCAGAGCATCGGGATTTCACCAGAACCACCTTTAGGTATGTGATACAGCTGTCTGCATGTACATAATGTGTGTGAGATACATCTTTATGAATGTGCATGCCACCTGCTTGAATGAATTGGGGAAAAGGAATCAGCAAAAGTGTTGTATAATGCAAAAGAAAAAAAAAATCTCACTCAGGAGACTGTAGTGCTATATCAAGGCCTCCTCTAAACTTGTGAAAAAGAAGTACAGTATAGTTTTAAAAAGAGAATACTTAATATACCTATTAATTTTTTTTTGAGTATTGCTACAACATTAATATAATATGTAATTAAAAAATAAATGTTTGGGCTAATTAATTAAAATATAAAGTATAGTGGTTGAGCAGAATGCTTTTTACATGTCATTTCATAAATACTTCTAGTGTCTTTAAAATATGTGTAAAATGTACTGCTGAATGCACTGGAAAGCTTTTATAGTAATGCAAAATATATATTTTTGAAACTTATATCTGGTACTCGCAAGGGTGAACTTTCAATTTAGTACATTTAAAATATATAAACTTGAAATTTAATATCAAAAAACATACTACAGTTGTAATTAATCAAGTACTTAACATTTTAGTACATTAGTCAGCACATCAATATACGTGAACTTTGAAGCATACAGTAATTAATCATCAAGTGCCGTTTTTTAAATATCATATTATTTGAGGCGCATGTTCAATATAACTAAGCACACTTCTTTTTCACAAGAGTATGATCCATGTTAGACCGATTTTTGCTATTTTTTATATAAAGGGCATGTTGCTTTGGTCTGTATTTGAATCCAATGTTTTCTTTTGTTTTTGGGATCTTCTTTACGGGAATGTCTTGTGACCTCTCTCAGATTTTAGGTCATTTCAGATTTATATATAAGTTAGGTCATGGATTCATTCCCAAAAACCATTACTACACTTTTAACTGTACAGTATGATTATAAAGACCTTACAGTATTTTATATACAGTTTATTGAACTCCTATCGTTTATACTTTGGCTGTACTTAAAGCAGATTTGACCCAAACTCAGTTAGATTTATAAGGTGGTATTTGATGAAAAATTGTAATTACATAACTCAATGAGATGACTAAAATATATTTTTAACAGTATAGAGAGAAGTGTAATTCGCTTGACAATCTCTCCTGTTGTTTTTCCTTTTGGATTTTTTTCTCTTTGATTTGACCATTTCAATCCATTCTGTTCATTTTGATTTGCCTGTGTCTGCCACTGCTGGCCATCAGTGCAGCCACTGCAGCTTTTAACATGGGATACCTGTTATTTTCATTATTTAGTCCCAACCCCTATGTCTCCCTCTTCGCAATCAGTGAGCCCACCCAGTGAAACTGGAAGTCAGGAGTCCATAGATGGAGGGACAGTGGGAAGGTATGAACTCTACAACAGACTATATACAATACTTTATAGATAATCTTTAATCCATTTTGAAATATTTTTATATTTGCTGATATATGGATGTTTATGGAGGAGTGTTAATGTAGGAGTTTTCAAATTGAATT
Organism: Enteromius trimaculatus; assembly: GCA_032361065.1. NCBI lineage: Eukaryota > Metazoa > Chordata > Actinopteri > Cypriniformes > Cyprinidae > Enteromius > Enteromius trimaculatus. The sequence continues at coordinate 10,451,144 of JAUMHP010000070.1, forward strand.
CTACCAATGTTCTAGGAGGTCTATGGCTAATCTCCAGAAAACATATATATCTTTTTAGGAATGTTTTTAGAAATGTTAAAGTTTACAGCTGAAATGTAAAAAAAAAAATAATAAAGTGAATTTCTCTTCAGATTTATACATCTAACGATATTACAAATGATCTGAAAAATACAAATATTCAGCATTTCTTTTTTAGATAGTATTTTAATTATTTTAATAAAATAACTTTTTATAGTTTTTTTCTTTGCACTGTATAAATGACTCTTTATATAATCTCTCAATATGATCATCATATTCGGGGGTCTTTGACATCAGAAATTCCTGTTTTAAAGAATATGAGACTGATAACAGTTGAATTAAAATGATCCATTATTTAAAAAAAATTAAATATTTTATGATATGATTATTTGATGGATAATATTATCTCTTGTACATTATTTCTTAAGTCATGATTCATGCAACTTTTAAGCTATTTTATTATTATTATTTATGCAATCCCCTTCGTACTAAGTCTAACATTTTTCCTTTTCCCTACATCTTTTGTTGGGGACATCAGATATCGGTAAGGAGAACTGTTGATGTTATCATTGTTAGATTCTGGCATTCATTGATGCATCACCCATCAGTGGACGTGCTTCTGTTGTAGCTGGTTTAGAGTATGATGCCACAGTCTATATGTGATCTCATCTAAGAGATGTAATCATGCATGAAAGAGGGTTATGCACTGCTGGTGAAGCTGCAGGACCTAATCATGCATGCTCTTAGTCTCATCCCTCCTAACCAATGTATGATGTATTCTTCCGACCTTTCTAGGACGTTACAGTGGGACACCGACCCCTCAGCTCTTCAGCTTCTTGCAGACTCGGTTCATGGGTGAGACTACCACCTCTCATATTCCATTCACATCATTACGTATCATTTAGAATGAAGCCAAAACCAGCAATTCTGCCATTTACTCACCTTTAAGATGTTCCAAACCTATATGAATTTCTTTCTTCTGCTGAACATTAAAGAACATATTTGGAAGAGTGTGGGCAACTTAACAGTTTCTGCACTGCAACAAAAATGCTTGTCTTGTATTCAGAAAGAAAGGTCAAAATTAAGTGAGTTTAAGCAAAATAATCTGCCAACAGGGTAAGCATAGAGATTATTTTGCTCACCGCACAGGGAGATTTAAAACTTACTTAATTTTGACTTGTTTTTTCCTGTAATTATTTAAGAAATTGTAGATATTTTGACTGAAAACAAGAAAAAAAACATCTAGAAGCTAGAAAAAGCTAGAAAAGCATTTTTTTGCAGTGTGGTTCCCATTGACTTCCATAGATTCTTATCATAAGTAAATGCTTACAGGTCCAAGGCAAAAAACAACAACAAAGTAAATAAAAACAACTCATTAAAATAGTTTGGGCTTGCTTTACTAGGTGCAGGATGCAAAGGCTTGGTGCATCAAAAATTGTTCAGATTGATTTCATGCCAAAAGAACTGGTGACATACTCTAAAGAGACACAGACTCCTGTCGCATCTGATCAGCCTGAAGGTAAAGAGCTGTTTTTATTTCTGTTTAATAATTAATGTGGATTTAAAACCTAACAGCGGCTTACAGACAAAACAAATGCCCCGCTGCTTAAACTTTCCAATGACTGTTTTCCACAGAGGAGGAGGATGAGGAGCAGTCAGTGACCAAATCTGAGTCTGTGCCACAGCAGCTGGAGGAGGAGAACTCTCAGGAGGCCGAAGAAGGCAAGAAGAATCAGTTTAAAAATAAATAAATACATTTAAAAGATGAATAACATCTATACAGAGCCGTATACATATGTGTGTCTTAGATCAACCTAGAGAACTGACCAACGAGGAAAAAGAGCAGATTATTCACTCAGAGGATTTCCTGTTTTTCTTCGACCGAAGTATCCGTGTAATGGAGCGTGTGCTGGCCGAGGATACGGACATTTTCTTTGACTACAGTGGGCGAGATATGGAGGACAAAGAAGGGTCAGCTGAGGCTTATGTAACTTATGTCAAGCATACACAGAGTCCCACATAATTACAGAAAAGTTATTCATTAAATGGTACTAGACAGGTTTGTTTAACCTAAAGTAGGATGACGGTCGCTTAATGATTTGAATCAGGTTTAATGAGGTGACCCAGAAACTCAAGAGGTGCACTCAACCTCAAGTGACTCCTGGGAAACTTACTGTAAATTGTTTTGGATGATTGTACCAGAATGCAAAAGTTTGTTTTGTTATCAGGGACATGCAAGCGGGATCAAACTTGTCTTTTAACCGACATTTCTATGATGAGCATTGGTCCAAACATCGAGTTGTCACTTCCTTGGATTGGTCACCACAGGTAATTTATTTATGAATGATGTTAATTATGCAGTGCTGCTTAGTAACTGATTACATTTACTCTACATAATCAGACTCTACAATTAGTATGGAGTTTATGATGCTTTTAATCAGATTTCAGTTCAATTACATGATTTTATGTTATTCACACAGTGCTTGTAAATTATTTGTAAAATTATTGATTCAGTCTCATGATTCATACACATTTAGAATGCATTTATGTATATAAAGTTTACATTATTATGATTTCAGAATAATTATTAGCTTTTCACAAATTCACAAACCCCCTGCAATGTTTTCACAAAGCCCAGTGTGGGAAACATTGATATCATGTTTAGATGATGATTAACACACTTCGTGATAATAGGATGTAACATATGTGACCCTGGACCATGAAACCAGTCATAAGTTGCACTGGTATATTTGTAGCAACAGCCAACAATACATTATGTGACGTTGTATTCAGTCACATGTTCTATTTGCAGTATCCTGAATTGCTAGTGGCCTCATACAACACTAATGAGGATACACCTCATGAGCCAGATGGAGTTGTGTTGGTCTGGAATATGAAGTTTAAGAGGATGACCCCCGAGTACATATTCCACTGTCAGGTTTGAATTCCCATTGCTTCTTATTAAATAACCCTCAATGCCCGAATGTTCCTTTGAGCAGCATTTCAATACACTGTAATACTACTTTACACTATTATACACTGAGCATGTGTTTGAGTAATCAGCTTTTAATGAAGAAACTGAAATTGAATTTCTATTATTAAAATACACAAACAATATGTCTGCATGAGTAATACTTTTCTAAATTTCTAAATCAACTCTTATTGCTCAGCTCATTGTCTGTATGTTCACATTGTGCAAATTGACCATGATGGAGGGCAAGTTGGCATTATACTTGCCAAAATAATAACTATAAAATAGTAATTACTATGGAAGCCCATTTCTACCACTGAATAAAAATTTTAAAAGGTTTTTGTGACTTTTTTTCTTAGAATTGTGTGATAAAACTGACTTTTTTCTCATAATTGTGAGTTAGAAAATTAGAATTCTGACATTATAACTTTTTTTTTTTCCCACACAATTGCAACTTTGTATCTCGCAGGTCTGAGAAGATGAATTTTGAGATAAAAAGTCGCAATAACCTTTTTTCATTGTTTATTCAGTGGCAGAAACGGGCTTCCTCCATAAATTACTGGTACATTCAACCAATAATGCATTTTATGGTTTTCCTTTATAGTCCTCAGTTATGTCAGTTGGCTTTGCTCAGTTTCATCCCAACTTGGTGATTGGAGGCACTTACTCAGGACAGATAGCACTGTGGGACAATCGAAGTCACAGGAGGACCCCAGTGCAACGGACGCCCCTGTCTGCGACTGCCCACACAGTAAGACCATCAATTACAGAAGAAAAGATTAATAGTTCAATGCAGTGTGTTGGTGGTTTACCAGTTAAAAATCTGAACTGAAGAAAACACTAATGTTGCCAGGTCATTGAGGTGACCCAGAAACTGAAGAGCTGCACTCAACCTCAAGATATTCCTGAGAGACTTTGCAAAGCGCATCTTATGAGAATTAAAGACAATGCCTTATCAGTCTTGGAAAAATATTCGTATCACGGTCTTTCCTTAAATGAATGTTGTGTCTTTTGCAGCATCCTGTATACTGTGTGAATGTGGTCGGAACGCAAAATGCCAACAACTTGATCACAGTATCCACAGATGGCAAGATGTGCTCCTGGAGTCTGGACATGCTCTCACAGCCTCAGGTGTCCAGATAACACATTTACACAGATTGAATTATTGTCATTCGAGATTTGAGTGATATTAAGGGATGTTTTTACATAGTTTCGGGAAGAGCACGCTGAGTGTCAGTACAGCCGGTACCCATTGACGCTCATT
>JAUMHP010000070.1:10455496-10481533 GCA_032361065.1 Enteromius trimaculatus
CCTTTGCGAGACGATCTGCAATGCTTAGAGCCTACAGACAAAATTACAGTAAGTGTGGGTTTCTTAATGTTTTAACATTTCAAAATGCATAAAATGCAATTCATATATAACATATTCAAATAATTGCTTAAATACATCTTCATGATAAGCATATTGTTAATGTATGAATTCATGTTAATTTTATATTTAAGGTCAAATATCAGATTCAAAAGAAACCGAATAGGTTACTTTCGTAACTTAGGTTCCCTGAAACACGGGAATGAGTACTGCGTCTGCATCTCCTTTTTTCCTCCTAACTGAAGTCTTATTCAATCATGCAGTGAAACTGCACAGCTATAGGTTTATGCAGTGCTATAAAAATGAACCAATGGGTTGGCAGCGGTGCTGTGCGAACCTATGGCTGCACCTCCCGCTGAAGCCCTGAAGGCCATGAGTATATAAGCGGCCGCTTGGCCACGGGATTCAGGTTACTTCGACTGAAGCAAAGAATGCTTATAGCGCGGCATGGAACACAGTACTCATTCCCCTGTCTCAGGGAACCTGAGTTACGAAAGTAACCTATTCGTTCCCTGTCGACACTTTACTCGTACTACGTCTGCTAAGACGCTATGGGAGCACAGTTCAATCCCGCTGCACTGTAAGCAAGAACAATCGGCATATGACAGCGAGCCCAGGCAGATAGCATGAAGAGAAACCAATGCCCCGGATAAGTTTTTGATCGTCCTACAACGTGAGGTGTGCAAGTTTAGGCTCGCTGTTTGTGCGTGTTTTGCCCTCTTTTTTATATTCTGATCAGGACAGGGCCTGAGGCAGTGGGTCCAGCACTATCCTGGGCCGGGGTCCCTGCCTCTTCAGAAAGGGAAGCGCCTGGTAGCAGATCTCGAGTGACTTCTCTGTGGCTCCTGTTTTGGCTGCTGCAGTGGCCGGCAGAAGCAGGCGGGGTGGAATGCTTAGACAAGAATTGTCCTGGAACGCCTTCTGTGCCCCGGGGAAGCGCTGCTCTGTGGAGGAAAAGGCTTGGCTGGCAAGAAAGAACGTCATGCTACATGGCTTGGATGGGTGGGAGGGCTTGGTCTTCCAGCCCATCACAGTGGACGGGCATAGATGAGCGTCTGAGTCCTACAGCTCCTCCACATGAGTCCAACCGAGACAAGGTCACTTGCAGCCGCCAAGGGACACTGGCCTTAGTTCAAGAAGAGGACAGGGGATGCTTCTCTCACAGGAGAGGATGAGGCATGCGGGGGCTGTGCCGGCATGAGCTCACCGCTCTTGTAAGGTCCCGCCTACTTGGGCCAGGATGTCGTGTCTCGCTCTTAGAGAAAATACTCCTTGGGTTTTTCTAATTTGGGTTTTTAATTTTACTTTTAGGTTTTTCCCTAATTTTGGTTTATAATTTATTTTTACATTTACCTCTTTTTAATTTGACTCCAATTTTAAGTTCTTATTCAATTTAGATTGCCATACTAAACTTAGGTGTTTATAGTTATCTTAATTTAGAGACTTTATTATTCTAGATATGAATTATCATCTGCCCGTTCGCTGGAGACCCATTTAAGTCCGGCGTCCCGTCTTAAAGTATAAGGCCAGTAGTTTTAACTAATGCTGCTCAGGGATCAGAGACGGTTATTACCTCGCTTGCCAGCCGCAACTGCTTGCTGAGTTGCAAAGAGATATTTTATATAACCTAGTCTTATCTAATTTGTCAGTCATTAGTGACAAGCAGGAATCAAAGGTCACAGAAAGTGCGCAAACGGCTTCACCCTCCAAGCCTCCAGTGTGTCAAGTCCCAATTGATACATTTATACGCATAACGGCGTCCTGCCCAGGTTAATTATCACAAATGATTTCAACATTCTAGAATGAATCAAGAAATAACATTTAATTTATTTGTCAGGTAAAATTAAGCCAATTTGCTTAATTAAACAATGTGAAATTCAATTTAGTTTCAATTTTAAAGAATGCATAACTTATCAAATGCATACCTGACTAAGACACACGAGGAGTCCAGGAGACTCAGCTCGATAAATCCCTGCATCCATGTGGTGTGGAGGTTTCTCTAGTTGCCGAGAAAAACCTAATGCCCTGTTTTACCTTATTCCTTCAAATACCCCAGACCAAGACCCCCACAAATTCTTAAACAAAAAGGACCATCTGTTGTGATTTCAATTCAGTTTCAGTTTGTTTTCTGTCCTGAGGGTCAGAGTTTATTGTCTTTGAAGATCTCAGCCTTTATTGCATGCCATCTGCAGGTGTGCAAAAGCTTTTGTGAGTTCAGAATGATTACATTTCTTTTAGCCAATTTTTCCAATTCCTACACTCTCATCTCTCTAAGCTGAGCGATAAGCAGTGCAAGCAGTCAGCACCAGTCAGGGTGACCTCCATGTGGGAAACTCCCAGACAAGAGACACATGCTGCGTCCGGAATTGCATACTTCCCTACGATATAGTACGCGAAAAACAGTATGCAAATTGAGTAGTATGTCTGAATTCGTAATATTCGAAATTCAGTAGTCGAGAATTACTACTGCTTCCGCCCGAATTCTGTAGTACGCATACCTTGGACACTTTTCTATCCCATGAATTCCATTCATACTACCCACATTCATACTATATAACGTACTTTTTAAATGTAGTACCTACTTAAGCAGCATGCGATTTTGGACTCACAACACTATTTGTGCCGGTCATCGATGTGCAGGGGGTCCTGCAAACAGAGCAACGGTGACTGGGCATAGCACTCAGTAGAAAGCCGGCGAGGCTCAGGACCAGGAAGGTGCTTCGTCGCTAAAGGAGAAGAAATCTGAATCCTGTGGCGAAACGGCCGCTTATATACTCACTGCCCCGCCCATTCAGGCGGGCTTTAGCCAGAGCCACAGCCATAGGTTCACGCAGCACAGCTGCCAACCCATTGGATTGTTTTTATAGCACTGCACGAACCTATGGCCGTGCAGTTTCACTGCGTGGTTGAATAAGACTTCAGTTAGAAGGAAAAAAGGGATTTTTCCCATAGCGTCTTAGCAGACGCAGTACGAGTGAAGCGTCACCAGGGAACTTTTTATCGCCAAATACATAAAAACAATGCTGTGATGTAAATAAAAGCTGCTCCGCTTAGTTAGTGGAAAGAAGATTACATTCAGATTGTAAGAGAGCCCTTTCATTATACAGATCATAAAGAGAAGATTGTACTTGGGGAATAAGTTTGCTGTCAGTGATAAAATAATCAATAATTACGTATCCTTCCATAAAAGGAATTAATCATTTTAGAAGACTGAGATAGAATTGCTGGTTTAAGAGATTATCTGTCTGAAACGGTATTTAAGACACAATTTAAATCACCTCCTAAGAGTTGGTAAGAGTTTAAATTTAGGAGTTTGGAAAAGAGTTTGGTAAAAAATTGTCTGGATTATCCCAGTTGGCTGCGTGAACACTAACTAAAACCACTTGACTATCATAAAGAGCGCAAGACACAATCACATATCTAACGTTGGGATCAGAGACAACTTCAGAAGGATTAAAATAGCTGTGCCTCCAGCTTTACAATTAAATCCTGAGTGGAACACCTGTTCCCATCTCATCAGACATCAGTTCTTAAGATGAGTTTACTGCAGAAAACATATATTAGCCTTTAGCGTTAAGAAAACTTTTTTATTACATGAAATGCTATTGCATTTGTATTTGCAAACAAAACAAACAAACAAACAACAACAACATTTAAAAAAAAAAAAAAGCCATGTGGCCCAATCAAATTGCAGAAGAAGGACGAAAGAAAAAAAAAAAACTGATTCAATGTGCAAAACAAAGCCCTTTTTGATGAAGAAGGCAAATTTATGACAATCTCTCCTTAATTTTTTTCTCACAGTCACAGATGTTGGTGTTTATCAGACGCTGGTTGTCTGTGAGCTGCTGGAACTTGACAAGCCTGGAAAGATGATCATCAAAGATGCTGCTGGAGGCTGCACCACAGATGAGCTGTGTTACTTCAACAAGAACTTTACTTATACAGTGACTGTGAATATGACACAAGAAATGATCAAACCCCACCTGGACGAATTTAAGCAGATATTTGAAAATAAATTTTACCCAGTTTGCATAAAAACACTTAGGAATTACCTAAACAAGAGAAGAGATCAGTTGAATAGAAGGAGTAAGTTAGTTTCCTACAATTGTATTATTCATTTGTCACAGAAATGTAAAGACAATATTCAGGCTCATAAATAAACTTAAATTTGACCCATTGTTACTTACAGTAACACCTTGTGTCATTTCTGGACATTAATGTTGTAGTGCTTTCTGTTGTAGTTTCTTCTTCCCTTTTAGACCTCTGTATTTGTACCTTCTTGTTTTGTTGTTGTGTCTTGTAGCTCTTGTGTCTTGTGTTCTGGTTTTGGTTTGTTTATGTTTTTTGTCCTTTTTTGTTTCCCTTTTCCTTCCCTTTTTGTTTCATATTCTTCATGTTACTAAAAAAATCCAATATTGAGCCTTCTGTTTATCTTCATGTTTTTTTTTTTTCTTTTTTTTTTTTTACAGTAAAACCCAAAGTCAGGCTCCTCCAGAAGGAACTATCTTCTGGGTTTCGTGTGAGTTGTTTGGCGACTGGATTTTATCCTCGTCACATCAACCTGACTCTGTTCAGAGACGAGCAGCCTGTAGATGATCATGACATCACTGGAGGACATCTGCTGCCCAATGATGACGGGACGTACCAGATGAAGAAGAGTCTGGAGATCAGTGCTGCAGATGAACACACATACACCTGCTCTGTCACACACCTCAGTCTGGACAACAAACTGGACGTCACTCTGGGTAATGAGCTCTTACAGAAAATATTTAAAGTCAGTCTCAATCTGTGGTTTGTCTTTCAGAATTTGGTCACAGGGAACCAGTTAAATCAGTGATTATGACTGTTTTGATGGAGCTGCAGCTGTGGTAATGAAGGTTGAATACATTACAAATGTCACACAACCACATTTCTAATCAACTTTTTTTTCAGAATCCGATTCCAGTGATCCATTTAAATCAGTGATTCTCTCAGTGCTGATAGTTTTGGCTCTGGTGTTGGTGTTTGGAGCTTGAGCTATCAAATAAATGCAGGAAGTGAAAAGCAGGTATGAATTAAACTGGAATTAATTACAATTAGCCTAGTTCTGTTTAGAAAATACTTGATTCTTATAAATAACCTCCTTTTGGTTTTTCCTACAGGTTATTCTGCTGCTTCATAAACCTTTTTTTTTTTTCAGATCAGTTTGGTTCCACTGCCTTTGACATCGTAACATTAAATATGGAAAGCTCTTTTCCACTCTTTAAATATAAGCATATATAAATTTGTCTTAAGTATTTATTGATTACTACATTTACATTTATTCATTAAGCAGACACTTTTATCCGAAGCGACTTACAGGTGGGGAAAACAACAAGCTATTAATCATACTGTATAGAAGTGCTCATAATACCGTACAACAGGCAATCTTCAAATAAGTGCAGGCTAGAAAGAGAAAGAAAGAGTATAGGGTTAATTTTTTTTTTAATGATGTCAAATAGTGTTGAAAGAGATGGGTTATTTACGTTATATTTTGAAAACTAGAAATATTTCTGTTACAAAACCCCATTGATCTGCTTCAGAGGACATGTGATAACCCCCCGAAGGCGTATAGGTTTGTTTTATAGATTTGTATATCCGATTTATGGAGTTTCATAATAATGACCCCTATCCACATGTTACAGTTATGGACTTTTGTTGACGTTTCTTATTCCACATGTGCTCTGTGTTTTTCCCCTGTGACCTAGTTATGTTCATTTGTTCATTGTGTTCAGGTGTGTCGTTTTAATTATCCTCCGTTACATTCTCCATAGTTGCTCTCTGTCTGTCAGTCTTCGTCCGTTCTTATCCATATTATGTTGTGTGTGCATTTCTTGCATGCTTTATATATTTACAGTCTTGACAAGCAGGTAGGACAAGAACTGAAATGAATTAAATATCATCCAGTGATCTTTTTGTGTATACAAAATAAAATTTCCTTTAATTCTGCAGCATTTATTTTTTCCTTTCTCATTGCAGCTTCTTTAAAGAGTGGTTATTCTCCTGCTTCTAGTGAGTACATTGTCTTAAATGTTATATAGTTTTTGCAAATGTCATTTGGCAAGTCACTGTCTAGAGTGACCTTTTCAGTATCATTCTTTACAGTACACTCTTACACTGTGAGCACTTCATAAAATAATTGAATTTTAGTAGTACTTTCTTCTTAATCTGTTAAAATACATTTTCCAGCATCTACAGAAAGCATCCTGAAGTTTTTTTTTAAAAAATGTATAAATTTTCAATTTTTTGTGTAGAATTGTTTTTGCCCTTAATTCTTTTCATCCTTCCATGAATTTTGAGGTGTAGTGACACTACTCTCTGTGTAGTGTATTCTCCCTGTTGTTTTCTTTCTTTCTTTCTGTATGAAACAATCAATTCTTACACTCTTGTGAGCAATTTAATAGTTTATATGTTTAGTGTATATATATCATTATCAAGAGCAAACAGTTCTACATTAAACATTTATAATATGTCATTTTCTGTCAGTTAAATATTTTGGATCTTGTTCTGGAATGGTGTGACCTTGAAAGATAAATCCATTCTCTAATTGCACAGTGAGGAGGCGAGGAACGAGACGTTTCCACAGAATATTTGGCTACACATATGTCCTGACACATAGAATGATATCAGGTAAAATGGGCCAATTAAGATTAAGGGATGTTTTAACATAGTTTCGGGAAGAGCACACTGAGTGTCAGCACAGCCGGTACCCATTGACACTCATTATAATCGCCCACTAGCAGATTAATTATTCCTAATTTCATTTATCCGCCTCGGCATAAATGCCATCGTCTCACTCTTCTCAGCATCTAGTTTCGCATGATCCCGCCTTCCTCCCCTTCTCCGCCTTTTCCTTCGCACCTTTTAAGGGGGGCGAACGGGACCGAGCCTCGCTCCGAGCTCTGCCCTCGCTAGGGTTACTATCAGCAGGGCTCGGGGTCCGCAGAGCTCCCAGCTCGCTCCCCGGACAGCACGCCAAATTTGCTTTATTTAAGTTAATGAAGAAGTGCGAATTCGTGAAACAATACATTTTATGTCTGCTGCAACTCGCAGGAGAGTATGGAGCTGATCTACAACAAGTCAAAGCCGGTGGCCGTCACTTGTATGGCCTTCCCTGCGAGTGATGTGAATAACTATGTGGTAGGAAGTGAGGAGGGCACCGTTTACACAGCTTCCCGCCATGGAAGGTCAGCCATTCCTGCATCATAACATTAATAACAACATTTTTATATCTGAGTATTCTTGTATGTTAAAATCTAAACTTGACTACTGTATTACTGTGAACTTGCTTAACTCGTCCCATGCAGTAAGGCTGGTATTGGTGAAATGTTTGACGGGCATCAGGGTCCTGTGACTGGAATCAGCTGCCATAACGCTGTGGGTCCGGTCGACTTCTCCCACCTCTTTACCACTTCCTCATTTGACTGGACAGTCAAACTGTGGTCAACCAAAGTATGAGTTGTTTTGGAATTTGTGTGTTGCTCAATATGTATTTTGATCATGTAGCGTGATATTACTATTCCCATCTCTTTGACAGCATAACAAGCCCCTGTATTCCTTTGAAGACAATGCAGACTATGTTTACGATGTCATGTGGTCTCCAGTGCATCCAGCCCTCTTTGCTACAGTGGATGGCAATGGCCGTCTGGACCTCTGGAATCTCAACAACTACACAGAGGTCTGGAGCACCGCAGCTTATTACATTCTTAACAGAAGAAATCTGTCTTCTGTGTTATATAAGAAAAACATTCATTTCATACTTTAATTAATATTAGAATGAGAGGACCCACCACTTAGGGCACTTAGGGTTAAACTTATCCCAGATGTCATCCGATTTTTGGAAAATGTGTTATGTGTTACCATTAATTAAATTAATTAATTAAGTTCCCATTAATTTAAAATATTAAATGAAATAATATATGCACTGCACACTATGTACATGCAAAGGTGTGAGGTAAGTATGAATTTTATGTTCTTAAAAGACATCTGTGCTTTACCAAGGCTGTGTTTATTTGATCAAAATGCAGTAAAAACAGTAATATTATGAAATATAATTCTAAAATCAGTTTTGGTATATTTTAAATTATTTATTCTGGCAATTTCGAAGCAGAATGTTCTATTATTCCAGAATAATAACATAAATTATATATTTTATTAACAAATATATATATATTTGGAACCATGATACTTTTTCAGGAATTTTTAATGGAAAAAGTTACCAAAACATTTATAAATAAATAAATATATTATATATATATATATATATAATTAAACATAATTTTTGGTAAGAGTGCAAAAAGTCTTGTTGTCACTTGTGATAAATGTAATGCACCCTTGCTTAATAAAATAATAATTTCTTTAATAAACAAATCTTAATGAACCCAGAATTGTATACAATATTGTGAAAACAATGTCATTCAGTGCAATTTGTTGAATAATGACAAATCAAATAAAAAAAGGGGAAACATTTGAATTACAACGAACATTTTGTAATTAAAAGGACCTCATAATAGCATTGAACTGCAAGAATTTAGGTTAAATTATCTACTCAGAATTCATGGAATGATTAAATAATTACATAATGATTAAATTAAATTAAATTAAATATCCAAAAAAATGCTACTGGGTAATTGGGAAACAATAATTGTTACGTTACAAATCTAAATAAATTACCACAAATCCTCCATTAACTAAACTTGTAATATCCAGCATGACAAGTCAAATTAATTAAGAGCATAACCACTGAATAAATGCGCTGAGAAAAAACAACAACGGTGGTGTTTTACCCCATCATATTTGCATAACCTGCCTTTAATTAATATCTGTGTGCTTGATCTAAATTAGACTCCTAATTGTGTTTCCAAACTATTTTATCACACTTATACTTTTGTTCCCAAAACAACATTTTCTGTGTGTACTAGGTGCCATCAGCAAGTGTGACAGTGGAGGGAGGGTGTGCGCTGAACCGGGTCAAATGGGCATCGGGGGGCAGAGAGGTGGCCGTGGGTGATTCAGAGGGCCGTGTCTGGATCTATGATGTGGGAGAGGTAATAACACCTACATTATAAGTATACAAACACATTTATCCCTCTGTAATATTCAGATGAATTATAAATATTTGCACAAAAATTCAAATACATAGACTGAGCAAACAAGGTGCAAATTTTTAACTGTCACCAATTGTGCTCTACCGTGAAGATGTGATGCCAAAGACATTTGTATCTGTCTACTTTAGCAGTTGGCTGTGCCACATACAGACGACTGGAGCAAATTTGCCCGTACGCTCATGGAGATTCGTGCGAACCGAGGAGATGGAGAGGAAGAAGTTGCTTTGGAGCTGCCTGCTTAAGACATACACACACACACACACAGACATTTACATTCAGTGAGAAACACATAAAGATACGCTGAAACAGATGCTTGATATAAAGTGAGTGAATCACACGTACACACTGCTGTGATCACAGGTCTTTTTTCTTTTGCCTACAAAAGTCTATCTATAGCATGGGTGTTAATTAGCAATAACTCCTCTTCCAATGCTAATAGTTAATTCCAGAACACACACCAGTGAATGGGCTTGATCTGACTTATATTTAGGGCTTGCAGTTACTATATAGGAGTGATCATACTGCATCATAACAGCTGTCCCCTAATTGCAGCTTATTTTACTCATGTGAAAGTACAAGGTCGTACCCAGATACATGGAGAATGTATTGACCGTTATGTAAAAATATATTGCAGCAAACCTTAGGAATGTGACTTTCTTTTTCCTTTGACCTTTTACGTCGTACGTGTGCATAATTTAATACCAGCTGCAGCATAAAGCAACTGTAAACTTCCAATAAAGGTCATCGTGTCTCAAATCGTGTTTGAATCGTCATTTAAGCAGTAATTTGCCCAAAATGCGGGTGATAAAAAAATGTTTGACCGTCAATGTCATATTACTCCATGATGTTTTCGTGTCATTAAACCTTTTATCTTTAATCACAATGACAACAGACTCCTTGTTATCCAGGTTTTTTTTCCCTCCATCATCAGCAACTTTCATGGACGCACACGGCCGCACGTAGAAGGCGGGATCCTGTTACCATGACAATTACGTCAATATTAGTGTCGGGTAACTAAAGGTCAAACTAAAGACAAGCCAGAGACGGAAGGAAACAGGCTCGGAATGGCGGAGACTAGAGGGTTTTTTGCAGCAAAAGCCGGAGGAAATCACAGTAATAAACTGTGGGTTTAATCGCGTTATCGCTTGAACGGCGGTGCTTTGTCTAAACTGAACAGGATACCCATATGTTACGAGGTACTAGTGCGGCGGGAAGGACAGTCCATGCTAGTTTTGTCTGTAAATTGGAGCAAAGCTGTAGAGCATAGCTACCGTTAGTTAGCCGTGTTGTTGTTCCGATTAGAAGCAGAATGACTTTTGCTAACTCTCAGTGCTGTGTTAGACACAAACCCAACGCCCGGGTGGCTTTAGATCGCTTTTGCGAGGGTAAAATGCAGTGCAGCTATGGCTTGACTGTTTGCTTCCTCTTCACCCAACTTAGTAGCTGATAGCAACACAAGCTTACTTGCTGCAAGTTCTTCTTCTTATTACAAGGCTTTACGCGCGGTGGATTGTGCTCGAAACTGTCTCAAAATTGACCGATTTTCCCGTTCCCAAGCAGAGAAACAAGGTTGACCCAATGTCAGTCTACAAATA
This sequence comes from Enteromius trimaculatus, assembly GCA_032361065.1. Lineage (NCBI taxonomy): Eukaryota > Metazoa > Chordata > Actinopteri > Cypriniformes > Cyprinidae > Enteromius > Enteromius trimaculatus. The sequence goes on from JAUMHP010000070.1 coordinate 10,466,274, forward strand.
CGAGGGGTTTTGTTACTGATGTTGTTTTGTGTGGCTCAAACTCGGGCTGTTATTCACGGTGATGCTCATATGTAGAGACCGCGCTTCCAGTTGTTGTTGTTTTAAATGTGTAACTAGTGCTGAAGACGCAAAACGGATCTAAATCGACGCACGCACATTGGCATGAAATGTCTGACTAGACCGCGGCTCTGTTCAGATCCGCAAGGTCTTCATCCTCGTCGCGGTCCCTTTGTCATTGACATGAAGGAGAGGGGACCTTTAACTTTCAACTCGGCTTCTGCTGTATTTTCTCTGCTCGTGTGGACAGTAGGGGGCAGCAAACTCACCACAAACATTTCCTTGGTGTTCATGTATAAATTATTTGGTTTTTATTTATGTTAACTATCTGTGTGTCGTTTTTATGCTGGTTGTTCATGCCTGTAAACATCCCCGACTGGAAGCTGTGCTACTCGTAAAACAAGCTTTCAGTTGGATGTTTGCTGTCATCGTCCAGTTCCTTCGTCTTGATGTTTAATTAAACAGCACTGCCTCTTAAATGTTGTATAAGAACGAAACTGTAACTTAATAACAATGCCATGCCTGTGTCAACTCGTTTATATGTGTGCCATCAGGCTTTGTTGAAGTGTATAATGTTTACTGTGGTAAACTTGGTACTATTCTAGTGTAGTCGTTGTAAACATCCTACACTCAGCTGTAATCTGCAAACGAGGCTGGGGGGAGGGTGTTTGCTGTGACTGACTGGAGCTCCTCTGGCATTTTAGGATACTTGATTGTGGGGAAAAAAACATGAACGTTGAAAGGATGTGACTGATAAAGTCGAATATTTACTTTTAAGCTATTTTTATTCTGTTAATTGTGAATACCATTTACCCAAATAAACACTAATAATTAAAATGTGTATTGTTATTAATAATTATTGATTTGGTGTTGAGTTGCTTTAATAATACATCATGGCAGTCAGTGGCTTTTACATGTACAGTTCTATCTTTTTTTATGAGGGTTTAAACATTGTTCACTTTAGGGAAACATCTCTGAATGTCGCATTACTGATTACAAGAACATAGCAAGTTTAACCTCCAAAATCACCCAAGTAGGGCAAAACCGGACTCCAGGCCGCGGGTGGCGCGCGCTTCGACATGGATGCTGCATTTTTTTTTTTTTTTTTTGCTTGAAGACGAAGATCCATCCGCCATATTTGTTATCGCAGATTCGACAGAAACCTCTGCAGAAGTAATTTAAGTATAATGAATGCATTTAAAATGCGCTTTGGCGCTGTAAACAACGATTAAATCATTTCGATGATCTTTTACTTATTGCTGATTTAAAAAGAATGGATTTGGAGCAAGCAGGTAAGCAAAAGCGTGATTTTCAGAATAGCTGCGCTCCGAGGAAACGGCTTGTTCCGACGATTCGATAAGGAGACAAATAAATTAGGTAAAACTAGTGGCTCGCACCAGTTAAAGTTACTTTTACCAGAGGATGCTTTATACATAAATTCAGTTTTATGTCCGCTTTACAATTCTTTGTTGAAATAATACCCTTTCCCACTCTTTAAGCATAAACGTCAGCTTATATAATGAAAACCATTTCCAATGCCTAAGAGAAAAAAAAAACACGAAACTGGTCCCGAGTTTACAAAAATGAGATATTTTTGGTTTCCTTTTGGAAAAACCCGGGGCTTTAATAACAGTCAAACTGTAATGCTACATGGTTTTGCTCTTGAAAAATCAGTCTTGTTGTGGAGTTTAGTAACGAAAACGGGTTTATGAAATGTATTGTTGCATAACATCTAACGTATTGCATTCATTTAAAGATCCATATCGCAGATACATTCAGAGTGTTGTAATGACTAGAAATGAAACTGCAACTACTAATCAACATGCATAGTAATATCAGTGTCGATAAATATTTAGTGTTTAAACCGAACATATTTAGACGCTCTTATTTTGAAAGGACTGATGCTTTTGAATAACTACGTCTTATATAACTTAGCTATACTAACATGCGTAGTAGTACGTATGCTACGTTTTGAAGGATGCATGATAAATCATCTATTTTGCAAATTAAAAGCCAAATGTTTTCTTTAGGAGAGACTTTGTCAGTTTCACATGGGCACATTTTTAGAAACAATAAACCGAATGAAGACTTAAGCTGCTGTTTTTATATTCACAGACGGTTCATCACTCTTCATGTGCAAAATATGCAACTTGTTTTCTCCCAGTAAACCATTGCTGCTGTCTCATGTTAATGAGACTCACTCCGACGAAGGAGGTGATCCTGACACTTTTATTATAGCACTTAAGCCTTTAACAACTCAGGAGCCACAGAGTTCAGGTAAGCAGCACTGAACCCTGAACTCAACCTGTATTGGGCATTATTAAGATTCAAACACTGAAAATAAGGTATTCAGAGACAGACAATTGCAATTGTACATTTATTGATTTTTCAAAGACACAACACCATACCTCAGGCAGGATTTTTAACGCTTCTTCATGTCAATCTCTTGAAGCTTGAATTACCAAATATAAGCTGGTTTAGTGTTAATTTTCCTAATTGTGATAAAAAATATTTTAAAAGCATTGGAAAACAAGAATGTCTTGTTTATCTTGCAGAAGTTGTTGTGAAAAGAAAGCGTGGAAGACCAAAAGGCTCCACTAAGAAAGTCCAACCAGAAAAAATCCAGAAAAATGCACCCAGTCAGCTGGAGAAAGAGTGCTCTGAAACACAACCGCTGGCAGTAGCTGAAGAGCCCAGTGATGGCAGAGATCAGGATGGCAGTGATCTGGAGTGCAAGAAATGCAAGCGTGTGTTCAGCAACAGGCGACAAATCTCCAAACACATTTGTTTCATAGGACTGAAAGAGGCAGCAGATGATGAAGAGTATAATGGTACAAACGTGACGTTGCTTTTTTCTGCTTTCTGAACTGCCACACATTTCACCTGTCAACTTTATTGCCCAGGTAATAATAATGATGCAAATAAAATCAGTGATGAAGAGGAGGAGAAAGAGAGGACGCCAAAGAAAGCTCGCGCGATGAGGACAGACAAGCTGTCCAGTGCAAAGGACCCTGAATCAGCAAGCGGCAACAAAAACCCTATTATTAGTGTGGTCCTTACCAGTCACGAGGCCATGCCTGGTGAGATGTACTTGTGATGTCAGGTGCTTTAAATGTTGAGGTAAGCATTTCAGTTAAATAAGTTTTGCTTTATTTCAGGTGCCTCTAAGATAGTTCCTATTGAAGCAGCTCCAGCCGAACCATCCACCCAGACTAATGTTGCAGACGAAGGTTCTCAGGAGGCAGCAATGAAAAGAGGATACCAGGAATATGCCATACAGCAAGCTGCTTATGAAGCACCCCTCAAATCAAACAGGTTTATGTCTCATGATTTTTCCACATGTAAAATGTTAATCTTAGATTTACAAATCAAAGCACCAAAGGACAGAATATTAATATGTGACACTGGAGCACAAACACAGTCTTAAGTAGCACAGGTATATATGTGTCACTAGCCAAAAATACATTGCATGGGGCAAAATTATTGATTTTTCTTTTATGCCAAAAAACATGGTATTAAGTAAAGATCATGTTCCATGAAGATATTTTGTAATTTTCCTACAGTAAATATTACAACTTAAGTTTTTAATTAGTAAAATGCATTGCTAACAACCTTATTTGGACAACTTTAAAGGCAATTTTCTCCATATTTACATTTAAAAAAATTAAATCATAGAAAATTACATAGTAAATATAGATTATGTGATTGCTAGACATTACTTATTTTATTTATATTACTTCAATGGATTAATTAATTAATTTAATCTACCACTAACATTTTTTACCTCTAAGCAGTAGTCCAGAAGCTATGGAAAAATAAAAAAACAAATACATTTATCGGGTCAAAATATGTAAGACTCTGACTAAAGCTATTTATTTTAAGACCTGCAAAAAAAAATCAATACCATATGAGCGGGGGAGGGTAATGTATATAATACTATAAACGCATAATTTACAATTCAGATCCAGGTTTCCACAAAAAAAAGTTTTATATAATGATAAACTTTTCATTTCAGCCTTTAAACCATTTTTTTTAAATGGGTGTCAAAAGTATTATTAGTACAATTATTATTATTAAACTATTATATAAATGAAATAACATGAATTAGAGGTGTGCAATATTGACAAAATGCAGGTTAGCAGTTACAAATGCATTAATAATGTTTTGATATTTGAAACGTAAAAAGTTGAATTATTAATTATTAATGATGTTTGAAATATTTTTTTTTTTAAATTCAAGGAACCATATGTAAGAAATGTATTGTAATAATCATAAAATAAGTCATAAAATATGTTCAACAGGCATTAAGAAAACATGTTAATTTCAAGTACTCACTGACAGCAGTAGCACAGCCTGGATATTCTCGTTTAAAAAGCGTAGTTGAAGCCCTCAACTGATGTTTATGTTGTCATGTTTTGTTTTGTCCTGAAGCGCAACCCTCCATCTATCTCCCAATCACGAAGTCAGTAGTGTTTCATCATCCAGGTTGCTGGCTCTGCATTAAAGCGGCGCGGCTGCAGCAGCTACTAAAAAAACTGTCTAACATTTTGAGTACAAAATCTAAAATACCTCGCTATGAATCGAAATACGGCATGACAAAGTGTGAAATAAGACAAGGGTTTGCATTGGAGAAGCGTTTGAATGAGCTTGATGTTGAGATGGATAAAAGCAGCTTATCTGGCAACCCGCTCAACAGTATTTTGAAAGTGATTGCAGTAGAAGTTTTGGCCATTTCTTACATATGGTTCCTTTTAAGATATTTTAAATATAAAATGAAAACTGCCAGTAGGAGGCAGCATGTCACTGTTAATAAGTGAGTCATTGCAATGGAACGGAATCATTTAAACGTAGATTCATTCATATACAAAACACCGTCAGAGAAGCAAAACAGTGCTGTGGCTGTGTTTTGGATTTTTGTCTGCAAAATAGAGCAAAAGCAGGAAATGAGGTGTCAAAACAAAAGTCTCTTGATAATAACTTGTTGTTTATCGGCACTCTTTCTGTAAAATTAACTGTATGAAATGTTACAAGTATAGACTATACATTTTCTGCCCCCATATCTTAAACAATGTGAACTCGAACGTGTTTAACTTGTTAATAGATTCATTCGGACTCACCGGATGTTTTTTTAATATAATCATAGTCGTTTGAAATTTAATTATCTTTTAATCACATTCAGCCATATCGCAATTTTTTCCGTCTCCAAATTTAAGACCTCTTGAAATCACAATTAAGACTTTCTTGTACAATTTAAGACTTTTTAAGACCTTAAATTTGATAAACTCAATTTAAGACTTTTGTGAGTGAAGTTATTTGGCACACCGATGTTAACAAAACATATCTCTCACCACAGGTTAGGACAGACGCAGCTTAAAATCTTCACATGTGAATACTGCAATAAAGTCTTCAAGTTCAAACATTCACTGCAGGCTCACTTAAGAATCCACACCAATGAGAAACCATTCAAGTGCCCGCAGTGTGACTACGCCAGCGCTATAAAGGCCAATCTTAGCGTTCACTTGCGGAAACACACCGGGGAGAAATTCAGCTGTGAGCTGTGCTCATTTAATTGCCTCAGCAAAGGACACCTCAAAGTGCACGTGGAACGAGTGCACAAGAAGATCAAGCAGCACTGCCAGTTCTGCAAGAAGAAATACTCTGACGTGAAGAACCTTCTAAAGCACATCCGTGAGACTCATGACATGAACGACAAGAAGGTACTGAACTCCTACAATGAGTACAGCCTCCAGACCAGGGAGGGCAAGAGACAGCTTTTGTACAACTGTCAAATATGTGACCGCAAGTTCAAGAACGAGCTTGAGCGTGACCGTCACATGATGGTTCATGGCAACAAGAGACCCTTCGGCTGCGAACTCTGTGATCACGGCTCAACAAAATTCCTCGCCTTGCAAGCCCACATCCGGAAGCATCCCTTCATCTACGTGTGTGCTATTTGCCAGGAAAAATTTGTCAGCTCTGTGCGACTTAGATCCCATCTCAAAGAGTTCCACCCAGAATCGGATGAACCCTCTGCTTTTGCAGACTCCATCAATTCCAGCTTTTGCTTGCTCAAACCAGGCGATGACATTCAGAAGGACATGTTGAGCCAAGATGAGCTTAAGATCACAGAAGAGCTGTCGCAGCTCAACGCCCAGGAGCTGTTAACCACAGAAATAACTTGCATGGTTCAAGAGGATATTCAGACTCAATGCTCTGACAGTTTAGTTGTGGAGTCAGACCTTTTTGTACAAACCTCAAAGCATGAACATCCCATTTCAGACAGTAAGCCAGACACATCTGAAGTAGCACAGACACAAGAGATGGCCTGTGAAGATGCAATAAATGCCACACCACTCCAAGATGGTCCAGTTAAAATGAACTGCAGTATTACAGAAGATCAGAATCCAGGTTCTTCACCTTTGACACAAGATAAAGCACAAGTGCACTATGGGGGGTTAATAGCAAAGGAGGAGGCGATTGTTTCACAAACTAACACGGAAGAGGACTTGCTCAGTTCAGGGCAAGAAGAGATATCTGCTTTCAAGCAGATTGTAGAGCAGATGCAAAAACGACAGCTGAACATGGAAGTGTTCGAACGGATTCGGAAAGTGTACGGAGACCTTGAATGTGAATACTGTGGTATGAATTTATAATATCTAATAGAGTCCACAATCCTGTTCCTGGAGATCCTATTATCTTGCATAGTTCAGCTCTAATCAAACAACTGAACCAGCTAATTAAGATCTTCAGGAACCGGTTAATAATTGCAGCAGAGTTGGAAATGAAAACTGCAGGTCGGTAGATCTCCAGAAGCAGGATTGGCCATGCTTAATCTATTATCTATAAAAACCCTGCTTTTAAAATAACATCTCTTGTCTTTCTATAACTTTTTGTAACAGGTAAACTTTTCTGGTATCCGGTGCACTACAATACACATGTGCGAACTCACACAAAAGAGCACCTCCATTACTGTTCCCAGTGCAATTATTCCTCCATCACTAAAAACTGCCTGAAGAGGCATGTCATCCAGAGACATTCTGACGTCCTGCTGAAGTGTCCCTCTGAAGGATGCCAGTACTGTACACCTGACAAATACAAGCTTCAGGCTCATCTAAAAACGCATTCGGAAATAGTGAGTATTCGTAATCTGCTTATTCTGGATTTGGAGAAATTGTATCTTCATCAGATTTTTTTTTTCTTCTCATCTTTAGGTCAAAAGAAGTTTTATATGTCCAGTATGTCAAGAGACTGTTCCTGAGGACAAAGTTAGAGCTCATATTAAAAGCAACCATCCAGGTATGAACAAATAAAACTTTCTCAAATTACCCACAAGACCTAAAGTAATGAATGTACTGTTGCTCTACAGATGTGTCGCTGAACCAGATCTCGGAAACGTTGGGAATACGTGTACACGTGAAAGGAGTGATCGGGAAACGAGCCTCTAAATGCCCGTACTGTGATTGCTTCTTCACAAGGAACGGGGCAGATCTTCAGCAGCACATATGGGCTCATGAAGGTGGGTTTATGTCTTTTATGTGTTTTTTACCTCGTTGTCAATCATATGCACTTAAATGAACCGCCTCAGTTTACTGATTTTGTTCTGCACCTGTCTCCAGGACTCAAACCGTACAAATGTTCACAATGTGAATATGCTTCAAGGAGTAAAAGCAACCTCAAAGCTCACATGAACAGACACAGTACTGAGAAAACTCATCTTTGTGACCTCTGTGGAAAAAAGTTCAAGTCTAAATGCACTCTGAAAAGTCATAAGCTCATGCACACAGCAGACGGTGAGTCTCTTTCTCTGCATGCAGTGTTATTTATGTTAATTACGTACCTAAGTTAACAAAGCTTACATAATCCAACATATTTCCAAGTGGATATACACAAAGATATCAAACTGCAAAAGGGATGCTATAGAAGGGGCCGTGGAAAATGTACAAACTATATTTTGACTCTAATAAATCAAAAACTAAATACGAATATAAATTTGTGTAAAATACTACCATTCACACGTTTGCGGTCATTCATTTTTAGATTCAAACTCAAATCACAATTAAATTGTAAATTGGATTACAATAATAAAAAAAGAATATTGAGAATATAAAGGTTTTTTTTATTTATTTGATGAATAGAAAGTTCAAAAGAACATTGCTTTGTATCATATAAATATTTTTTGATCACATAAAAAGTATATTAATCTTCCTCTCTGCAGCGTACACATGTTCTTCCGTAGTTTATTTGTTACTTGTTTTTCTGCACCACTGTTACATTTTAGAGATATTTATTAATGTATATATAAAATGTATATAATAATTTTGCATTGAAAATGTTTCTTTTAAAACCCTAATGAAGGCGAGTTAGCCACAACGCATCTGTGCACATGTATTGTTTTTAATATTACAGCATGTGAATAAGGCTTATTACTTTTTCACAATATTTTGGATCAATGATTTTTTTTGATAACATAAACAAATCCCACATCCAAAGAGCACCGATTTATGAAGCTCATACCTCTGCAGCATTTTTTGCTTATGTTGGGATACGCGTTTCTCTTATAGTCTAGTATTCTGTGGAAAATATATACTGTAAATCTAATAAGTAAAGCTATTTTTCATATAGTATGTGAATAATTAATTCATTTTTATAATGTGCATTGAACAAATATTTACAAATTGTATTAAAGTATGATTTCAGTTAAGTCAATTTTGATTTCATTCTGATATTATTGATATATCAGATGTTTTGATTATTTCTGTGGTATTTTTCTTAATACACAGCCAATCAAATCAAATGTTATTTTGTTGTAGGAAAGCAGTTCAGATGTACTGAGTGTGACTTCACTGCTGCACTGAGACCGCATCTTCTTCGTCACATGGAGCAGCATGCCTCTTTCAAAGTAACACCAAAAAAGCCATATTTTTGTTTTGTTGTCATGTGTCCTACAGCCACCACCAAAGCACAATGTTTTGCCTTTCACAGCCTTTCCGTTGTGCGCACTGCCACTACTCATGCAACATTTCAGGCTCGCTGAAAAGACACTATAATAAGAAACATCCCAACGTTCAGTACATCAACGCTGGAACAGGGGCGTCCACGTCTGAAGCTGTGACAGAGCAAGGCAAGTCCTTCATCACCAGAATAAACCTTAACCGTCCAACATATACGCTGTTGAAAACTCCATGAGTAATTGACAAGTGTGTGTGTGTGTTATCAGGTGGAGTCAAATGTCCTGTGTGCAATTACGTTTATGGCACTAAATGGGAAATGAACAGACACCTAAAGAGCAAACATGGTCTCAAAGTGGTGGAGACTGACAGTCTGGGTCTGAATCAGTGGGAGGTGAGTCTCCATTATAATTACACATTACATTAAAGGCTAGTCAGTTTTTATATAACACATAAAGAACAATACACGATGACACAAAGTGCTGTACAATAATATTTAGGGATACATTACATATTAATAGTACACTTTATATCACCCAAAACATCATCACTTACTCATACACATGTCACTACAAACCCATAAATCTTTGGTTAAATTAAGATGCCTTTAAAAAAAAATCTGTGAGGGTTTCTGTCTCTGAAAATCCAGGTAATGAAAACGTAAAAGATACAAAAATGCCATATGTTCAATTAAATCTGTTCATCATATAAAATGCTATCGCTTCACAAGACTTGGATTAGATGGTTTGATTAATATAGATGTGTTATATGACGACTTAATGACTTTTTGGGATTTCCTGGATGTTAAATGAAGGGACAGAAACTCTGGTTTCATTACATGAATCTTAATTTGTATTTCAAAGAAGTGAGGGGCAGCATTTTTGTGAATAATAATTTATAATAGTTTTATGAATGACTTTGTAGTTTAGCAAAACGTTTTATTCACTTGGACTCTGGAATTGCTGCGTTCACACAGCAGCAGAATACGGTTGTCAATTCTGAATCCTTAATATGGTTACGTTCACACACAGTTCGGTTATTTATGGGTGTGACAACCGCATTCTCAGAACACAGGCGCTGTGTGAACAGAACAGGACTGGTCAACTAGTTGTCTGTCACGTCATACACTGTTAGAGACACACAAACGCGTGTCTATTGTGTAGTGCGTGCTTTCATGTGTGTTTTTGGTAACTTACAATAAAGGAGAAATAACATGCGTGCCATCTTGAAGTTTTATCCCATCAGTTTTCCACCAGAGCCGCTCCCCTGTCGGTTTTGTGTTCTGCGCGCACCGCACGATTCAAATGCTCCGCTCTCTGACCAAATTTAAAAGCTGCTGTCGGTTAATGAAGATTTGAAGAAAGAACTCGCGGCTAAATTGGACTCTTGTCATGTCAAACATTGATAAAACGTTCAGTTTTGTAGACGTCGCCATCTTCGATATTATTTATCAGTGATATTAATCAGTGCGTGATTGTTAAATGTCATTAATTGATGGCATCTTCTCAACTGCTCTACTTGCTGATGATCTTATTGGTGTGTTGTTTCAGGTAGTGGAGTCAGTGGAGGAGCCGGCCATGCAGTACCTTCACATAGCTGAGACTGAAGATCCACAGGGAACAGAGACGGCTGTATCAGCTCTGCAGGACCTGCGCTTCAACACACAGAATGGTCAGAAACAATTGCTTTATTTCTTGAACTCTTGTTGTATTTCTTTAATGTTCACATCTAAACTCCTCGTTTTGTTCAGGTGTTGTGTCTGCGTCGGCGGGGGACAGACTAGACCCGGCGTCTGTCAACATCCTGCAGCAGATCATTGAGCTGGGTTCAGAGAATCACGATGCTGCTGTGGCTTCTGTGGTTGCCATGGCTCCTGGTACAGTTACTGTTGTAGAGCAGGTACGGTTTATATTCATGTGTGTACTGACAGACCTCTCTGCTTCTGGAGAGCTGCCCATACTTACCTACTGCCATTTGACTGCAATTACAATATGCCATCTACAGTTTTTGCTATATGATTATTGCTTATGAATTGCGAGGTTTATTGTCTTGCTGTGTTTGCTTTCACTTTTATGGACATTTTAGTAACTCCCTATAATCAAGTGATAGCCGTGTGTTATTCAATATTAATAGTGTCTCTATATGAATATACAAGGGTCATAATGTCACTGAAGACTGCAGTCATTTAAATATATAATATGTTCATCCATTTATTTTTTGCTGCATAACCATTGCCACATAAACTGTTCAATTCAAAATGAAATGTTTAAAGACCATGTTAATAATAAACCCCAGCTGCTTGGTTTTAATGCAGGGTTTAATTAATCACTTAAACTTTAATTAATCAGTTTGAATGACTGAGACGTGATTATGTATTGATCTGACGTCATGCATTTGTGAGTTATTTTTGCGGTTAAAGTTTCAATAAATGTGCTTTTGGATCTCTGAAAGTTACAGCATGGCTAGAACTCCTTGAATCCCTTAATTATGAGAATATTTATGTTCATCCTAGGTGGAGGAGGAAGAGCCACAGACCAATCATGCCATGATGATCCAGGATGCACTGCAGCAAGCCACGGTGGGCCTGGGAGAAGAGCACCATCTAGTGGTCTCTTCAGATGATATGGAGGGAATCAAAACGGTTACAGTGTACACACAGGGAGAAGACGCGTCTCAGTTCATAGTCTATGTTCAAGGGGCAGTTCAGGAGGCTGTGCAAACTGAGGAGACCACCATAGTATAGAGCATATTAAGATGGTTAGTTCAAATGCTGTGTTTTGTTCTGTTCTTTTGCTAGTTACTCCAGTCAGGCCTTGAACAGACTAGTGCAGCCATACCTAGAGGTTATAGGGCCCTATCTTGCACAACTGTTAATAATCACAAATGAACAGTAGCAGTGAATAGTCGTAGACTTGTGCTATAAAAAAAAACAGTTGACAAACTTCCTGACTAGGGGACTCAGCAGCAGCAATAAGGTTTTGAGTCTTTGGAAAAAATCTTGAGACCTATCACAGTAGACAGAGCAAGTTATACAGAATATATTTTAGAAATTAGATTTTCTTATTATGTAGATATTTTTCATGTACTATAATTGCCTGTAAGCGTAAGTATGTATGTAACAGAGTTACTGTGTGACTCTGGCCTTCTCCACATTTTATATATTACTCCCATACAGTGTATGGTTATCCTAATAGTAAACAGAGTTATTTAATGGGTGATGTTGTGTATTATTATTTTTTTTTTACTTTAAAGCTGCCTACCAGCACCGCATCAACTTCTCTACCATTTAGTTTTAAATGATAGGTGAGATTTTTGAAAGATGACTCTAATAAAACGACATTGGAGCTTGAATATTTTTTAATAAACACTTCTATACAACATAATATTGCAACAAGTGACCAAAAGATATGATTTCAGTGTGTCTTGTTGTCCTCTTCCATCAACTCTGTGACCTGGCTGTCCACCAGGCTGTCCTCATCACAGTCCTCCTCTTTTTGAAGGCTTCTGGACAACAGAAAATCCTTAGCAGTGATATCATTATCCTTCATCCATTTGGACTTTTTCTTTTTTTTCTCTACAAGTTTCTGCTTCCTAATATCTGCTAGCATATCCAGCTGCTCTTGCGTTAGCCCTCCAGTGGCAGGACTCTGTGTGAGAGAGCCTCTTGCTCCCTTCTCTCGTTTATAGGCTTCGATCTGTTTGTGCAGAGCTTCGTGATCGACACCAAACAAAACAGGTCTTTTGTTGTCTTCAGATTCCATCTGCTGCAGCCTGGCCCTTTTGAAGATTGAACACATTAGAAATTCATTTAAAAAACTACTGACTTAGTTTTATTAGAGCTAAATTCTTCTTACCCAACATCGGTAGTAGATAAATGATCTTCATCTGGACCAAAATCTGCTTTCTTGAGAAGGTTTTCAATCTAATTAGAAAAAGAAAAATAATAATGTAAGAGATTCCATCTTTTATCACTGTTATTGTAAAATCCATCATTGTTACCTCAGTGACAGCAGCATATTGTTTATCTCTGATGAAAACCACAGGTGGAACATTGCCAAGGATTTGGTGAGAGATCAGAAGGTGCCTGAACAATAAAATAAGACAAATTATGGAATTATTTTTTCAACTTGTTAAAACTAATGTTAAATATACTATGAAAAATACATACCGTATACGAAGAGCACATTTATTTAAAGCCTGCTGTATATGGCTGTCTTGTTCAGCTGACAGACTCGTCTTCCAGTATATACGACAAGCAGAGTAATCTGGTGATAGAGAAACCTTGCGTGGACAAGACAAACAGTTTAGGGACGACTGAAATCAACATTTGAGAAGAAATGACATAGTTTACCTAAAAAGCCTCATTTTCTCATTCCTGTCATTCCAAAACTGTACTTTTTTGTCCATACAATAGACATTAAAAAAAGTATATCTTCCTTTGTATTTTACAGAACAATAGAAAGTTATATAGTTTTGAAATGGCTTGCGTGATGACAGAATGTTCATTTTTAGGCATACTATCCTGTTAATTATTAAATGTGATCATGAACTACAAAACCAGTATTAAGATTCACAGGTATATTTGTAGCAATAGCCAAAAGTACAAAGTATGGGTCAAAATGATCTTTTTTGCTTTTATGCCAAAAGGCAATACATTTTGTTTGTAAAGTACTACCGTAAATATATCAAAACATAATTCATAATTAGTAATATGCATTGAAAAGAACTTCGTTTGAACAGATTTTTCTCAATTTTTTTTTTTTTTGCACCCTCAGATTTCAGATATTCAAATATAAGCTATATCAGCCAAATCGTTTCCTATTCTAATAAACCATACATCCGTGGAAAGCTCATTTATTCAGCTTTTGTGGGAAAAAAAAAGCATTTATTCAGGTTTTGTGGTCCAGGGTCACATGTGTGATTAATTATGGTAAGGAATTTTGAAGGAAGAGGATATCCTACTTTGGAAATCTGCACATTGTAAGCATTGACCTCTGAGTTGACATCATAGGAGCTCAGCAAGTCTACCACTGCTTTATAGATGATGATGTTGAGAGTCCTCACACGAACACTTTCCTCTTTATTTCGCTTTGATGGTTTCAGAAAGCCAGGCTGACTAAGTGATGAGGTCTGGATAAAAGTGTAAAAGTCCAGTTAATTAGTTGATGCACTCAAGTCAACACAGCTAATAAGTTAATGATAAAGACAATACATGAAATAAAGAAGTGTATTTTACATATTTACAGACACACACACACATATACATATATATATATTAGAAAAATTCATACCTGCAGTGGTGATTCATACCATTGTTTTTTTCTGTAAAAGAACGATAATATCAACTTTATAGTCAAAACTGGCGTAACTGTTGGAACTGTATTAATTAAGTTATACAAAACCGTGATGTACTTCTTTTTGGTCAGCATCTTCATCAGTTTGTTGCCTCCAGACAGACAGGCTGAGCTATGAATACTAACGTTACCTTCTTTCAGCATACCACCCCAGGACAAGCGCTGTGTCTCCGGTCGCACAGTCCTTTTATTGATCATACTAGTAAACGCAGTCGTATATCGACTAAATGGGCATTCTTTAGAGCGAATAATTCTTCTGACAGCTAGCATGATCACCGACTTAGTGTATCTTTACACTCACGCTAGTTTTATCATCCACTACATTTGTCTGAGTGAGGGCGAAGGGGGAAGTAATTGAAACCAGATCGAGTCGATCGAGGACTCGGCACTCTCAGGTGGGTGGTTTTGGATTTTTGTTTTTTTCATTTTCTCCATCGGGATTAAGTCTTATGTTGCAAGCCATGAACTAAAACAAGTATCTAAGAGGTGAATCCCAAACATCATCGACATTTATGAAAAAGTTAATGTTTATATTTGACAATAAGAAAAAAAAAAGACGAAGATAAAAAGATTTGTGTGAGGAGGGAAAGATTTCTTTAGGTGATATAGCCTTTTCAACAGGAATTTCTGTTTGTAATCATGTGTAATACATGTAATGACAAATGACGAAATAAACATAAAATACAAATACGTTGGTAAAGAATATCGTACTTGTTCAGTCACAACCAATTTATTTAGTAAACCACACATCTGTAATATTTAGTCACGTTTATTCCAAGAGGCAAATACAACTGCAAACTTTAAATAGAACATGGAGGCACTTGTCTTTTTTCACATCTGAAATATTTACAGTGCATTTATATGAAGGTGTGGGGGGGGGGGGGGGGGCGCATAAAAAAAC
>JAUMHP010000070.1:10481543-10537115 GCA_032361065.1 Enteromius trimaculatus
CCCCCCCCCCCAGCATGAAAATACCATAAAGTGTCCCTTTCGTGATACAGCTATGAAACGCTGCCCAATCTGCCAGTTAGTAGTAATAATTAACCAAGGCTTAATTTTCTGTACAGTTCTAATATAAAATGTTAGATGCAGAACCATTTCACAACAGACGTCCCCAAATATATTCTACAAGTGAAAACAAACAAACGCTTGACTCTAATATAAAAGATGGGAAAGTAAGTTTTTTTCCTTACCATAAAGATATGTCAACAAAAAAAAATTTTTAATGTCATCATATGAACGATATACAACAATACAAAAACGTAGAGTGTAGAGTCTTTTCAGCATTGTTGTAGGTTCCCCTTTTTTCCAAATATACTAATGCCAAGAGGCAAACCATCTTATAAATGTGTAAATCAAGTCATTTTAAATAAACATTTTGCAATGGTTTACATCCTAGTGGGAACATGCTGCATACAAACAATTCATCTAACAAACTGTTCAGCCATTTTTACAGAGGCTGTACCTCTGGGATGAAGAGGCCATGTTCCATTTCATTTACATCCTCTTGTTTAACAGTTACCCCTGGGATGTAAAGGTCATGTCCCATTTCACTCACATCCTCTTTTTTAACTGTGACTGGTACCCCTGGAATGAAGAGGTCATGTTTCATTTCATTCATGTCCTCTTGTTTAACAGTTACCTGTGGAACGAGGCCGCATTGTTTCACCTCGCCCAAGACCTTTTTTTTAACAGGCTTCACCTCTGGAATGAAGAGGTTGTGCTTCACCTTGTTGACTTCAATCATTTTGAACCCGAGACGTACACAAACCCTTTTCTTCTGAATGGCTTTCAAGCACTTGGTGAGCTTGCTGTTGAAGTGTGCCTTTACGTCAGCCTTGTTTATCCACAAACGGGAAGCCAGCAGTTCGATTTCTGTCTTTGTCACATATGGCTTTCTGTGGAAGTACTGTGAAAGGAAGTCTTTTCGGTCCTCAAACGATGTCATCTCCATTCCCATTGGTTCTAAGACGAGCTTAACTGGAGCTTCTGGAACTTCTACCTTTGGAACTTTAGAGTTCCTTCTCCTGCTCTTCGGAGTGATTGCTTCTTTCTTTGGCTTGGCAATTTCAAGGCTCACCTGACAGGCCACGTCTGAAGAACTGGCCATCTGAGGAGAATTACATAAATCACCATCAGGACGTTCGGTTGTATCTGGATTCAGTTGCCTTTCGGCTTCCTTGACGGCTTTAGGAGCACAACGGCACCGTTGCACGTGAATGGAGATTGTCTTTGGAGTTGATTTTTCCGTATACACCCCAAAACAATATATGCATTTGTATGCAGGTGTTTTTAATATTGCATGAATGGTGGGAACGATGTGGTGTTTTGCTTGAAGATGGCTCTCATAGTCCTCAGAGTTCTGGAGCTTTACTTGGCAAAATGGGCAGGCGGTAGGTGTTGTCTTCAACGCTGTTGCGTATTCTGCCTTGTCTGGATACATTTTTATGTACAGCTTATCTTGAGAGCTGGTAACTAGTGCAAGGTTGAGCTCTCGGTTGTCTAGAAGATCTTTGGGCACGTCTGTGTTCAGATTAAAAGTGTTGAACATGAGGTTCCCCTCGTCGTCGCAGTCGAGGTTAAACTGCTCTTTAATGAAATGCCGATTTTCCTTGATTTTCAAACTGTGCTCTTTATTGGTGTGCTCCATGATCTGCTTGAAAGAGTAGAACATCTGAGGACAGAACAGACACTTCAAGCCATGCAACAAATGCTGGAAGATCCCCTGCTCGGTCAGTAAAATCTTGCACCTCAGGCACTTGACTGTGTGATCGTCATGTTTCTTCAAAAACGGCGCAAGCACGGCCAACTCATTTGGCACAGAATTTCTGTTTATTGCCCTTTGAACTGTAGGCATGAGTCCCGCAGGCACCACTGCTGAATTTGTGGGTTGGCTGATCTGATTTTGCGTCAGTACCATTTGAGCGGGACCGCCGTGGATGGGAACTGTGACTTGAACGGGTGCTAGAGTATAGGTTGGGACACCGTTGACTTTGTTGCCGGTGGGAATGAGACGCACAGACTGCGAGGCTATGAGGGGAGCCCTGGGAACCGACTGGTTCAGATGAAGACCTTGAGTAACAAGAATTGGCGACCTTACACCCATTTCGCCTGGGAGGTTGACCTGGACGCCTGGCGGAAGAAGAACCTGCTGTGCTGGATGGGTCTGCGGCAGCCTGGGCATGGCCATAGTAATAGGTACCGTCTTAGGTGCGCTTTGCGGCAAGTTTGGCACCATCATATTGATGGGCTTTACTACTGGAGAGGTAGGCATGACTTGCGGCATCCCGCTGGGGGACTGCGCATGCTGTGCGTTTTGAAGAGCGGCAACAGTCGTGCCCGACAGTAAAGCTTGCGTTTGTGGGGACAAAAACATCTGCCCTGCACCAGGAGAGCAAAACAATGCAGCTGCGCTGCTTGGGCCGGCCAAAAGAACAGTACCGTTTCTATTTGTTTGTGGCATCTGCTGTGGCACATAGTTGGGCCTTGTGAGCAACGTGACCTGTTGCATCGCTTTCGGTGCAAGGTTCAGCAAATTCTGTAATCCAGCCATTTGGTTTGTGCAGTCTTTTTCGATTATACACGGCATTATTTGCCAGTGCAGGTCTTTGTGCTTCTCTGAACTTAAAATGTGATAGAGTAAATGTTCAATGGTCTCTGCAGGCAGTTTGCACACTTTGCAGTGATATTTCACTGATGCGCCATCCCGTATCCTCTTACCTTCAGTCTTTTGCTTACTGTCTGAGCCCAGGCCAAAGTAGCGGTCCAGCATCGCAGCATAGTGGTTGACCAAGACGTGTTTCTTCATCACATATAGTAAAGAGTCATGATAGCCACAGGTTGCGCACGTGTATCGGTCATCGGCAGCATCAGCGGAAACTGTAACTGACACGGTTTTGGGTGTGTGGGCCAAAGTGTGGCTAGGGTTGCTGTGAAGAGGTATACGATGGGTTTTTGACGGGAGCATGTGGAAAAACTGGATGTGTTGCTCTGTGACCTTCGGAGAGCTGACAAATGGGCAGTAGGGGCACATTAACAGACAGGCCACATCCAGATCATTCCAGTGACAGCGATGGATGTGACTTCTGAATGTGGGTACTGACCGGCTGGAGTACCAACACAGACTGCAGCACAGAGCTTGGCTCCGGTATGGATACTGAGGAAGAAATGTCAAATCATGATTAATATGACATGAAATAAGAGTGTGTATAGTGTAAAAAAAAAAAAAAATCCACTCAAAATGAAAAGTTTAACCAACTTTCTTTAATAAAATTAAATGTTTTCAAAAAGCGCAACATGTTATATACATAATCACCTTTTTTTTCTTTTTGCCAACATGACCATCAGTAAAATCATCCCATTCCGTGTTGTCAAAACTTGCATCACCAGAATCAAAACATTTGTATGTCTGTTGGAAATAACCAATTATTTGGATTAGCAGATATAAGGGCAAGTTGTCATTGACATTGAAATAAAAATATAGTTTTATTATATAAGACATGTTTTATTAAAATAACATTTGTCATAATCTACAACTGAAAATGAGCATGCAGAGTCAAATATGCAATATTAATTGACACTGATAAATAAAAAAACATTTTTTTTGGCTATATTATAGGACCAATTACCAAATCATAACTCATTCTGCTGAACTGACGAACCTCTCTCTAATGACATATGCTGCGCTTCTTCAGTAATGTGGTCTGCTTAAATTCCACCTCTTCCTTATAACTGACTGCAAGATGTTTCTAAAATACTTCACAATATGGAAGAAAAGAGCTGTCTCCAGTACTTTGTAACTTTAATAGTAGGATAATTTCTGATAAAAAATACTTTTTTTTGCCAATGTCTTTTTTCTTTTCTTGTTGTTTTGCTGTGACAGCTTGTAAAGTTCTTTGTAATAACTGAAATAATTTGTTAAGGTTGTACTAAACTGTAATTCAGTCAAAACTTGGCACGACTTCATACTGTATAGTGCAGTTATCAAATAATCAGCGCCGTCTGTCAGCCAATCAGAGTCGAGCATTATACAGATGCGGGTATAAACAGATCATAATAACCTACCTCCAATAAATCTTGACACTGCTGAATCCCGATATCACACAAAATACTTTTGACGCGTTTCCTTGGACGTCTGAGTTTTGTCAGGTTCTTCACTGGAATTTGATACATTTTGCTGATCCTGTAAATGAAAACAAAAATAATACGAAACATTAAACAGCCTCTCAAAACACCAAACCTAATGTGTATCTGACAGTAATCTATTAAGAGATATCAAAATTATCATATTATTGGGGCCTATAACATAGTTATAATAAATATAGCTAGTTGTAACTATGTACCTAGAAAGGGTCTGTATCTCAAATCAACCTAGGACACATTATCATGTTTTTAACCAGCCATGGATATTAAGCGGCATTAACGCAAGAAAGACCTACATATGCCATTTATAATCCGAACTGTATTAATGCCTAAACCTGGGTCTGTCTACCTCCAGTACTCTGGCACAGAGCTGCGATTGAGTGGATGGATGTCTGCGCGCGCCCGTTTTCTTCCGGCGTCACTGGAAGGCGCGCAGTATGGAATCAGCTACTTCATCGCATGAAGCATCCGGGTTGCGCTCAATCCGCGTTCCTTGGTGCACCGGTGATCGTCTGCTGAAATCTGTACTGAGCGTAGGATCGCCCACTTTTGATTATATCTCCCTAAAACATCACCCCACTCCTGCTGAAAAACATGGCGTACAGGAAGACGGGAAGTGACGTTTTCTGATTTACATATTGCATAGTGCAGATCCACCAATGGGAGAAAGGTGGGTTGGTCTTGCAAAGTTGATCAAAGTGATGGTCATTGGTTTTTGAAATTGACCACAAATCCATGCCTGGGGTCTTCACCTGTGAGTGATGTAGACACACCTGTGGCACAACAAGACCTTCAGAGGTGCTTATATGGGAAGATGGATTGATGGATTTAAGTGTGGCATGATGATGAGAAGGCAATAGGAGTGTTGCTTGTTGTCTTTTATAATATGAAGAGTATACCTGTTGCTGTTTAGGTGGTCTTTTGCATCACTGCTGATGTCACCACAGCAGATCAGATCAATTTAAAACTGTTGACTATTCACATTTATGAATACCTAGAACCTAGAACACTTCTGCATTAGGGTTGTCACTAAAGGACGCAGAATGCTATTTTATGGGTGGGAGGTCTACCCATTCGTCCCTGTGAATACAAGGACCTAAATGGGCCCCATATCATCACAGTAAGCATGACATTCCCTTACAGTTTGAGAATACATTTTAAACAGAACACTGCAAACTTCATTTAACTCAAACCAACACTCAAAAGATTTACTGAATTGTTTCTTGTCCATGTTTGAACTTGAAGAGATAGTTCACCAAAATATTGCAATTCTATAATGATTAAACCCTTACGTCATTTCAGACTTGTGAACTTTAAATTCTGTGGAACATGTATTTTAAGAAAAGCCCTTTCAATGGAAGTCAATGGTAACAAAAAAAAAATGAAGCTAAGCAAATATAGAGTTTTTATTTATGGTTGAACTATCCCTTTAATTTAATAAAGTCTTGTTATCTTTATTTGACAAGTGTTGTTCTGTCAATAAAACTAGTGAGAAGAACAAACAAATGGATGAACACAATACAGGATGCCCTTTGTGTGCAACATCATTGTGTCAGTATGGAAGATGCAACTTTTTCCACAACTTATATTGATTTTATTTTTCATGGGCAACATGAGCAAAGAGCGAATGGGACGCTTGTGGGGACTGTCTGTAACAGCCTGCAGCTATCAACCTGTAGCTGTCAGCTCCTGGGAAAGCTCAGGCTGCTCCTGGATGTGTTGATGTGGCCAGCAGAGGGAGCTCATCCTGCTTTCCGTGTGTGTACCAGTAATGATACTGTAAAAATACAATGTTGAGATGTTCACTACAAAACACTATTATAAGTTACTTTAATTTTTTGTAAGCATGATTGTTAATTTAATGCTATGAATTTAAATTCATTTTTTCTACCCAGGCCTGGAGGCGGAGGACCAAATCCCAGCATTCACTCGTAAATGAGTGCCGAGTTATTTTATTCACAGTTATTATATGTATATTTTATTAAGTTGGTGCCATGTAATTAACATTTTATGTACATTCCATGTTTTATTTTTTTTGGTGTACAGCTCAGCGTTAAGAACAAAGAATACAAAAACCTCATACAACAAAAAGTATTTGTATTAAAAATACAGATCAAGTTCATTATACTAATTTTATGTTTTAAATGAGAATGCAGATATGCACCAATCGCAAGTAAAATTATGTTGTAATGCAATGTTCAAATGCATTTCACTTCTTAAAACGATTATGCTGCTTGTTCAGTTTTCTTAATTAAAATTACCTAATACAACAGTTCTTCAAAATCTGTAGAAATAGGGCACAATGTATAGGAAATTATAGATATTTTGAAAAAAACTGTAACCAGGCTGTTTTTGGGTCACCATTGACTCCCATAGTAAGAAAAAAAATACTGGTTACAAACTAACTTCAAAATATCTTCCTTTGTGTTCGGCAGAACAAAGAAATTCATACAGGTTTGGAACAACTCGAGGGTGAGGAAATGATGCAGAATGTTTATTTTTAGGTGAAGTATTCCTTTGGTTTAACACATTTAATCAACACGTATTAATCTAAATTTAATGGGGTTTGTTTTGGGTTATGTTTGTACTACAAAGTCATACCACAAAGTATTTGAGCAGAGTTTACATTTATTTAAATGTAAAATTAGAAAAATAAAATTACTCATCACTCACCCATATTCACACATTCCAAACTTTTATGATTTTCTTTCTACTGTGGAGAATTTTTAGACATATAATTAAATTCATTAATCACATAATTACTAAAATTTTTCATTTATGTTCCAAAGAAGAACAAAAATCATACAGGTTTGAAACAATATGACGGTGAGCAAATGAAGACAGAATTTTAGTTTTAAAGTGAATATTCTATAGGCTTTTTTTCTATAGTGTAGTGTCATGATTGATAATAAAAGATTCCTTAACATGCAGAATCTATAGTAATCTTAAAAGCCATCAGTAAAAACTGACATGCGAGTAACTATATACTGAGGAATTTATGAATTGTAGTGCACAGTTTAAAACGGGTGGTGTATTTTCGGTTTGTCTTTTACAAAATAACAACAATTCCATCTTCCTCCATTGCCCCCTGGGGCAACAGTAAATGGCGACTCAGATCTACGTGCCACGTGTTTAGAATGTCTTGGGTACTGGAGCTTCCCTGTCTGATGGCCGGATTACAGCCGAGCTGGGAGGTCCGATGCCTGTGAAGAGCAACGCTGTGGTCAGTGTGAACTGTATGAGCGAGACAAGGCTGAGAGTGATAGGATGCAGCCGAAATGAGTGAGTTGGGCCATCTGGCTGAAACCTGGGGCCTGAAGGAAGTTTTAACGTAAGGCTGAGAAGAATAAGAAGGTGCTGAAAAACCTGGATGTTGGGACAGGTGTTTGATGGAGCTCTCGACAACCACATCTGCATCCTCTTCGCTCTCAGAGCCATTACCCAAACCATAAGCTTTCATTATCATAGGTAGCCCTGGATAGCTTATGGAGTGCGTACTATCAAAATAGTGTCCCGAGCTTGAGGAACTGCAGCTTTTTCGTCTTATGTTGTTATGCTGGTTTGCAGGTTTCACTGTGATGATGAGGTTGTGGCTGTTGGCAATCATCATGTCGGTTACCTGATCCAAAGACTTCCGCGTGACATCAATACCATTCACTTCTAGTACCTGGTCATTAATGGCCAGCAGTCCCGTGCAAGCCGCCAGTCCTCCAGGAACTATGCGGGAGATGAAGATACCCGGAACCTTTTCCAGACCATACGGAGTAACCCTGAAAGTGGTACCATCACGAATGTAAAACCCCAGAGGTCTGTCCGAGCCCTGGCGATACAGACGCACTCTTCTGTGGCATTCTGGTATGACGTCTACGTCGATGATGGATGAAACAGGGCGGAAGTTCTGTGGCATGCTGATCTGGAATGGTGTTTTTCTCTGGCTGACAGGTTTCTTTCGTTTTGTTTTATCTTCAGCACCTTTGAGATCCTGGTCAACTTCCTCTGTAAAACGGTTTGGGAAGAAAGTTAAATGTAGCATTTTCTGCAGTTCACACTTTGCTATGATGTTGTTTGTAGAAGAGACTTTCAACTTGAATTTATAAATTTGATAAATTAATTAATAAATTTGATTTATTTGCAGTAAAACACTATTTACTGAAACAAGTACGTCCAATTTTAAAATAAATACAAATAAATTACATTATTTTAACAAACAAATGAATGAATGTCCTAACGAAGTAAATAAATTCTTCACTAAATGTATTTATTTCTAACTCTGAATATTTCTTTTTTTTAATTATTAATTTAATCTTACATTATTTTCTGAATTACTCACATTACTGTAGTGTTTCTAAGAACCCTTGCAGAGATCACATGGACTAGGACGGAAAGGAACAAGATAATCTATCTAATGTATCTGACAAACAAACACACCACAAGGGAGTACAAAGCAATTATACTTAAGTACATGATTTCTAACTAGATAAATTCCTTCTGCTTCACGCAGCTTAAAAAGGAAAGCTAAAAAATGCCTTGATTAAAGGCCTTAAGGTCTTAAAATGATCCATTCCATATAATGAAACTTACATAATTGAGATTTATATTCATTTCATATATCTGAAAAATAATGCCTTTTGGTACATACATACACACACACTATACTATTTAACTTGAATAGAAAGAGTAGATAAAAGTGTGTGGAGTAAAGAGTATTTAATTTTTTTTTTGAGATACTGTATTCATAGATAGCCTCTTTTCCCTTCCCTTATACCTTGAAGCTGAATGAAGATACGCAGTAAAGATTGTGTGGAGGTCACAGCTTTGTAAAAGTTGTCATCATTATTGATGGGCAGCAGCTCTCCTTGGAGATCCGCATAGCCGATAAGGACATCCATTTGCCATAAGTGATGTAAACGCACAATGAGCCTGTGGAAGTCTTTATACCCGCCCGACTCACAACGGTCCAGGGAAAACCTCCTGAATTCTGCACCATACTAGAAAAAGAAGTGAAATTGTATAAAAACATTTCAAAACACAATCTCAATAACACTTTTATGCTCTGCTGGACAAGATCAGTGAACGACCTGGGAATGCATTCAATAAACTGAAACAATGGACATATTTTAGAAGCCAGGCGTTTCTGGATATTGTGTAGGTTTTGATTGTTTAAGTTACTGTTTACAAAGGTATTTCCTTTCAGTCTAGATAACCAATGGGACACTTGAAAGACGCAGGAAATCCGTGAATTAATTTTAAATCTGGATGAAGAATGTGTAGCCTGTAATTGACTAAAGATTTCATAAAGTGTCATAAAGGAAACGCATAACGCCAGAAACAAAGATATTGTATGGTAATATAATAAATGAAAGATACATGATCAGTCAACTTACTTTACTTTTCACCTCGAGGACCGAACAGGAGCGTAGAGACTGAGACTTTCTAAGTGCCCGGTTCATGTTGTCCGATGAGCGGTCATCGAGCCACTGACCACCAAACACTCGGGGTTTGTTTGGCTCAGCGTTACGTGTTCGCGTCACTCAAAACGCAGAAAAGCACGAGGAATGGCTTGTCAAGAAACGGGACAACACCGAATATACACTTCCCAGTATTTTAAATCATTTAATGTTGTAGATTTAAGTGGGTAACTATTTAGGGCTTTAATACATTAAATGAAACCGTTGGCAAAAGAAAAGTACTAAAAAATATTTTGATTGAACATCGATACATGATCACAAAAAAAATACACTGACTAATGCGGACAAGAAGAAATCATGATTTTTAGGTGTTTAAGACACTTTTAAAAGAAACTATTATATTGTTCTGGACTGTAACATCTTGTAATTCATAAAGAACTATAATAAATGAATTAAAATAACAAAAAATATAACATTTCTATAATTATAGAATCACCTATATATATATATATATTTGTGTGTGTGTATGATAAAAGAAAATGTAAATTCTAAATTATTTTATTTCCCTAATCATACAGTCTTTTTGTTGCAGAGAGATTTTGTTGGAAAGAAAAAACATGAATTCATACTGTGCAGTTCAATCTAACACATCCTTTAATATTCTTTAGGCTACTGAATTAACATAAAACAACTAAAAGATGCCTTGTATGCAAAAATCTCAAAACAAAATAAAATGGTGACTAAATCTATTAGTATTTTTTCTGTTTTGCTGGTTAAAAACAAAAGAGGAACAGATGGCTCTGTGCTCTGGCTCTATGCCTTGATTTCATCAGGAAGCTGGCCTCCAGTTACTGCGGCCAAGGCATTGGTCACCATCCTCTCCACCATTATCTGTGAGGTCTCCATGGTGTGGGTTCCTACATGAGGCATGACGATGACATTTGGGAAGGACAGCAGGGGATGATCCCTGTATATAACCAAGAAGCATATCATTTATACTACAGGACAAAAAAAATAAACAAAATTCAAGCTTGTAATTTTACTATCCTCATAGCGATTTAAGCAAGTTTGTTGAGTAAAAACATGCCAAGCAAAACAAACCTGGGAAGTGGTTCAGGATAAGTGACATCTAAAGCAGCAGCTCGTATCATTTTCGTCTTGAGAGCATCCACTAAAGCGTCTTGGTCCACTACCAAGCCTATGACAAGGAAAGTAGTTATCAAACAGGGCTGCTTGTGTTTAATTGGATTGCTTTGTTCCAGCCTTATTACATTACCTCTGCTAATGTTGATAAAGGTGCTATTGGGTTTCATCATGGCAAACTCTTTGGCACAAATCAGTTTGTGCGTCTGAGGAGACAGATTGACCACCACCATGACGAAGTCTGACCTCTCCAACAGCTCCTTCATGCTTGCACAATAAGTGGCCCCAACTGCTCTCTCCTCACTCTCAGACCTGAACATATAAAATGATGCTTTCTATTAAAATACATATTTTAAAACGTAATTTATTCCTGTGAAATCAGAAATAATTTTTATATGCTTATTTGACGCAAGAATCTCATTTTTTACGAATTTTGAAAGCTGTTGTGCTGCTTACTTTTGTTCTTTTGTTTTACAAAAGATTGACTGTAACTATTGATCAATTTAATGCATCTATGAATAAAAATAAGTAAATAAGTAAAAAAATAAGAAAAAAAAAAACTAAAAAAACAAAACCTGACTGACCTTGAACTTTTGACCTGTAGTGCATATCAGTGAATTCTTTTTATATTTTACAGCAATGTCTAACTACTTCTTGCAGACAAATATACAGGAGACTGATAGTTTATGTATTAGGCTACTCAAGCTGGTAAGAAGCGATTTAGTGACAGTGTGAATATTTCAATCAAAGTCCAACAGATTCACCTTCGATTCCTATTGTGGTAAAGGATTTTCATCTCAAACCCTTGAGCTCTCTTGGCTATTTTGTATCCTATTCTACCCATGCCGATGATGCCCAGGGTGGCTCCGGTAACATCAGTGCCCAGAGAGGACTCTGGGAAATCATCAGACTCTCGGAACTTGGAAAAAATGTGCCCTGCGGTGAAAAAACCCCACAATGGGTCCAGTGAACAATATGATAAACCAGGTAGTGTAGAAAGGAAACTGCATCTCTCACCTTCCACAATCTTCCTTGCAGATGCCAACATCAAACTCATGCCAATATCCGCAGTGGCATTATCCACTACATGAGGGGTGTTGGAAACTTTGACTCCAAAGCTATTAATCAGGGGAATATCAAGGTGGTCTACTCCTACCCCACCATTAATCACAGCTTTGAGGTTGGGCAAAGACTGTAGCAGGTTCTGGTCAACACGTAAAGGTCCAGCACCCCAAACAAACACTGCTTGGATTTTGTCAGCGAAGTCTTCTTTCCTCTGTACAAACCTCTCATGTGGGATTATAGTGAAGTGTTTCTCGATACAAGGTGCAAAACACTTGTAGATGCCTCCTGGTGCTCCAAGTGTGGTGGCTAATATGTATGGTTTCTCCATAACCTGCGATAAAGTTAGCCCGTGATAGCATAAATCAGCATATCCATGTAAACAAAGTAACAGGCTAACGCAAAAAAGTCGTTTAAACCTCTAATATGAAATATCATACTTTCTCACCACCACAGTCGATCGTAGTCTGAATGATCGTTGAATAAGGCTGCTTGTCATGTGCAACATTGTATTTTATTTTCCAGACTTGGTTAATCAAGCACCGATTAGGACCAAAGGTGGCTTCCTGCGAATCATTATATAACCGTTGAGCCTCACCAAAAAAAAAAAAAAAAAAAGACGACAGTCAAAAAACAGGGGCCTGCTTAAAACTGTTTACAAATCGTCTGTTGTCACGTTTTCTCATCGGAGAATTTGATCGTTTCTTACTCGATAACCAGAAGGGGGCGTTATAAGCTCATGAATTGTATTAGTTTCCCATTTCTGTCACAAAATTGAGTACATGTAGTTGTTTGATGGACGTGTGTTTCGTGTTTTTACTTAGACCGGATATTATTTCCAGATCAGACCTTTTATGACTTGTGTGATTTCCTTTGGTCAGTTTATAACAACACTATAACAATTCAGTTGTGGTGATGAACCAATAATGTGAAGAGTGAATTTGCTCTCAAAAAAAGAAAGAAAAAAAAAAAGAAATATGACCATAAATGAAATGTTGGAGGGTTTGTCGGTTTGCAGGGACATTGCATTGATTCCATAGCCGTTATGGCTATTAATGACTACACCAGAGCCCCAGCATTAGCTCCATCTGTTTGAATATTCATGTGTAGAGATTTAGCATGAGAAATAAACATCCAACTAGTACAATTTACTGAAACTCCAGCAATTCATTCATTTCCATTATAAAGGACACTAAATGCATTTCTATCATGTATTGTTTTTACAAACAAAGTGAGTCATAATTTGTTTATTTTCTGAATATTTCAGCATTGGCTGCTCTATTTCAATGATGTCCGGTGGATTCATGCTGAACACCACAAGTCCATCTGCTACAGTTGAAGGTATGCCACAATAAAGGTTTACAACAACCATATCCGAGTGATTATTCACTACACACACATTGTATAGGGTCGACCTATTAGTTATTGATGACGGCAGATGAATAATCCTAAGAAGCTAGAAAGTTATAATACCTTGTTATATAAATACATTCATTTAAAATCTGACCAACTCTTCAAGTAAACAATGTATGTACTGGAGATCTAAAGCAGATCGATCTCTACCAACCTGAATTGTCTCCTCTCTTTGTATTAAAACTACTTCCTTGAGTTTGCTTGGTTTGGCAATCAACCAAAAATCTTTTCTGTTCTGCTGAGCACTTCTCTTCAAAGTCTAGTGCTTCACAATTAGCCTACATCTCTGTCTCTGCCCCAGGGACAGGCATGTTTTAAAGTGATGAATTGATTCTCCTGCCAGCAGGGTGGCCCATTATTAGTGGTGAATTACAGCATTCATAGTCTACTTAAAACCCTATTTTTTAGAACAAATCAGTAGAAAATACCAGACAAGTACTTGTTTTGCAGTCTTTAAAAGGCTCGTGCAATTTTTTTAAAGCCCATTGAACAGGAATATATAAACAGCATTCAGCCATATCCTCATGAATTCTAATGCATCCTAAATTCAGTGACAGTTATCCCACTTAAATGTCCAGAAGTATGTAAAAAATAAAATGCATCTTAATTTAGTACAGTGGTTTAATTACTTGTATCCCAAGACTATTCCCAACTTCCTTCAGTTTGCTTTTCCTGTCTTCGGCATTTACAACTCCAGCCAAAATCTCTGGCGTAATGAAATGGGCACTTGTGCTGTGATATGCCCCTGATACTTCTTGAGGTTATTTTTAACACTGTTCCAATTAAAGAGGCCTATCTGCCCTCAGGCTCAGGCTGAATGATAACGTTCCTGGTAGAAAGACAAAGAACAGACTTCAGCAGATCTTTAGCCTCACAATCTCAGGAATACCCCATCTTGCACTTTTTTTCCAGTCAATAATGAAAAAAAAGAAAAAAAAGAAAATAGTTCTAGAACCAAAGGGAAGGATATGGCAACAGTCATATACATCATTTTTAAGCATTGTAGAGATGACACAATTAACAAGCCAACCAATTAATAAATAAATATTTGTGTTCTCATATATTCTCTCTTATTCTAATACATCATATTTCTTTTTTCTTTTTCTCTTAATTTTCTGTTGCTGCAAATTGTTGGCTCTTCTATGATATTGCTTGTGATCGTCCTCATTTGTAATATGCTTTTGTCTAAATGAATCAATGTAAATTTAAATGAACTGAATATAATACATTACAACACTGTTGTCTGATTTAAAAAAAAATGACACTCAGAACATTTCACACTGTAATGGGGAAAATACCCCATCAGTTTTATCCCAATATACTGGGATTGCTGATCAGGGTGTTTATTTTTAGAAATAATCCCTGGATTATCACAGAGAGGGGTTTGCTATAATCCTTAAAGACTCCTTGATTTCACCAACATTGGCACAGTACAATGCATTTAGGACCACAAATTTCCAAAACTAGCAACTGTTATCATTTTAATTAAAGCAAGGATTAACATATGTGTGTGTGTTTGCATGTGAATCATATGTTTCTGTAGGTTCATTATTCACACTGATTCTATCAGTTCTATCAGAAATATTTTGTAACACCAAACTGAGTCTTCATATAAGCCAATTTAAATCTAATATAACCATTTTGAGTGTTGATCAAGATGCATGGAAGTGATTTTATTTTTCATTGTATGCAAACTGGTGACGATGCTCTAAAGACATTTATGAAAACGTGAATAGCCTGAGCTTTATGACAACTCAAATAAAATGGGCTCCAAATGTGTTCGTTTTGTATACATATTGAAACAAGTTCTTTCTTTTTAGCACTTTTCATGCATCTTTGTTCCTCTGCACCTTCTCACAGTCAAGGTTAATTATTATTGGCAGCTCAGTCAAAATACGTCGTGATAAGATTTATAATTCAGATGGCTGAAAAACGGTAAAAGCACAGATTCGTGCAATGTTTCGCGACAGGCTTTTCAAATGTACCGCTAAACGTGCTGATGGTGAACGATAGGACGGAGCCTCCTATGAAAGACGCCACTAGGTCGCAGTAACATCGGTGCCATTGAGTTCACACAATATGAGGGAGCACAGCGGCAGCCAAAACCCAACTCTAGATTTTTCAAATTGGTGTGTTTGACTGTTTTGCACCCGCATAATGTAACAATAAACAATACACTACAACCTACGAGAATGGAAGGCAGGAACTGGCTTTTATTTTGACTGCAAGAATGTGGTGCGGGGAGCCCTGACAATACGGCGTTTAGCTTTCAAATGGAAGATTGGCTACTCCGGCTCATTTCGGTGGATATGTTGCCGTTGTTTTTTTTACACAGACCCTTTCTAATCGCCCTGGATCTTCGGATTTGGATTCTTTTACCTCTGTGGTGTACTGTGCTGTGAAACGAAGACAGGCTACGCCGATCGACCGGGATACAGCATTCTCTGCCTACCTCGACATTTTGCTACCAGGGATTTAAATAATCACGTGCTACAACAACGGAAAGATTTTTTTCCTTTTAATAATCAGAATTGATGTGGCCGTCTGACCTTTAATGAATTCAATCTGGAGGGCAAAATGAGTAGGGAAAGGCCGAAGAGAAATATCATTCAAAAGAAATTTGTAAGTGCAAATTTGACGTTTAATCCGTCGCGTGACCATCGAATTCAGTGGCAGCTGCTTCTTAATTTGCATTAATCACATCGCTGTTGTCCCCCGTTTTAAGTTATCATCAGGTTTGTGACAGAATTAGGTCAGACGTTATAAACGACCAGTCCGTGAACCAAAAACCTTAGAGGTTAAGGACAGGCTGGCCGATCCGTATCTTGCTGTTGACCCAAATAATGCATCGGGCTTTTGAAGTGTACCTTGCTACGTTTCGCATTTCCGGTGTCTGTGACATGTTACTATGTTGATTTCCACTGTCAGCTTTGTCATGTATTAGCTCCAGTCGATGTAGACGACCGTCTCGCGACATTATAGCGTGGTCAGTTTGTGTGTCAGTGTGTGTGTTTGCGGTCGTCATTGTGTGAGTGTGTGTGTGTAGGTTGGTTTTTCAATGTCACGATAACTTAGCTTGTCAAATCGTGGGCAGATGCTTGTATTGTGGTTAAGGCTGAGGTAGTTTACAGCCTGTCTCTGACCTCCTACTGGTTAGATGCTGTAAGCAGACTGACCTCTTTATTATAAATGTAATATATGTGCTAAAATTGTCCCTCCTGCGTTCACAAAATCAGATGTGTTTGTTGTAGTTCAATTAAGTAATCGAGTCAAGAGTGATCAAACTCATCTCCTAGTCAGGTATTAGGGTTATTTTTTTCATGTTTGGCCCATCAACCCCGTCTGATGCCTGATCCTGATCATTCATTTAAACCAGAGCTATTGCAGTTAAAAGGGCTACTTGAAATAAAATGCTTGTTAAATAAATAGGCATTAAGATATTATGACATAAATAAAATACTGATTTATTTTTAGCAAGCTGCCAAGGCAACATTTCTTATTTTCATTTAATGTTACCTTAACTGTATGTACTAAAAGTGTAATAAAAACTATATAAACATTGGGTAAATTACAAAAACTTAATGTCAGTGATAGTAAAATAACATTTGATAGAATATAAGTGTTAATTAGAAATAACTGCTTTATAGTAGTTTAATGTTCAGGTATATATGCATCACCATTTAATCTGTGTATGTGTTGTAATTATTTCATACTATTACAATTTGTTATTGTTTTTGTTTTTTAAGAATAAGAAATGGTTTAGACTTTAAAGATATACCACTTAAACTTGCATCTATACCAGCAGTTGTCATGCTTTTACCTCCAAGGCCTTTTTTGTCCACAACGATATCTGTGACCTCCTCAGTGGCATAGCTATTCTTTATAAAGTGCTTATGACACTTTATTCATTTATATGACTTTTTCAGATATAGCAATTGAGAATACCTCATCTGTTCAGGTTTTTCAGGGTGCGTGGGAGCAGTTGGAAACAATTGGGAAACCTGGTTCTTTAAAGAAAAACAGCTGTTGAGGGGCTGCATTAAAAGAAGACATTGTTATTTTAGTTTTGCCTTAAATATTTTTAAAATCACCTTGAGGTCCCCTTGGAGCCTTCCTGCAGCCCCCTAGTGGGCCCCAGACCCCTGGTGGAGACTACTACATCCCTTTGAATTTACCCATATCTAGGAAAAATTACAATCCATCTTGGGGGTAAGAAAACAGGCTCCAGGAGGAAATGCTAACATACATTTCTAGATATAAAATCAGAGAAAATCAATAAAGAAAGAAAGACATGAATTATCTTCAAAAGTATTAAAATTTATGATCTGTCATTCTACCATTTCATTCAGCTGCCGTCTGATGTCTTTGTTTACATTGACTCTCTGATGTTTAATTGCCACATGGCTTGAAGTACAAGCTCTGAAACATTGAGTGCGATTGTACGAGGCTGGGAATGATCAGTTTAAAGACGATGGCTTCTTTGTATGGTGCTCTCTGCTTATGGCTTTCATTGGTATTCGCTGTAATTCATTGCAATCCTGCGGATCAAATACAGCTGTCGCTTAGATGTTTAGATATCTCACACTTATAACACTTCATGCTGAAATCAATCCCAGTTCAATGTGAAGGTAATTTCATGAATAACATGAAAGACGCAAGGCTATGAACATAAATAGCACGTTGTGCATGTTGAGACTCTGAGAATGTTTTACATTCTTTCTTCTTTCTTGCCAAACCGGATATGGTTGGTTATTAAATCAACAGAGGGATCAAGAGATTTCTGATTAGGACTGCATGATTCAGCAGCAAAGTTGATATGTCACTTCTCATTGTAAACCGTCCTGTATTTACACAGAAACTCCTCTGTTGCAGTTCCCATTATGCCGTTTGATCTCATTCTTTCTGTTTAAGAATATTACACAATGTCATTCAGGATTAGGTGAGGTTACGGCACACGTTATTACTGAGGATTATTGTAACATTATTGAAGTGGAGTGTAAATGAGCAGGCCGCAGAAATGAAGAAGGCTGCAAGAAATCGCGTTTCACGCTTTTCCGCGAGCACCGTATGTGAAAACAAATCTATTTAATGTGACAACATCAGAGCAGAAATTGGCAGATATATATCGCTCTTGTGTTTACAGTGAGCACAGTCCTGCCGCACATGCCAGAGATGGCCATCTAAACTGGAAGCTCTTGTGTCCCACACATTTTCTTTGGCCTCAGCAGTCAGAGATATTTGATATATGTTTAGCTCCTTTAGACTCATCCTTGGCATCAGTTTGCTGTACACAGTAACAGAGAAGTAAAGCCCATGCAACACTGACCTAGTTTAGATAGCGCTACATTTACAAACACTAAAAAGATCATTTCATTTAAAGCGTTAGCTTAAAAAAAAAGTGTTTACTGTTATATTACAAATCTTGACTGACTGGTTTAGTGGGGAGGCTTAAACGATAAGAAGCTGAGCTGATAACTCTAAAATTGTAGGTTTAATCACATATAATGGTTATGATCATCTATTTCATTATTGTTTTAGACTTTTAGTCCTCATCTCTTTAACTGACAGAGACATAATAGACCTTTAATTTTGTCACTGCATTGGTTTGAGGATTTTGGTCTGCATTTGTGTGATATATGATTGCTAATGTGGTTTTAAATATAGGGCCTGAGGAAATACTTGGTCACACTTTATATTACAGTGTTCATTTTACTGTGTATTTACATAAGTAATGTATAATACTAATGGACTACATGCACTTGCTGTGTAATTATTTTGTAGGGCTGACTGTTATTATATTAATTATAGTAACATGCTTATATGAGACGCAGGCACTGTAAAATTTAATAAATAAGGTCATATTGGCATATATTACAACACAGTAACAACAGAATTGACATAGTATTGGATGTCATTAATTCATCACATTGATCAATTTTGTTTTGATGAATTTGAGTGACCGTTTTCTTTTTTTTTTGTTTTATTTTGTTTAGAAGGTTTGCATGAAATTGTTCAAAAGTGACATTAAAGACATTTATAATGTTACAGAAAAATTCTATTTCAAATATATGGTTTTCAACTTGTGTTTTTCAAAAAAAAAGCATGAAAGAAGTAGTACTGTTTACTGAAGAATATTAGGCAGCATAACTCTTTTCAGCAATGCTAATAACAAGAAATGTTTCATAAGCACAGAATTGATTTAACAGAACGATTACAAAAGGATCTAAATTAATAATAATGACCACATAACTATGTAAATATGTCACAAAAATCCAGTCAAATGTTATCAAAAATACATTGTGTGGTTCAAAATTATACAATTTATTTTTAATGCCAAATATCATTAGAATATTGAGTAAAGGTCATTTAACGTTTATTAAAACGTTTTTAATTAGTAATATGTATTGCTAAGAACTTAATTTGCAATTTTCTTAATATTTAGATGTTCTTGCATCCTCAGATTCTAGATTTTAGTTGTATCTCTGCCCAATATAGATTCTAACGAACCATCCATCAACAGAGTGCTTATATATTCAGCTTTCAGATGATTTATAAATCTCAATTTCAAAAATGATGAAATCCTGGGTCATTTGAATTTAAATAATATACTTATTTCAGTTTTTTAAGATCATTTTATATGTAACACATACATTTTTGTAGTGTCCACACTGATAAATCACTGAATAATATTCATATGTGATGAGTTGACAAATAATCATCAACAAATAAGATGATTAATATCACATGTGCCATCTACTACAGTACGGCATCTTTGCAGTTTATCTGTGTAATGAAATTTTGTGGCTGTGTTACAACTCTCAAATAAAACAAAGGATGATGTAAAAACTGCAGGCAGCCTGTAATGTCTGCTTCATCCCTTCGTTTCAGACGTGTCCAGCTGTGCACTAATTGATGCAGTCGTCCCAAACTCCAAGGAGACATATTGTATCAGAATGGGCTTGCTAAATCGGGGATAGTTATTGCTTGATGTTATTATCAAGAGATGTCTTTATCAAGAAATGTGTCTGGCTTTTGTCTATTGATTTTAACAGCTTTTTAATTTGTTGTAGAGATAACACCTTTAGATGGCATAAATAGCAATCTGATGTTTTTAAAGACGTGAATAAGCAAATATTGCTGCGTTTAGTCCATTCTGGCTTCAGTGTACTTCAAATGCCTGTACCCTTGAAGCTAAAGGGATTCTGTTTGTTTGAAGCTGCAAAGCTTTTTTAGCTTGAGAGTAATACCTTTATGTTCTCAAAGGAAAGAAACATGGGTGAAAATACGTGCAAGGTGACTTCACCAGCGTCTTTTGTCTCTTGAGACCTCATACTACTTCATGCACTGTGCTAGATCACTGAGTTGTAAATTTGTTTTAATTGGTCCTACTACAAGCATGCTGTTTAACGCTGCTCGTGTGTATGGAAATAGGAAGGTGCACATGGTAAAGCAGCCAGGTTTGCCACTGGCATTCTCCTGTTGTCATGGCAGGAGAAGGGATTGTCATTGGGTGGGTCTGTGCTTCCTTGGCTTCGTCTGCAGCAATCTGTCTTCACAGCTAGGTGAATGTGTGGAGAGTGCTGTCAATGGAAACAAAGTGTCCTTGATAAGCAAACCTATAGCATGCAGCGCTACAAAACAGGCTTGTGGGAACTCCCCTGTGCATCGAGTCCTTTGTGTTTATATAGTCAGTGAGGATTGTGTGCCACAGCGCTGAACCTGGGAATGCCAAAACATTTATTTGCAATGCAAGCATAAAGATCAGCAGCTCTGTTGTCGGGGATGATTTATAATGTGTTGTTAATTTTTTTATCAGGACTGTATGTGCTTTAACAAAGCAAAGTGGTGCAGATGCACCATATTGAGGAAATGTGCGTGTGTGTTGCAATTTGTCGCTCTGTGCGGGTTGTTGTAGATTTTCCTAAAATGTCTTTGCAGTTTGTTGAAGTCTGTTTCTGTTTGTCAAAAGTTCTGTTTGATAAAGATAAGATGGAAATTATTTTCATGTTGTGTCCAATAGCTGAGAGGAAAAAAATATTCACACTCAAAATAAACAAACAAAGAAAAGTGTAAAAGGTCAAAGAAAGTGACAAGTGCAAAATATTTTTATCATACCTGAGAAATGGCTGATATTATTAATCTATACTAGACTGTAAAAATGACTTTTTTCTGAAATAAAAGATTACTGGGATATGTCTTAATAGAAAGTACTATATCGTTCATTCTGCTTCAAAATTTATGGTTAACTCAGTTTCTTTGTAATAATTTGTGAAACTTGCTCGCAATATATGGTGAAAAAATCATTCTGGTCTTAAAACATCTTTTAAAAAATACATCTAAAAAACATCTTTTTTTGTGTGTGCTGCACATTTAGTCCTTGTAGCAGTATAAAAACAATAGATCATTCAAAATATGATTATTAATAAATATGGAGATGGTAAATATGAACATATGCAAGGGTTAAACCATTGCAATAATCTATTATTATTCCTTCAAGTTAGTACTAGAAGATGGAAAAATGTACAATTTAAAATATGCAATATCCAGTATCTTATAAACTAAAAAACATAGATATTCTCACATAACCAGCACAGGGCAGATATGTCATGGATCTCTGTATATAGTCTCTGTCAAAATATTTTTCAGTTCTTTGTTGTTTTCAGAAATCTTTCATGCTGTAGATTAGTCTGCTGTTGTGGAGAAGTGGATTTTCTTTATGAATGTGACACTGAGGGATGTTGAATTGCTTATTTGAAGAGCTTATGCCAGTCATCATTTACAATCGATTGCCTGCTTGTACCGTGCTGATAGGCTGCTTTAACATCAGGTTGTTAGCTCTGGGTAAATAATAGATCCGTTTTTTTCTTTCATGCCAGCTTGCTTTTGTTAACATTAGTAGTAATTCAGCTGTGTGTGTGTAAGT
Source organism: Enteromius trimaculatus (assembly GCA_032361065.1). Taxonomy (NCBI): domain Eukaryota; kingdom Metazoa; phylum Chordata; class Actinopteri; order Cypriniformes; family Cyprinidae; genus Enteromius; species Enteromius trimaculatus. The sequence continues at coordinate 10,503,684 of JAUMHP010000070.1, forward strand.
GGCCAGTGACTGGTCTGAGACAGATGGGTAGCAAGGTCAGATTTGATATGTTGGCAGGCTGGCCCACAGCCCGTCTGCTCCTGCTGCCCTGTTTAAATTTGATCTGTGAGAAGCAGCTTTCGCAGACCCAACTAACATTGGCGAACGGCGTCTCAATCAGTGTCTATGCAAAACTTCAGGTAAAGATTCAAGCCAATTAATTTCCTGATTATAACGCAAGTTGCTTTTGGATTCAAGCTGTTGAAATCCATAAGGGAGCAATTTACTCATTAAAGCCATCATGTTGAATAAAAGCCATTTGACAAGTTATCTGTATGCAAATCAAACCCACACACAAAATTAAACAAGCTTCGGTCTGCAGCCTATTATTCTGCCATTATTGCTCTGACTTTGTCTTCTGTTGTTTGGTTTTCACTCTTTGTTGCTGTTCTGATGCCTTGCTTGATCTTTGGATTATAGACTCCCGATGTAAACATGTAAAAAGTCCTCTAATTCAACCGATATTTGCCGCTAGCATGGAAGGTCTGCATTGTGCCTATGTTGACAGACTTATCCTCATGACTTCAGACACAATACACCTTTATCAATAATTGACAGGGTTTCTGGCAGCGTAATAAAAACCAGCGCATGGTTTAGAGATGTGTGGTGAGAGATGCTGGTGTAATTGTAAGAGCTGCTCGGAGCTACATGTGCAAATAGCAAACTGATGTGGTTAAAAGGAAGATGCATTTGAGGCCGTTATCATAGAGGAACTGATTACGACAGTTAAATGAGCAACATGAGTGTTTAATTGGTTTAGGAGATCTTGCCTTGCGTGGAAAGTTCTACTGTACATTTATTTCTTAGATAGATAATAGAGGAGTTACATTGTTGTTTTTCTTTTGTGAAGTGCGTCTGGCCCTCTTGATCAAATAATAGACCAGGATATCCTAGAACCATTCACTTAACTGTCAATTTTTCAAGCATCAAGGAAGCAAATTGCATTTGGAATTGGCAGCAGACCTTGCGCTGGTATAAAATCAGTGAATTTGGTCATAAATCTAGAGTGCTTCTGTTTTCTAGTAATGCACAGGCTTTGTGTTTCAAGAGTTCATGCTTCCTCATTACTAAAATAGCAAATTTGGCGTGCTGTCCGAGGAGCGAGCCGGGAGAACGGTGGACTCCCAGCCCTAATGGTTTGAACCCTAGCAAGGGCAAGAGTTTGCCGTTCGGCTCGGTCTCTGTCCGCCCGCCAAAAATCCTTGAGAGGACAGCAGCCAAATTCGCTGCCCCCCAAAAAAGCAAGGAGGGAGGATGCTAGACGGGTGGCCGTAAGTTAAGTTAAGTTGTTTTTTTTTTGGTTGCTGGAAACGGCTGGACTGGATATCCGCTGGCCTGCTGGGGGAAACAGAAACAAGAGTTAGAGGGAGATAAGAGCGGGAGGTCATAATAAAAATTATACAAGAAAAAGAAAGGGGAGTTGGGCGGGAATTGGGTTAATAAAAATATGGGTTAAGCCTCTGCGAAGGCAGGGAATGAAACCTCAATGGAGGTGGTACGCCTCCATAAAGGTGGGATAGAAGAGAAAAGACCTCTGCAGAGGTAAGGGCTGGGGATGTCTCTGCGGAGACGGGGAATGAAACCTTGATGAAGGTGGTAGGCCTCCATGGAGGTGGGACAGGAAGAGAAGAGACCTCTGCGGAGGTAAGGGGAAAGGAAGCCTCTGTGGAAGCAGGGAAGAGAACTCCGAGGGGGTGGTAAGCCTCCGTGGAGGTGAGATAGAGAAAGACCTCTGCGGAGGTATTAGTGCTGTCAATTTATTAAAACATTAAACTAATTAATTACTATTCAGAATCATGAATATGTCAACACTGAACTACTAAATGTAATGTAGAATCAGCACAAAAACTATAATTTAAGTATTTGTTAAATGTCATTTTTTTAAATAAAATATCATGAAAAAAGGCAGATATTGCCAATAAAACATTGATGCAGATGCTTTTGAGAAGTATATTTTAAAAGATCATTTTCTGGGGATAAAATCAATAATTGTAGCTATTTGAAATGACAGTTACGTTTTTTGGCATGATTTGTATTATTTGTAATATAGGTCAACATTTTCAAATTATGTTTAAATCATTTTAATTTGTTTTACATTAGATGTAGCATACTTAAAGCAATCTTCACATAAACACATTAATAGTCAAATTTACCTTTAATATAGTGTGTTACAAATAGTGTATAGTAATGCAATGCTGTTTCTGTCCCAGTCAATATCAGCTCTCTCATTTTGAAGACCTGTCAAAACTTTTTTTGTGCATTAATTTTATTATTTTAACAACAAAAAATTGCTAGTGTAAATATATAGTTAGGTCCATATATATTTAGACACTGGGTCACTGATACATTTTCATAATCTTGGCTCTGTGTTCCACAAGAAAAAGATGATAATAATAATAATAATTTCTAATAATTCAAGGGGTTGAACAAAAATATGACGAGAAAAGCTTAGGAAATACAACCATTTTATACACGAAGCCTCATTTTCACAGGCTCACATGTACTAAGACAAAAAAACATAATCATGCATATAATCAAGAATAAAATGATAATTTTTAATATTTTGTTGAGAATCCAGGCAAAGACTGCCTCACCCAAAAGTGAACATTCTGTCAACATTTCCTCACCCTCGGAAAAATCCAAATCTGTATGAATTTCTTTGTTCTGCCGAACACAAAGGAAGATATTTTGAAAACCAGGCTGTTTTGGTTTTATAGTAGGAAAAAATGGTCAGTGGTGACCCAAAACAGCCTGGTTACAAACATTTTTCAAAATATCTTCCTTTGTGTTCGGCAGAACAAAGAAATTCATACAGATTTGGAACTGCTCGAGGGCGAGGAAATGATGACAGAATGTTCATTTTTGGGTGAACTATTCCGGAGTTTAAGTCTAGAACTCATGGATACCATTAAAGACAGGGTTTCTTCTTTTGTGATGTTTTGCCAGGCCTTTAATGCAGCTTACTTCAGCTGTAGTTTGTTTGTGGCTTATTCTGCCTTTAGGTTTGTCTTCAGCTAGTTAAATGAATGTTCAATCGAGTTAAGATTAGGAGTTAAAGTTAAAGTTAAGATTAGGAGTTTGACTGCTGCTGAATAATCCACTTTTTTACCTTTACAAACTCTTAGGTCGCTTTTGCTGTATGTATTGGGTCATGGTCCATTTGTACAATGAAGTACTGTCCAATCAAGAATTTGACTGAATCTGGGCAGACAGTGTATCCCTGTACACTTCAGATTTCTTCCGGGTGCTTCTGTTTTCTTTCACATCATCAACGAACAGCAATAATTCAGTGCCACTGGAAGCCATACATGATCATTCCATCACACTGCTCCATCAGGTTTACAGATGATGTTGCATGCTTTTAAATCATGAGTTGCTCCAAGCCTTCTCCATACTTTTTTCTTCCCTACATTCTGGTACAGCTTGATCTTAATTTTAGCCATCCAGAGAATGCTTTTCCAGAAGTGGACTTTTTTAGATGTTTAAAGTGGTTTAACTAGATGGGATTTTTGGGGTTCATATAATATAGAGAAGCGTTTCTGTCTGGCAGTCTACTGATAGCGGCTTCCACTTTTTGGTGGCTCTTTTTGTGGGACCCTACTTGCATAATCTCATAAATAATACAGCTTGGCTCTCGCTCATGAAATGTCATATCGTTTTGAGTTCACCCTGACAGAGACTTTCACATGTCGCCACAATAGACCTGTGGAAGTGCATCTCCATGGCGACCAGAAGTTCCCCAGAGAGTGCCACTTTCTTTGTGTGCCATAGGGAGGCCCTAAGCTGGGGTCAAGCACTTCACATCATCCTAATCATCTCAAGTATTTAACATTGAATCAATCAAGTATTTAACCAGCATGATTGCGATTCTTACTCAAAGGATCAGCTTGCAAATATAAGTATAACATTTGTAGTGAAATTTCAAATCTGGCTTCATAAAAGTGCCAAATACAGGGACAATCATGACATTCCTCTGCGTCTGGCCCCCGGCCTCTCATGCTATAGAACTGCTTCCAGAGGGCTGACTCACTTCACTTCACTTCAATGCAGGAAATTGAGTGAATGTGAGCAGTTCACGGGGTTGCATCACTTTCTTTTTTTCTTTTTTGAAATGTGATGCTATTGGATAAAATGACATGAAGTGTTCAAATGACCCTACATGAACTACATTTAAGGTGAACTATTTATGTGAACTAGTTTATAGTACATAAATAGTTTGTGTACTTGCACATCTATCTAATTTAATAGGGGCGGGTGATATGAATAGTTATAAATCACGATATGGTTTTGGTTTTATATAAGGTCTTTATGATAAAGAAATGTCTGATACCATAGAAATGTCTAAATTCTTGTCACTAGTGTCAGTTCTAGCCTGAGTAAAGAAAGTTTACGGAAAACAAGAAAACACTCAGTGATTTAAAAAAACATTACAAGCACAGGACAAAGGAAGAATGCATTAATTAAAAATGCAATGTTTTATTAAGTAACCAAATGTATAAAATCTCAAATTCTTCACTGTGTAAATTAAATATATGTTGTTATTATTATGTTAAATATAATTGAGCAGTAAGAGATGTTCTCTATTGTTGTTGTTGCAAGCATGCCATTTTGACACACACAAGTGTGTGTGTGTGTGTGTATTTAACCGTTCAAGGCCGAAAGAAGCAAGCAGCACAATTAGCTCCATTTAGTAGGTTACAATGTTTGATTAACTTGAATGACAGATAGCAGAAAGATTAGACTGCTGTCACTTTAAGAGCTGCCCGGTTTCAAAATACTGTTACATGTTTTTTTTCTCAGTTGTTTGCCTTCACCTAAGACCTAAATTACTGCGTTTATGAGGATACTTGCAAAGACGTGCATTTTGAATTTGTATTTAACAGTTCAAGGCTGAAAAAAGTCAATAGGCTACTCCTGCGCTCTACGATCAGTCTTCATGTGCGTGCACCTCTCTGACAGTGCTCAGAAACTTGCATAGTATGTAGTAAAATGAAATTCTAATTGCATTTCGAAGGCTTAAAACTGCAGTGCTTAAAAAATGTGTGCAAACGATAAGTTTTCATGACTCTGATATACCACAGAATGTCAATTGAGCGCTTAACCAAGAATAGTCCAAAATCTCTACTGGTTTCTTTCTTTCTTTCACAAAAAATGGTACAAAGGTGTTACTGGATACCATCATGTATAAAAGCTAAAAGTAACTAATATGTATGCTTGAGGTACTAATATGTATGTAGGGGTAAATAAGACAGCAGTGTACTTTACCCGAGTGACAGCTTTGTACATTTTACCCTAAAAGTGTATTGTTTCCTATGTATCTAGCCTGTTGGTGGGCAATGTAGTGACAGTGCAACACTAGAAGACATGATTGAGACCAAGCTTGATTATTACCCCGTTTCTGGTGAATTATAGTGATGGGCTAAATCAACTGACTGTTATACTAAAGAGATTTAACAATTTATAAGAGATCAAGTTACTGAATGACTTCTTTTGAGGCCTCAAGAAAAATGTGAAAAACAATGAGGTCATTCAGCTACCTAGTTTGAAAGATGTCTTACTACACCACATTAGGTAATCTGTGGGGAACAAATGTTATAATAACACTGAGAGCATTTTGTTGTGATTGCTTTCGGAGCATTCACTAATAAAAGGTTTTCTGACACGTGCTGGAATGGAGAAATCGCAGCCAACTACACTATTTATAGCGTAGTGTTCTGTCTGTATTGCTGCGGTTTCACAATACATGAGTTTTGTTTTTTCTTGTCCACTCTCAGTGTTTGTCATTTCATTTATCTGACCATTGTTTGACTAATTAACCCAAAAGGGTTTATTTAGAGAGCACATTTTTCTTGTGAGATGACTTTAGGTCACATCTGTTTCATTTTTAGAGCTCTAAAATAAGCTTTTTTTCCCCTTCTGCAGGATGATAACGATGGGATCCCGTGGTCGGAGGAGAGAGTGGTCCGCCGGGTGCTCTACCTCTCACTTAAAGAGTTTAAGACGGCTCAGAAGAGCAAAGTGGAGAATGGCACTGGAATAGTTAATGGTGAGTGTACATCTTTTCTAGAGCAGTGCTTACTGTGATCTTGACCACAGATGGATACTGACCTTTAGAACAGCTGCAGCAAAAACCTCGCTCCTGTGACCCTCAACATCTGATGCTGCTGCATTCAGCTGCCTTTCTGAACAACTTTTAGTGAATGATATGCTGACAATATCATTACTTAACTTTGGCGATGGAATGAGTTTAAAGTGCCCCTATTATGCCATTTTAAAGGTTGCTAATATAGCTTTATGAGTGTCTTAAAACAGGTTTACATGTATGCAAGGTCAAAAAACACTTTAGTTTTCTCCAAAAATAGATTTAATTTTACCCCATTTTTAAATGATTCGTAAACGACTCGTGTAAAGCAGTTTGAAGACTCAGTCTGTCTAAACCCCGCCTCTCTGTGAGCCCTCAATGCTGTGATTGGTCAGATGGCACAGTCCTTTATGATTGGTCTACCGCCGTCTTTCTGACATTACTAGGGATGCTTTCAGAGAGCATACATCAACTAGTTAGCACGGACTACTGTGGAAAGTACTCGCAATTTGCTTTCGGGCACACCTCTACGTTGTGAACTTCAACATTGTATAATGCATAACACTGCGTTAAACATCGTTTATCTTTACTTAAACTAGTTAGCCGGCTACCAAGACATGTGCGGGGTTGTTACACAACATAACGTACACAAATACATATTTTGAACGATCGCTAGAAAATACAATCATCAATTATTAATCTTACTTACAAGTAGAAGTTCAGAGGAGCAAGCCGGTCCAAATTAACTGGGCACTGATCCATCTTTTAAGACCAAACGTTTGGTGAATATCGTGTTGTACTCCAAGATTGGAAAAACAGTCATCAGTAAAATGACGTGAACAAAACACAAGATTGTACTGCTGAGGTGTTGTTGAAAAAATTTATGTTAACCACTCATTATTTGTAGGTTCATCTTTCAGAAGGGCATATAAAACAAATTTACTCTCACAGGATACTGCGTCTTCTTGACATCCAGGAGGAAATTGTATGGTTTGTGGGTGGGGCAAGTTGTTCGCGACATAGTACGTAGGCGAACATTATGCAAATATGTTACTTAGTGACGTGGATCAGTAATAGAGAAAGATTCAAATTGCTGACGACTCGTTTAGACGAATGTGAGCTCTTTTTTTTAATAGATAGTAACTTCATTTATCGCCATTTAACTTTGCAAATAGTTTATGTTCACATACAGCTACATGACACACTGCATGAAAGATCATATTTGAATTGGCATAATATGGGCACTTTAAGACATGACTATATGGCACTGAGACTGAGTTCTTGAATATTAATTACCTCAATGCTGACATTGCCAGGTAATTAATATTGATAAGCTTAGTCTTCACCTTGGTCATATTTACGAATTCATATCCTGTTCCTCTAGTGAAAAATACATATACCAAAGTGTATTTAAACACACTTATTTCATGCCAAGTATACTACAAGTACATTTACATTTATGTACTTAATAAAATATGCTGCTGTTGTACATTTATTATACTAAACTGGTATTCTTAAAGTCTGCTAATCTAATTTTATATTTAATGCACTTTAATTGTGTGAAAGTAGTCCTGAAATACATCTAAAGATATATTAAAGTTTCTTTGATTGTCCTAAAGTGGAACTATTGCAAGTATACTACAATCCTCATCCATATTGACATTAAAACACACTTTAATATGAAGAAATGTGCATTGTGAGCAAGAAGTACTTCTGATAGGTTATATTCTTTATATCAGTCACAAGTCACAAGCAATGTTTACAGATTTGAACTATACTTAACATGAAAAAAATGTAAAACTGTTAAATATAAAACTTTTCGACTAGGTTCTATGCTGTTTTGGCATTGCCAAAGCCAGTTTTATGTTGAAATAAATTTACAGCGCGTGTTAATATTGATAGATGAACAATCTGCATACTGAATCTATCAAAAAATACCTGTCACATATTTGTAAGTTTGTTCTTTTGAAATAACAGCGATTCGTCCTTTTTGATTAGTTCACTAGCACATTTGAACATATTACATAATTTACTTGATGTATTTGTCCTTCTGTCTACTGAAATTCTCTGAAATGTGCAGTCCGATGTGGTATTTTGAAGGTGCGTTGGTATTTGATTAATTATTTTAGCTCAGATGCTGAGATCCTGAGCCAGCTGTGACACTCAGGGAGGCACATGGCGCTGTGGGACTGTTCTTTATTTCCTCAGCATCTCAGTGGTCCATTAGGAGTATTATTGTTCTGCTATGATTGCATTGAAAATGTGTGAGCAAAGTAAATTATGCCCTGAATAATGCCCTCTCTCTATGGGTTTCATGTGCCGGGGCTGTGAAGCGCTCTCACTGCTTTCAAATCACTGCACTCTAATGGGGTGAACTCAGTGACCCGCCTGCCTGCGTATGGTGCAGTGCATCATCTCAGAGAATGTCAAGGGCACGAACAGAACACCTCACGCTTTATTGTGCGCTCAGTAACTAACACTTAAGGATTCCTTTGGAATTGCTTTGTAATCAAAAGCAGTGCATTGCGATTATTACAAGCAGAGCTTCTTTCACATTCTTTGTAATTAAAAGGCATCAGGCAAAAATTCTAGCAACTATAATGTGTGGCACATTAACCTGCGTGGTTTGCGGTTGTGTTTGTACTGAAGTTCACTTTACTTGAGAATTTATTTCCAGTGCCTTGGAAAATCTTCAAACAGACGTATTTGTGTAAATAAATGAGTAATAAATAAGCATTTACATTAAAAATAAAGTTAATTATTTTATTTATTTATAACCAATTTAACTTAATGTATTATTATTTATATTTATATTTAATATATTTATATACGTATCTTATTATTTATTAATATTTCTCATATGGCCTCACCCTAGTAAAAAAAAGTAATATATTTGAAATACATTTATTTCATAATGTGTTTTAATGTCAGTATTGAGAAGGATTATGTGACTTTTGAATAACGTTAGTTTTTGAATGCAAGATATTTAAAGTGCACCTCTAGCAATATTTCCACTTTTGCACAATTTAATATACTTCACTATTTTTCGTTAAACTTCAGCACTACTTTCGCCCAATTTAGTTTAGTATACCAAAAGTACTATACTTATATTTGTACTATACATGTGTTTCAAATACATTTTAGTGTATTTATTTTTCACTAGAGCATACAAGCTGATAGAAGCATTTTATTCTCAATTTTGCATGATGGGGAAGAGGACAGACAATACCTCAGGCACTTTTTTATGTTGCTAGTTAACAGACTAACTCCCAGTTTCTGAGACAAGGCCTAATCCAAGCACTAGACTACCATGTAAATCTGATCTGTTTCAATTGAAAGAAACTTGCACTGACTGATCTTAAAACATGTTAATGCCTTTGTTTTGTCTTAAGATGCACGACAGTATTGCTTTTTCTTAGGCATGCTTGTAAAAATTACTTAAATGTTCTAATTGAACTATGGCCTAGTCTTGGTTAAGGTTTAGCCCTGTCGGTGAAACCAGGACTACATGTTTGTTTTTGGTGATTTAACATAACTGAAAGCTTGGATAAATGTAACAGGACAATGGAGGCCTTGTGATTTTCTCTACTCTCTGTCAGTTCATTTTGAGTGTGCTCTTAGTCTGAGTGTTAACAGTATTTTTGTTTTGTCCGAATGATTGGAACAATGCTGTTTCAAACCTCTTTTTCATTACAAAGGCCTTAAAAGGCTGCTATGGGTGCTATGCCCTTTAGATTTGTTTATTTCACCTGTGAACATATCAATGTCATAGCAGTGTTCATATCAGTGTTTTTCTGTATTTATGTCTTTATGACCATTGCTTAAACTTGAACCACATCTCATTTCCCAGGCTCCTTTGCAAATCGGCGTTTAAATGGTCCAGGAGCTAAAGCTGGGCTGTTCGCTGGAAGCTGTAAGTCAGACCGGACACAACATGCTGTTCAGAGCAAAGACTGCAGCAGTGAGTCCTCAGTAGATGAGCCTGTCAGAAAGAGGTGAGTTTACTAAAACTTTTCTGTGTGAGATTTAGAGTACAGTGTATTGCGGCATTATAGCATGTCATTCAAAATTACTGCATGGATGGTTTTATGGATAAATGTGTCGTGATGACTTATTTAGATGGGAAAAATTACAGGTCTATAACTGTAGTTGCCAAAAAAGATACAGTATGAAAGTTACATTCTAAACTAGTCCATACTGTTCACCAACAAAACACCAAATCGTAGATGTCTTGCTTTGGACATCCATGCCTCAAAACACAACATACTGTGCTGTTGGCCAATTGAAAATGACTATATATAGGCTTTTAGTCAGGGTTTTTGCTGAGCTTTTGCATATCAGACCAAACTTCTTTTCTCTGCAGGTCTCCTATATGATTAGTTAACATCTCTTTTCCTACCAAAGGATGTTTCTTCCTTATATGGATTCCAAAAATCTGGTTTCTTAGCCTCATTAAAACAGGAAGCGTTAAATGAAAGATACCAAAAGTCTGTCATCATTTATTCTCATTTTACTCAAAACCCACATGATGTGCTTCAGTCTAACATAAAAGAAAAGAGGAAGGGACTCATTGAAATTGCTCTGGAAAAGTTTGACTAGTAAAAGCTTTCAGAATTACTTGATGAATAAATGAAGGATGGAAAGATATGTTCATTTTTATGAAGAACTAATCCCTTCATTTCCCTAATTCCCTGTATCTCATACCAGGCCGAGACTGCAGGCTCAGAGGAAGTTTGCTCAGTCTCATCCCTGTTCTCCCAATGCCACCCCGCTGAAAATGCTGGAGGCCATGCCCCCGAGCCCAGCCATGCTCAACCATCTCACAAAACGCAAACCCAAAACAGAAGACTTCCTTACCTTCCTCTGCCTAAGAGGTGGGTGTGCTCTCTGTCTGTCTCATCCTACCAGCTCTTCAAATGTTTACAGGCTCCGTAATTCTATGCACACACTGAACTCTTACATGGGAGTCAGGGTTATTGGTGCCAAACCTTTGGGTGACTGTCTTGTGTGAGCTGTTGTTATTTATTTTGTGTCTTGGCTGATCTCACAGTGTAAGTTTTCAATTCAGCTTTCACTCTTCCAGTAAGCAAGTCAAAGGTGACAATGGCAAAAAGGAAAAGCTCTCGAGGATTTCTTCTTATTAATTGGAGTTAAGGTTAATTCATTGGAAATTACATTGAGATTCCTCTGAATGCATGCAGGTTATTTAATTTACAAGCCTATTAGTGGTGTGTCAAAACATCAGTTAAATAAACTGAATAGTTCAAGTAAGCTGTTGGGTTGTTCATGAATGTTGGAAATACTGTGAGAGCATCAATGAATATGTTGATGTACGGCAAAACATTTAACATTTAATTAATAAATGTGATAACATTCAAAAATAGTTTTTTATCAGTGTTGTTATTGCAGCACAGTGTTGTTAAAGCTAAATGAATTTATTAAAATAAAGCTTTAATGAAGATAAAATTATAATATTTAAAATTTAAACGGAAAAAAAACTTAAATGAAAATGAAAAATGATGCCTAAAATGATGCAACTAACCGAAGTAAAATAATGTAGAAGTACTAAATTAAAACTGAATACCAATAAATGTTTACTGTTAAAATTACTTACAACTAAAATAATATAAAATGAAATATAAAAATAATATAAAAATGCTAATATAAATAATATACATTCTGCTATAGTTCCTTCATCATATTCTTCTGCTCCGCTTTTCTGGCAGAGCAAACATAGAGGACACAAATTGAGTTAACGTCATACTTTCGTTTATTCTCTCTCCCTTCCCACTCACTCACATTTCCCAGGCTACTTTGAAATGGAACTTTCTCCATCTCTCTTCTTTCTCACACACACGGCTGTGTAAAGACAGGGAACAGACTGATTGGATTTGCCATGGACTCTTGGCTGAGGGCAAAGTGGGTTAATGGATTTTCAAACATAAAGAATGTAAATGAGAACATCTTTTCCCAGTCTCCATTCCTCCCCTTCATCATATCAAACCTCTTTTCATTATTGGGTTAGAGCTGAGAGCGAACGTAAATGTGAGAGTGGCATTGTGGATCAGTTTATGGATTTTTAAAATATAACCTGAGCTTGTAGTGTCACATAAGTCAAGGCTGATTTAATAGATGCCATAAGTCATAACTCAGACGCATCAACGGTTGGTGCTTCTCATGCACGAGGAAGCACAGATGTCACTTATGAGTGTAAAACCTTTATTTATTTGTCTATCTATCCATTCGTTTATATATTATTGTCTGCTTTTAAAAGCTTCATTTTAAACTTCTATTAAACAGTGAAAATACTGAAAAATTGTTTCTTTTATGAATGACTTTAACTAATTGTATTTCTGTTTTTAAGTACTCAGTCATATATGTGATATACTTATATCTTATATACATATACTTTTTTTTCTCCTATTTATATTTCTGTGACAAAGGAAGCCACAGCTGGATAATTTCATGTTCATAATCACCCTGGAGTGCTCAAAATTGTGAACATGAATGGGAATATACATAAGAGATACTTTACTAATAAGAATTTCTAGGGGTGCCAATAATTGTGTCCAGTGTGTATTTGAGAAAAACATTTATTTCATAATGATATTTCCCCCAATTTAAAAAAATGAAATAACAGTACAGATTAATTTTCAGCCTTCTTTGATTATATTTACCAATATTTTTGGCCATGACTGTATATACTGTATTTACACTACCATTTAAAATGTTTAGGTCAATGAGATTTACTTTTTGCAAAGTTTACAATGTTATAAAAGATTTCTATTTTAAATAAATGCTATTCTTGTGACCTGTTTTTATCAACGAATCTTAAAGGAAATGTATTCTGTTTTCCACAAAAATAGAGAAAAACTTAAGTATTGATAATTTAAAAAAATGTTTCTTGAGCACTAATATTTTAAAATTACTGTTTTTGCTGTAGATTAGATTTGTTGTGCATAAAATATTTATTTCATGAACATTAACAAATCTTACATTTTTGAATAGTAGTAATAAAATTATATAAATAAAAGTTATACTGCTACTTTATGCTATTTCATATATATTATACTCCTAATTTGGGTGCCATAATTCAATATTCAATGTTGAATTTTATTTAGTTGTGCCATTTAAGTCTCTCTCTTTCTCTTTTTTCTCCTGCTCTTTCTCTCTTACTCTCATTCTCCAGCAGCCCATAAGGGACAGATGTAAAAACAGATTCCGATTCATGCGCAAAAATCCTCAAAGGCATGATTCCCTTCAAGGAAAAATTTAAATCAGAGGACATCATGAGATCTGAAGTCCAAGTCTTTCCAAAAGTAATAGGATACTTAGACAAAACGCGGACCTCTTTCCTGCACATAGCAAAATTATGCATATCATGTTAATTAATGAAAGTGAGAGTTGAATACTTTATCACAGCAAATGATCGGCTGTATTACTGCAGAGTAGTAATTGGGAGATGAAAATCACGTTCATTAATATTCGCTCTGAAATGGCTCTTCAAAACCTCTGGCGTTATCGAAGAATCATTCAGTCGCCTCTTGAGATGTGAACAATAGCCAATAGCTCAAAGCCCCCAGGAGCCCTTATTAAAGCCCTTGATGATAGAGGACGGGCCTAAAGAGCCTTGCTCCGTAATCTAGGGGGCCCCAAGATCTTTTCATCCACCATTCAGCTGGGTTCTCATTTCACCTGGAAATTATAACTCGCCATCCATAACCAATCATTTCATATAGTTCATTTCTATTGATCTCAAATAATGGCAGATATAACCAGTTTGCGATATCAATTTAACACTCTATTGGTTATTGTGGTTTGGAGAAGTGGACTGATTCAAAAGCAGTCGGGCCACTTCTCCTCTCTATTTGTCTCTCAGCGGGCTGTCCCGTTCCCCACCCCCTCCTCGGGCACACGTATACACTCTCTCACGCATGCACACACAATCACATGCTACAGCACATGTGAGCACCACGGACCCAGTGACTCTGGTGCAGATAAATGGCTATTGAGGGAATGTGAAATAAAGCTTGTGAACAGGCTCTCTATTGTGAGCACTGAACCCTTCAGCGAGGATCAGTAGCACATGAGATGAGCGCTGGACCACTCTGCAGTCCCATTTAACAGCTCTCTCTCTCTGAAGTTAAACAGGATATGGAGCTTTGCACAGTATGCAAACGCTCTCACCAGAGGTTTAGGAAGTTATCAAAAATGTATTTTCTAGTTAGTATAATAATAATAATCATAACATGATGTTGTTGGAACAAAAAAAGGCAGAAATCGAACGCAAGAGCAGTGTGTTTTGATAGGCACAGAAAATAGTGTGTTATATGTTCTATATTGTGTCTTTCTAATTTAAGGAAAGATGTGTGATTAGTTCATTACTTCTTTTTTATGTTCCACAGAAGTAAGTCTTAGAGGTTTGGAACAACAAATAAACAAAGGCAGAATTTTTGTTTTTGGTGAACTATCTGGTTTCTGATCATGAGAAGACTTAATCTGTGTTCATCTCAGCTGGTAGTCGTCACTTCTGTTCTGTTCTCTATTTCTAACTCGTACTGTGTGTCTTTCTGTCTGATACTCCCTCATTTTGTCTTTACCCTCTCTCTCGTTGGTTCAGGCTCTCCTGCGTTGCCCAGCAACATGACATATTTTGGTAGTGCTAAAGATGATGAAGATGAGGAAGAGGATGAGGAAGAAGACAGTGTTAGCAATGCCCCTGCTTCCTGCCAATCCACTCCACGCAAGAGCAAAGGATCCAACAAATGCATCGCCAACGGTCATGGTACTTACATCCCCGAATACTGAATAACCACAAACACAAACTTTCTCTCATACACTTTATCCTGATTTGCGTTCTATAATCACTCAAAATAGTGATTTACAATCCATTCTAGTGTTCAGTGTATTGTTGCACTGCCAGTAGCAGTCAGGCTGGACATTTGATTCCATTTAAGAACCGCAGTGAGGTGTGTTACAGTCCTGCCTCTTTCCACACCATACAGTTAATGAGCTGTGACTATATACAGTCTGACATTTGCGCTATACCATCCGCATAACACAAGGTATTTCATATCTCATACAGTATACGCACTTGCAAAATAATATAATATTAGATCAGATTTTTCTTAAATACGTTTATATTTTAAACAAGGACATATTAAATTAATCAAAACTGATGGTATATTTCTACATTTTATGCAAGACATTTATAATATTACAAAAAAAAAATCTTTTGAACTTGCCTTTTATTTAAGTAACTGGAAAAAATGTTTACAGCTTTTACAAATATTAAAAGCTTTCAACATTTAAACATATTTTCAACATTGATAATAAAAAAAGCATATTAGAGTGATTTATGAAGGATCATGCATAGAGCTGGGAATCAAATTTTTAGGTACCGACCAAATTGCTTCGATACAACCGAGTATCGAAAAAGGTCTCGTCGCTCGATACCCAATTTCGATACTTATAGGGGTTAATCATATCTTTGCTTATTATTAATGATTGCACTGGTCACTGAGCGTGTTTTCTCTTTTGATTTCTTGAATATTTATAGCTAACAGATCAAAACAGGGCAAGCTAAATGTAGCCATATAATAAAATGATGAACGCCTTTTGAGTGCTCTCCCCATTTCTCTCCATGTCCCTGGGTTTTGTAAAAGGACCCTAATGCCCACTCAGCAAAATCGGCAGAGTAATCTGACACCTCAGTAACCTAATACTGCTCCACATACTAAACACATGTCTGAGGGGCTCCGGACAAACTACATCACCTCGCTGGGGTTTCGAGGTCAGATTGGACCTTGAGGATAAACAGTGTTCGTGTCTAAAACTGGGAACAGCTTTCAGGGTTTTTAAATTTAGATCATTCCTCTCCAATGTGCCCCATGCTTATGAGATCCTTGAACGCGGACCAAGATTTTTCAGTGGAAGTTCTGCTGTTCTAAATTCAGTCTCTGCACAGTGTGTTGTGTCTGTACGTGGGATATCGTGCTGAAAGGACGCTCTGTGTGCTACCTAATGAAAATAGGAGTCATGTTGAGCATCCATACTTTATAATGAAACCAGAGCCACTTTTCTTTACATACTGTACGAGACCACACGCTAAATATGACACTTTTATGTGCGCCGTTGGCCGAGCTCCAAACGGTTTAAATGATAAGTTGGTCCCTCTAGTAGCTTTCATTTACTAAAGTGACCCAAAGAGCCTTTCAATACTTGTTAAGTGTTTTACTGCTAACATTGGGCTCTCTGTTCAGTTTACCATCTGTTTAGTTAATGGAGGCGCAAAACTTTGAAAACTTTCTATCTTTTGTCCAAGTGCACTGTGGGTGGCTCTCAGGAAGAATGAAAATCTGTTACAGTAGATTGTCATGCGATATTAACTTGTTCCTACAGTCGAAAAGCAGGAGATTAGTCTTTAACACAGCTAAAGTGAGCACTTTTAGTGGCGTTCAGTCACTTCGTGTTACTGGGTTTCAGTGATTTATTGATGTTAGTTTGAGAGCTGTAAGCAGCTTTGCTGTTACAGTATTTGAGCTTTAAAATCTCATAAATTCTAGTGTGTTAGACAAGGCCTCTATGCAGACTCTGTTAGCTGCTTGGCAGTCTTCTTTTATAAGAGCAATTTACAAGTCAAGTTCACAGAAAATGGAAAGCAGAGCAGTCAGGTACAGCAGGACTATTCAGCAGAAAGATTCTTGGGTCTTTTTCCACTACAGTACTGAATCATCTGGTTTAGGTCACATTGGCACAAAACCATCTGGTTAGATCAGTCGAATTCAGTGCTTATAACCATTAGGCACCTAATATAGGTGTGTCCTAATATAGACAAATAATGCAAATAAATGCCTGTATTCAATAACTAAATGTGCTAAAAGATTTCTTAGCATTATATCTGTTGTATGATCTCTCCTCTACCAGTATTTAATGGACAAACACGAGCTGCTGAGGAACACGAGAGCAGTTTAAGGGCCAGAGGGAGAGACGGGGTCCTTGGGAAGGAGAAGAACTCTGTAGCATCAGCTAGGACCTCCACTACACACAATCTACGACCCAACAGGGCTGTACAAGAACAGAAGCAACAGGTATGGCTGGATTTATGTGTTTTGTGTTGTGTTGCATTGCTTTTTGTTTTTTCATGATCCCAACTTAATTTTCTTGTGATCTCAACATAAGAATTTCTCCTAATATTTATTTAATTTTTGCATGAGAAAAATAGGTAATGCTCATCATTTCTCTGGTCAACTGCAAAGCATTTAATTAGCATCTGTCACACATCGATCGGTTATCCCACTCCCTCGAGCTGGCTTGAAGGGAAACTGACCACATGTTCAGAAATCACTATAGTATTATTTCACAACGATAAAGTCGTGGTTGCATTCCTAAGTGTATGACACTGATGTGAAGTGGTCTGTCCCTGAGAGACATAATCTGTCTATTTGAGCTTAGGTAAGTCCCTGATGAACGTGAGATTGGATTTGCTCATCTGTGATGCAGAGGGATATATATTGCTGGCTTTAATTAGCTCCAGACCGAGAAATACAAGAGAAAATCATGTGAATTGTAATTCATAAGTGAATGATGAATTATTGAAAAGCAAAAAATTGTTCATCTTTAAAGAAATATTGTGGGCCATTTTTACACACATTATTACCTATTAGAAAATTGCATTCCAGTGCATGCAGTTTGATTTGCCTCCACTTTACTGCCTGCTAATTCAGTCAGTACAGAATAGAGACTATGTAGGACCCATTTGTGTGTGTTCATCAGAATTTCCTCCCCTTCTGCCAGAGCGTCCTATGGGCTCGCAGAGCAGCATACGGTTAGCTTTACCCTATCCCTACTATCCTGCAGCAGGCCTATAGCAACACATGATGTCATCTCTCCTCCACCCAACCCCCCTCTCTCTCCACACACAGTCAAATCCAGTGGAGTGTGCAAGTACCACATACTCGGGACTGTGTCCAATTTTTGTGAACATGAACTGTGTCTGCATGTGGTGGACCATTTGTATATCTGTTGTGGTTTCTGTCAAGAACTTTGGTTTTGCAGACAAATTAATCGTCTCCCATCCCCCATCGCATGCAGATGGAACAATCATACTACATGGCCCAGGTCACGTGCGTGAGCTCCCTAAAGAATGATAGAACGGCTCCACGGAGCCCCCTAGTGGAGGTATATCATTATGAGAGGTTGCTGTTATGCATTACATTTAAGGAAGTTATGTTTGCTGCTTCTTCAACAACACCCTCAGCCCTTGCCTTTAAGTCACATGTCATCGGTGAAAAGAAAGCAAACACCGAACTCATGTTGCAGCACTTGCAGAACCACAGTGTTTACTGTAGCTCAGTCAGACATAATCATAATCTATATATCTATCTATAATATTTTAAAAAATATATTTTCTCAGAAATGGTATAATTTTTTTAACTGTATAAAATAATACCTGACATATACTAATAAATAAATAAATAAAATTAAAATTGACACACAGCAGCTTGTGTGTTGCATTTACTGTATATGGGTATATGTCAAATAAAAATTGGAATATGTTCTATAGTGTGACAGCAAAAATGTAAAAAAAAAAATGTTAAAGTTAAGAATAGCATGAGGGAAAGCTTAAATTTCTTAAATTGTCTTAAATTATATTATATGTTAAAGATGTTATTTTATATTTTTCTGTCACACTATAGGACACACTGTTACATCAACTACCTATATTCAATGTAAATAAATGAAATAACAAAAGTAATTTCTGTCATCCCTCAGCCCTCCAAAATGAACGGAGCATCAGGAGTATCCGTTGTCAATTCTAGGAAGACGAGAGAACCCCGTAGTCCCCCGACCAAAGCTGTGAAATACCCCAAGGGCCACGTGACTTACACCAAAGCCAGACTGCTCAAAGAGGCCAAGCTCAGCCTGAGCACACACACACGCCACACCCACACACACCCTCAGCACTCCAACTCAGGAAAAGCCCAAGCCAGCCACGCCAAGATGCAAAAACAGGTGCTATCACCAGCCACCGCTGGGAGGCTGTGTGGGACGGACACTTTCCCACCCAGACGAAATGGACTGAGACAGTCAAAGAGGCAGTTGGAGTTAGCTGGGGATAGTCTGACCGGAGCAGAGGTCGAGGTCAAGAGGGTCAAAGTGCAAGTGGTTCCTTTAGAGACACGGAGTAGGAAAACAGCTCAGGAGACGCCGGTGAGATCGCAAGTGGCAGGATCGCAACGGCCCAAACGGGCCTCGGCGGGGAAGCTCATGTTCACCAAACAGATGCACTGTAAAGCCACCGTTCTGGCCAAGAACAGCCCCACTACCTCAACACGAGACATTTTGAAGCCAGCCAACACCCCCAAAATATCAGAGACTCCAAAAACAAGCAATTCTCTAAAGCAAGGCTATCCTTCTAATGCGACTGAACCCGTCAACCAAGCTGAGCCTAAAGAGCGCGGCCGGCGCAGCGCAGAAGTCACGGAGGTTCCCGTTTTCTATCCCAGCACATGCGACTTCCACGACCCGCTGAATTACATGGAGGTTGTGTGGGGGCAAGCAGAGGCGTATGGGTTGTACCGCGTTGTTCCACCGGTGGATTGGCGTCCAGAGTGTAAGCTTAAAGAGGAGATGCGCTTTGTCTCATACGTGCAGCATGTGCACAAGCTGGGCAGACGCTGGGGCCCGAATGTACAGCAACTGGCCTGCATCAGGAGACACCTACGGACACAAGGCATTAATATGGAAGAGCCTCCACTCATAGGTAAGAAGGGCTGGGCAGGAAAACAATGTGTTCTGAGCATTTTTTGCATTTTTTTTTTTTATAGGACAGTTGGTTGACAGGATACAAAGTCGTAGAGAGGGGCGGTATGGGTCAGAATAGGTCAACAAGTTGGGATTCGATCTTGGGACACCTAAAGCTCAACAGCATTACATGTTGGCGCAATGCCCACTTGGCTATTGGTGCTAATCATTTAGCTAATTTTTAGTGGTGTGACAGAAGCTTGGATCTGACCATTTGTGTTGTTTGTTGTTGTTGTGTGGTTACGTCTGATTCAATACTAGTGAATCAGTTCGTATTGAATGCTCCTCTCTACTGCCCACTGCCATCTTAGAGAGTATCTCAACGCACCGGCTTCGCTTGCTTTAACATACAGTATTTGACATAATCAGCCTTATTTACATCTGGGTGAAAGCACGCACATATGCTTATTCTGCAGCTGTTTGTGCCTAAGAGATAGCGTGCCTAGGTAGAGAAGACAGGTACTCTCATATCGTCTCAATACTGTAGTTGATCCACTGATGTCACATGGATTTTTTCTGGTATTTTACCACATTTCTGGACCTGGGACCAGTTGTGTTGCTGTCTATGAAGGGTCAGATGGCTCTCTGATATCATCATAAATACCTTAATTTGTGTTCAGAAGATGAACAAAGGACTTATAGGTCTTGTAGGTGGAACAACACAAGGGTGAGTAATTAATGACAGAATTATTATTATTATTTTGGTTAACTAATCCTTTAAGATTCATTGTAGTGAAATCATTTTTCTTAAACACTTCTCTCTTATATTTAGCATGGAAATGTCTGGCACCACAAATGTCTTGTGGTGAATTGGTCCTTCCTTAATGCTCTTTGCTATCAGATGTAGAATTTTAAAGTAAGATTCATTCTAGAAAATCAGTTTGGCAGGAACACTCCTCTCTTTACATGTAGTTTTAGAAAGTCATTAATTCCATTCAAATCGGTTCATTTGGATGCACCACTTGAAAACTAAATATTTAATTAATGCTCCTGTTCAAAAATGGAAATGGTGTGTTTTTGTTTTAATATTCGGTATTCACTTGTAATCTTGCAGCTATATTTGAAGTGCATATCTATTGGTCATTCTGTCACTGACCTGTTCAGTTTGGACAGATTAGCGAGCTCATTCTAGCAGCGGCAGCTTCCTTTGACGAGATTACTCAGTGCATCTAGAGCCAAGACAGATAGACAGCTCAGTCTGGTCTCTTGTTTACTGAATGAGGAAAACCATCTAGGCGATGCCAGACAGAGCTGCTGCCTTCTTGCCAACCTAAAATCCTTCTTTAGTTTCAGTGTGCCACTCAAACAGTGACATTGCTGGCACTAATGTGAGCTATTGAAAGCCTGTGACTAATGTGGTGTGTGCGCACACATTTAGAGATAAAAGTGAAGCGAAATTAAAGAAGCAGCCATTTGCAAACAGCCAGCGTAGTGATTCATTTATATCCTTTTTTGCTTCCTTTTAGGTGGCTGTGAGCTGGACCTGGCCAGATTCTTCCAGATCCTCAATGAAATGGGGGGAATGCAGCAGGTGACAGACTTGAAGACGTGGGGCCGTCTCGCCGATCTGCTGGGAATCCCGCGCTCGGCTCAAGACCGGCTGGCCAAGCTCCAGGAGGCGTACTGCCAGTACCTGCTCTCCTACGACTCCCTGTCTTCAGCCCAGAGGGCCCAGCTGGAGAAGGAAGTGCTGGCGGAGAAAGAGACCCTGGAGAGAAGAAGTGGGCCCCTAGAGGGCCAGGGAGACATATCTCAGCATGCCGCTCTGCTGCTTCCACGCTGCGAGCCCAAAAATGGGCTGGTGAACGGAGCTCTGCACCGGAGCGGAGCACGTGAGCACCTCAGAGAGCTGGACCCCACGGCAAAGACCACCCGGCCGAGAAGACTAGAGAAGAGAGGGGAGGATGAAGGGGTGATAAATGAACATCACAAGTGCATACACAGGGTATATTTACTTTACTTTTTGAGTACATAATTATTTGTATGAACAGTTTTGGGTGGTTGATTAAATGATTTCACTTTTTTTAAACTTTAGTTAGTGTCTAATGTTGCTGTTTGAGTATAAACAATATCTGGAAATTTACAAGACTGAAAGTTCAATACAAAAGGAGATATGTATTTTAAAATTATGGCTCCAAAAATGGCTTGTAGGGACTATAATGAGCTACTTCCCAGGTTGGTGACATCACAAAACCTGAAATTTAAATATATATATATATATATATAAACCCCGCTCACCCGGGAACATGCAACAAAGGGGGTGAGGACACGTGCTGCTTTAAAGAAGAGGATGTTGCTGTCCACATGAAAATGCAAAAGCTTACCATAAAGCACTGTCAAAAGCACGCTCACCCAACAGGTGGCAATATAATCTTAACTGTAAACCCATGTTGACCAATAAGAAGTCTGGAAAAGTTTCCAATAGGTGGAGATAACAGCACATGCTCCAAAGTCGTAAGCCAAAATTTCCAGTTCTGCTGTCAACACAATAACACTAAAACTGGAGTTTTTGAAAATCTTCACCCTGCCAGGAGTTTTCCCAAAATGTTCAGTTTCAGTGACCTGGAGCTTGGTTTGCATGTGAACAGGGCCTCCCTCTCTTTCATTCATTCAGATCATCAGCTCGCCAGCTCCAGCAATGAACTGTGCTCCATTTACACACTTTATGAGTATAGAAAGAAACAATCAGGTTTTCAGCTGTATTCAAGCTTTAATCAGGATAAAAATAAAAAAGGTAACATAAGTAGCAGGATTTACAAATAAGGTGTATCTAAAAAGTATAAGACAACAACAAACAAAACACGGCATTCTAAAAATGTCCTGTAAGAGCCATGCTTTATGTTCCGTGCGATCCTCAGTGTGACTCAATCATGTTCAGACTGATAAGCAATATTGACAAGGCCATTGTTTACAATCGAACCTGAGGACATTCTGAGGTGAGGGGCGTAATGTTTATGTGCTTAGGGAATCGCAACATACTGGGCCAATCTGCCCAATCTGCAAACCAATCTGAGCCCATCATATATTTCTGAGGGGCTTCATAAAACCAGGAAATCATCAGAGCATTCATAGGAGAAGGAACAGAGTGTTACCTTGCTGAAAAAAAAACAGCATATGCTGGTTAGGTATGTTTTGATGCTAGTTTATGCTGGTCCTTTGCTGGTTTATTGTGGTCTTTTTGCTGGTTTATGCTGGTCCTTTGCTGGTTTATGGTGGTCTTTTTGCTGGTTTAAGCAGGTCACCTGCTGAGCGACCATCTTAAACCAGCATAGACCAGCAAAGGACCAGATGAAACCAGAATCCCAGCATCAAAACATAACTAATCGGCTTATGCTGTTTTTTCAGCAGTGTGTAGAATAAAATTATCTGAAAAAAACAAAAAACTAGGCATTAACAGATGTTAGACGGCACACTATAAACACAAGCCTAGAAAAAGCAGTCAACCACCCCTTTAATCATCAGTCTTTGGTGTGGATGCTCACTGTTTGTCTGTTCTTCCCAGGGAAAGTCGTTCTCACTGACGACGTTCTACAGGGCAGCCAGGAACACTATGAACATGTGCTTCAGCAAAGAGCCAGACACTGCTGAAGTCGAGGTACATCTTCATGTTGACAAGCTGTTTTCATCATGTTTTCTTTGATTTGCAGGAATAAGTGATGTTGTTTTTGTGTCATGTTCACTGTCATGTCTTTTTAACTGTTGCTGCAGAGGGAGTACTGGAGACTGGTTGAAGAAAAGGAATGCCATGTTGCTGTGCACTGTGGGAGGGTTGACACAAAGACTCATGGGAGTGGATTTCCTGTGGGAAAGTCTGAGCCATTTTCAAAGTTTGTGTTTTCAAAAACTTTTTACATTAAAGGGATAGATTGCCCAAAAGTGAACATTTTGATACTGTCGCCATTTTACTCAACCTCCATTTGTTCTAAACCTGTATGGATTCATTTATTCTGGTAAACACAAAAGAAAATATTTTGAAGAATGTTGATAACCAAACATCAAACGGTAACCATTGACTTCCATAGTATTTTTCCGGCTGCCATAAACTTTTTGGTGACCAAAATATCTTCTTTAGTGTCCAACAGTTAAAAGAAACTCTCACAGGTTTAGAACGATTTGATGGTGATTAGATGATGGCAGAATTAACGTTTTTGGGTGAACTATCCTTAAAGTTTATATATGTTAACATTATTTAATGATAATCCTAATATGAAGTTTATTTGCAAAAAGAGATAATTCTTTATTAAATGTTCAAAAATGATGTTTTTTTATTATGTTATCATGTTTTCAGTGTTTTTTTTTTTTACTTTTTATTAAAAGTTAAAAGTTTAAAGTTTTTTTTTTTTACTTTTCTTTTGAACTTTTCATATATTAACAAATGTCATCAATGAAAACAAGATGCTATCATTTTTAGCCATATTAACTTAATTTTGTCATTTGGATGTACATTATAAAAAATGAATATTTATTTTACATGTGCGTGAAAGATTTCCGCACACAGATTTCGCAAAGGTTCAAGTTGGTCATGCAGCTACACCATGCTGACCAAAAAGAAGCTGCTTGTGTTGACTGTGATTCCCATGTGAGCTGGTTTATACATCACTATACTGTTGACAACAGACAATGGACCTTTCTTGCCTCTGGAGTTTCTCGAAAGTGACTTAAGGATTCTGAACGTTTTAAAAGATTAACTTGAAAACATAGGAAATGAGCAGGAAATCCAGTAAAAACTGATGTATTACACAACTTTTAAATATGTGCAAATTAACCTTATTATTGATATTTATAAATTATGTATAATACCTATTATAGTGCAACCTTACTGTGAAGTATTACCTCTGCAAACTCTAATTGGTTCGTCTTGTTCCCAAGGCATGGATGGAATCTTACTGTCCTTCCCAATAACTCAGGATCCATCTTACGTCATCTTGGTGCTGTGCCAGGTAATGTTTTCTGAAAAACAAAACTTGATTGCATATAATAAAACATCTTGATGATTAAGAGCTCAATTATACCCCCACACTAGAACCTTTAGAATGATGTGTATATTTAATCTGCATCTGTTTGTGTTTGCCTGAAGGGGTGACCATCCCCTGGCTGAACATAGGCATGGTCTTTTCTACCTCATGCTGGTGTCGGGACCAGAACAGCCTTCCGTATATAGATTACCTACACACTGGTGCTGACTGCATTTGGTAAGAGTTTAATAAGAGTTTGAAAATCGAACCCAAATGGCTTGTTCCCTAATAAATGTGTCTCTCTCATCCCCAGGTACTGTATTCCAGCTGAAGAGAAATCAAAACTTGACAAAGTAGTACACACACTGCTACAGGCTAACGGCACTCCAGGGCTGGAGATGCTAGAGAGGAACATTATGGTGAGAGAGAAACGTTGACTTTTCTCTTAAAGGGACAGCTCACCCAAAAATAAACATTTGGTCGTAATTTACTTCCTTCATGTTGTTCTTTCAATATTTTTCCTTATGGTGACCGGGTGGGGATATGTTTGGTTCACTTAAATTTGTTGTGGCCACAGCATATTAACTCGTGGGAACATGATTATATGTCGTGGCCAGAAGATCATTTTGCTGTGGTAACAACATCCTTATGTGGTTACCTACGCGATGTGAAGTTGTGGCATCGAGATCCTATGTTGAGGGTACGACATCTTTTTTTTGTAGTCCTGGTTTCTTTTGTTGAGGGAACGACACATGTCATTGGCAAGCCGAGCATATTCAGTAGGCCGTTATTTACAAAATTCTTCAAAACTTTAAAGAGATCGAAATGAAGGAAAAAATAAACAAATGTAAATATATTTTTTTGGTGACTGTCCCTTTAAATGTACTGTCTTTCTGCAGTGAAGAGGACAATGTGGTTTAATGGGACGTTACTTTTATCTCTTCATCCTTATTACAGATTTCTCCAGAGGTGCTCCGTCGAAAGGGGGTGAAAGTGTACCGGACTGTGCAACAGAGTGGGCAGTTCATGGTATGTTTCCCAGGGACCTTTGTGTCTAAGGTGTGTTGTGGCTACAGTGTCTCAGAGACAGTGCACTTCGCCAACCCCCAGTGGATGAAACTGGGCTACGAGGCAGCTAAGGTGAGAGACTCGTGGCGTGGACGGACAAAGCCAGCTGGAACTTGGCTTGGTTCAGATTAAATTGGTGCTTTCACACTTGTGTATCGTGTTTGCTTTGCAGGACCTTAAACGGCGTCGTATAGAGGAGCCTTTCTCCACAGAGAAACTGCTCTACCAGATCACTACATGTGAGCGGGACAACAAGCAGCTCGTGAATGCAGTCTCCAGTCTCATCAAAGATCTCAGGTCTGTCCGAAATGCATCCTGAGGCTTGCTTTGATTCGTTTAATGGCCAAAAACATATGAGCAGACACACGGGTAAAATCCCTGCTCCACACTTTTTCAGGGATGCAGAGATTAGCCAGCGCAGGGATCTGTTCGAGGCTGGGCTCCGCCTGTCTGCACGCTACGGCACACACTGCGAGTCTCAAGCAGACAAGAAGAAGCAGCAGCGCTCCAGATTTACAGAAGACATGGCTGACAGACGCTGCCAAGTGTGTCAGCATCTGTGTTACCTCTCCATGGTAAATT
The DNA here is from genome assembly GCA_032361065.1 of Enteromius trimaculatus. Taxonomy (NCBI): domain Eukaryota; kingdom Metazoa; phylum Chordata; class Actinopteri; order Cypriniformes; family Cyprinidae; genus Enteromius; species Enteromius trimaculatus. The sequence goes on from JAUMHP010000070.1 coordinate 10,530,216, forward strand.
TACAGTATTACACAGCGCTTAAGGGGCCTGTCTTAAATTATGAAGAAATTTCCCCAGGCTAATTGGTCTATATTATGCCACACTGTACTCTCCCTGTCTCATCTTCAACAGGTCGTTCATGAAAGTGACAATGTGGTTTTCTGTCTGGAGTGTGCTCTACGATACATCCAGAAACGCAGGTCCCCTCGTGGCCTCAAGATGATGTTTCGTTACACTGAGGTACGTCACCGTCTACAGCAAGTGTTTATAAATGCTGGCAGTAGCAGAAATTGCATTATACTGTCTGCATTTAACAAAATGTACAATTTTGTATTAAATTTAACATTTTATAAAAACTAAAGTCAATTATTGTAAATGAGTTTTGTTTATTTATACACTGCCAGTAAAACATTTGGAGTCAGTGAGATTTTTTTAATGTTTTAAATGAAGTCTGTAATGCTCATAAAGGGCAGCATTTATTTTATTAAAAATGCAATAAAGCATTTTTTGCCATCTAAAATGACCATTTTCTATTTAAATTATTTATGTGATGGCAAAGCTTCCAGCAGCCATTACTTCAGTCACATGATCCTTCACACGTCATTCTAATGTTGATTTGATGCTAAAGTAGCATTTCATATAAACAAAAAGAACAGCTTTTATTTGAAATACAAATCTTTTGTAACAATGTAAAAGTCTTTACTGTTACTTCTGCTCAATTTGATGCATAAAAGCAATTTCTTTAAAAAAAAGAAAAAAGTAAAATTAAACTAAATATTCAGAATATTATAATGTTGTCATGTATAAATAAATTTTTAGCATTGCTTTTATTTTGTAGTGTTTTAATTTTTTATTTCCATAATTAACATAGTATTGAATTTGAATATCAGTCAGTATATAAGTTACAGTTGTAACATTATAATGTTAAATTCAGCACGTGGCAAGAAAAGTACAGAAAATAAAAAATGTAAAACTGAAATATAATAAATAACAATGCTAAAAATCTCTAAATGCTAAAAAAAAAAAAAAAAAGTCACTTTGGAAGGCCAAATGGAGTGCTGAGCGCATGTTTTATTAATCACAGTGTTTAGTTTTATAATTAACATTATGAGTCAAATATTACCATATTTCTACTTCAAAGTAAAGTTGTCAGTGTAAATATGTAACCTGTGGCATCCCACCCAATGTTGCGCAGGAGCAGATCAACGGTCTGGTGAATCGAGTATGTGGCAGAGCACTGGAGAAGGGTGGAGTAAAGCAGAAAGCCGTCGGCCCCAGCAAGACACCAGCAAAACGAAGCCCCAGAAACAAGAGCTCCACCCTGATCTCCCTCTCCAGCACCGCCTCAAAGAACACCGGCTGCTCCTAACCAGACCAGAGCGTCAGCGACATTCCTCCGGGTCTCCTTTTATATCAGGTGTTCCTAATACTTGTGTACAAACATTCTTCAATACTCTTTGTACCTAGTGTATAATATATCAATACAACAAGCCGTTATATTGCACTTTTGTATTACAGATACGTGTAGTTACTGGCTGGTTAGTCCAATATATTGAATGTACGAAGGTTAATTGTTACATAGCATTTCACGTCAGATATAAGGGGGCGAATACACAATTGTTTGGGGCACCTGACATAAGGCTATTGGGTCTCATCCGACAAGCACGAAACCTTTTGCACTAGTATTGAGATTGGTTTTTAGATGAGTATTTTTGGGTTGTTTTAGCATTAAATCGAGTATAGATATGCGTATACATAGATATAAATATATCCTATACTATTCCTATCATTTGTGTTTAACTGGTGCTGTAGTGACACTTTTCTCCATCACCCTTACGGCCTGTTTGTCTCTTGGGCTCATGTTTATTACGTCTTAAAGCTGTCAGGAACAAGAACGAACATGCGAGATAACAGCCCACATTTCAGATGTTGTTTCTGGGTTACTGGCATTTTGGTTCTTCAGCTACAAAAAAAAATATATAAGTAAAAAATGTATAGATTTTGACACATGAAGGAGCCTGTGATCTCAAGGCCTTGCGAGAGTACACTAGGAACCCTCCTCTTTTAAAAGCACATTTCGCGGCCTTTTGCTAAAAATCTTTGGAGTGCAAATAACAAGTTTGATACTGAGGGTTTGTACTTGTTTTTTTTTTTTTAAAGATAAACTATTATTTCAATTGTAAATGCACTTTCCCTTTTATCCCACACACTTTTGTCCCCCTGGCTATATATTTGTAATTGGTTAACAGTGTTTCTTGAAAATGCTCCATGTGTTAATTAAATCTTTAAATATTCCTTCATTTTCATAGAATATTATTGCGAAATACTGATATTTATCAAAAAAAAAAAAGAGCCCCAAATATGTTTCTATGCCAGTAAATGTTAAATTGAGCCTTTGAGTTCGGGTCTATAGGGGTTTGGATGAGAAGGTGGAGATGAAGAAAAAGCCTTACTTCTACATTGGTTTCTTCGTCGATATAAATTAGATGTTAACAGGGTTGCTACAAAAACATACAAAAAAATAAGTGCTGCTTAAATCACTGAGAAGTATGTCATAGTGGTGATCCCTAGTTTTTTAGCTTTACTTTTTTTATTCGAAAGGAAAAGTCTTTTACCCAAAAGTAAACTACTGTGTAGGCCTAGCTACACATTGCACTGACTGTATCAAAGTCCTGTAATCAAACATGGTAGTCGCCCCTTTCCAAATGACTGACTTGTATTTAAGGTTTAAAAATAACTGAACAGTGTTTCCAAAATGTGGTTGTATACTTTTTATGGCCTTAAAATGTTTTTTTTTTTCTTTTGTTATCCTTTCACTCTATTTTATACAGTAATACTCCTGATCCTCGTACTGTTTATTTATATGCACTGTTATTCAGTCCTCCAGTCCAGTGGAGATCGTTTTGGTTACTTTTTTTTTTTTTTTTACTTTTTAGGTTGGTTTATTTTTTGGTTTTAATAAATAAATCACTTGTCAATCCTTCCAAAAATGTACTGGTTTCGTTTTTTTTTTGGAGAGATGATTTTTGATGTTATAGACAATAACTGGTCAAAATTATAATTCTGTATTATTTTGTATTAAACGCTACAAATTTACAAAATGAAATTTTGTAATTAAAGTGAATTTAGGCATTACAACATTATAATCTACAGTATGAAAAATATCAATTTAAAATATCACAATGTATATTATTTTAATATGTTTTTCCCATATATTTAAAATGTAGATTTTATTATTTCTTTAAAGCACTTTTGCATGCATTCGTTTGATGAAAAGAGACTGATTCTACAGTGTTCTGCAATTTTAAATGTTTTTTTTTAAATCTCTGTTTCACGATTTCCACAAAAAGTAGCACAACAGTCTTCAATACTAAGCAAGTATTTTTCCCCAGAGGTAACAGGGTTTGAGAGCAACAGCTTGCTGTAACCACAGATGGTCCAAATGTTCCCAGCTATTTTTATATCAGAGACTCTGTGAAGTCGTCGGTGGAAGATATTTGCCTTAGATCACTATGATATGAAATATCAGTCCTACACGGAGACCGTTTTTGAAGCCCATCTTATTTCAAGGTATATTTATTGTATTTCAGAGTCTTTCAGTCGGCTCAATGTTATATGCAAAAATGAGCGCCGCATTACAAATTCATGCAACATACATCAGTGATATTAGCGGGAACACTGTAAAATGTTTATTATTATATAATTCTGATGCAATAGGTAATATGAAGAATTGTTCGTCATACATTGACATGATTTTTTTTGTATTGGGAAAGAATAAAACAAAAATCACAGTGCTAAAAGTTAGAAAGAAGTGCTCTCTAGGCTGAGCACATACAGCGTCCTATAAGGCTGTGAAATCTTCATCTCAAAGTGTCGCGTTGAGCCATGAAGAAACATCTGGCAGCCATCTTCAGCACTCCTTTTGTCTGGGCCTTGATGATAAAACAGGTTTTCATCCAGAAACCAAATGTAATGAGTGCGTTTGCCATCCGCGGCCACTAGGGGGCCTGCGTGTCGCTGTCATCTGAGCTTTTGAGCGGCTCTGTTTCTGGGAGGCCCACGAGGGCTGTGTCAGCTTGTACCTCCTCCTCGTCTGACTGGACCAGTGGAGAGTCTCCGCTGCAGCTTTCCTCGCTTGCATCCTCTTCATCCGGACCCTCGGTCACGCCGCTGATGGTGTCAGTGCAGGAGGACGAGACGGAGGAGATGGTGTGCCGTAACTCTGTCTGTGACGGCACCTTCAGGCTGATCTCTGAGGGGGACAGGCCAGGCTCCAGAGCCGGACCACCTGCCCAAACGACAGAACAAGGTGAAAATGTGTCACGCCATCTATTTCAGAATATTAATTAGTCTGCCTTGAATATGCATGCTACGAGAGACACAGTAATGTGTTCAGAGTCATCCAACACAACCTTTTTTCAGAATTCACAATGATGAATATAATCCGATATAATTTTTGACACATTATAAATGTTTCGCTGTTACTTTTGACAAGTAAAAATAAAGTAAAAATCAGTGCTACCCCTTTTATTGGCAGCCACACATATCTGTATTTCTCAGAAATATATTTTTAAAAATCATAAAAAATATGAATAATGCTGTTAAATCTTTAGCAAATCTCAAAAGGAATATTGTTTTTTCATAACATAATGTGCTACAACAACAGATTTTGGTTTTATCATTTAAGATTGTATTTATTTTGGACAAACTAGTACAGAACTTTAATATTAGTGTATTCTAATCCTGAGAAGTAAGGCAACTCTTGAATTCTGGTCACAGTTCAAAAGGAAAAACATCCGCAAAAAGACCTATTTTAAAACACATTTGAAAATGAGGTTTGACTCGGGTATGTCGTAAAATCTGACTGTGCTAGCGTGAGCAAATCCAAAGATTTGTTTTGGGATTTTGGGTTTTGTTTCTTCCCACAAGCCATCTCTATTATGAGCATGTACATCAATTCTACTGAATGTTTTATATATATATATATATATATATCACCAACTTATATTGTGTTATATTTTCTGTTTATATACCTGCACAAACAGCATATTTCTGCTGTTCCACTATTCTATTTTTCCCCATGTAACAAATTGTTCATATAAACTGTTTATCTAGTATTTCAGTGAGGTGCCGGGATTTCCAGAGCCACAACGAATTCCTCATGTGTGAGCACACTTTGCTAATAAAACATTCAGCTTTTTGCAAATTTGTGTGTTTATTTTATTACAAATGTGGAAAAAACCTAACATGAAATTCAAGTTTCGTTAAAAGCAGAGCCTAACCTGTGTCAGGAGACTGAGCGCTGCTCTCTTCCCCTACAGAGCTGAGGAAGACATCGAGAGCCTCATGATCGGACACATCTGTGAGATCCATTTGTTCCAGGAGGTCAACATTCACCTCCATTGAAGACATGCTGCCTAATGGATCTGCCCCAGACAAAGAAAAAAAAAACATATTTACATTTGTCACTTTGTGAACTCTAACACCAAACCAACTTCCAAACGGCAGGAATCAGGAAGACATAAATGTGACAAATTTGACACATGAACGAAGTAGCCTAGGACAAAGAAGATGAATGAGGGATGCAGGGGAAAGCATAGAGTACCTCACACATCAGGGCAGCATTAAGTCAGGAGAGAGGAAAGAGAAGACCATCAGTTTAGCATCAACATCCTTGCACAAGCGCTTTAACCTCCCATTTAACATAGTAACAGTATGTTTAAATATTCATGAAGGAAAGGATGCAGCTTTGAGAGCGACCTCATATAGAGCGGCTGTGATTCAAACTACTTGTTTACTAAAAAACAAACCGAACAATCACATTTTGACTTCTAAAACACTGTTTACTGCCATGTGTGTTCGCCGATAACCACTAATGGTACACAAGGAGAGTAAAAGTGGAAAGAAAAGGGCTTTTAAGAACATTAGGAATCAATTTTAGGCATCTGAACAAGTATGTGCAAAAGTGGTCGTTCGAAAATAAGACACTGACCTCTCCTGTCGGTGATCTGGAGGTATCCTGTGGAGAGGTACTGCTCCATGTCTTGCTGAAATGCCTCTTCAAAGTACTTCTGCCGCTCCTTTAGCTTGACCTGCTGCGCATGCTCCATCTCCAGCACTTTCTGGGCATGTTCTGCATCGAGCTCCGCTAAAGAGAGACATAAAACACCAAGTAGGTTAACAAAATGACAGAGAGAGAGAGAGAGAGAGAGAGAAAGAGAAAGAGAGATGGGGGACGGATGTAGAAATTAAACTGGAAAAGGGAAGTGGATTAACCTCAGAGAATCGATGCAGAAACATTCAACATTTGCTTATAGCAATTAAATAGTATTTAAATGAACAGAAATTAAAATAGATAATTATCACTTCCATTCCTCACAGCTCAGCAAGGTTGCACTGATTTGATTAAACTCTAGTAAAACGGTAACATTGTGAAACACTACAATTAAAAAAGTTGAATAGTTTCAAATGTAATTTATTCCTGTGAAACTAAATTTTCATCAGCCATTACTCCAGGGTCACCTGATCTTTCAAAAACCCTTTTAATTTGATGCTCAGGAAATATTTAGGTTAGTTGGGCTCTGCCTCATTTACAGAAATTTACAGTGAAGAAAAAAAAGATTTGTTTTACTGATATTGTTATTGATAGCTAAAAGAATGGTAACAGTATATTAAAAAAGAAGCAAGACTGAAACAGGACTCAAAGACTTGAACAGTTTCATATAATGGAGAAAAAAAAACAACCACAAATATTTTTTTTTTTTTGCAAAGGTGGGAAAGTATTACAAATTAATTAGATATGAACTCAAGAATTGGTAAAATAATGAATAATACCATTTTGATCTAAACTGCTCTATTCAGATAAACAAACTCCCTCAATTGTAAGGGGTTTTAATGTTGGGAATGGAGATGTTCTGTAAA
>JAUMHP010000070.1:10538914-10567831 GCA_032361065.1 Enteromius trimaculatus
AATATCTTCGTAACTTATTTTAAATCATTTTGTTCAAGAAATGCATTTAAACCAGGTTAAGTGTAATCTAGGATTTGTTGTCATGGCAACAAAAAAATGCAAATATTGTCACATGACTGAACATGAATGTTGACTATGTGTCACTTAGGGACTTCCAGAGTTGAAGGTAAGGGATAATGCTTTAAAAAGACCTTTCCAGATAATCAGTAGTTTTTGTGACACCCGTCCCGTGTCACTGTGGGTCCTTATGGGTTAAAATGTCATTTATTTTTGTAATGCAAAGAAGTGATTACTCCAGAATTCAGTGTTACATGATCCTTTAGTAATCATTCTCATATACTGATTTGGTGCTCAGGTGATCATCATTAAAAATAATTGTTATCTTTTTTTATTTTTTTTTTTAGTATCACAGTTTCCAAAAAAAGATTAAATAACACAATTTTCAACATTGATAAGATAATAAATATAACAAAAGTTATTTCACAATATTAATGTTTTACTGTTTTTCTAAACAAATGAATGCAGATATTGGTGAACATAAATCCTTTCAAAAAAAAAAAAAACCCACTTATAAAATCCTAAATTATACCAAACTCACCCTGTAGTTTATTTCTAATAACACTAATAATTATTTAATAATTTTTGTAGACTGCTCAACTAATTTAAATGGCTCTACATGCATGCAATGGATTTAATTTAGCCTCTGACATCATAGATCTGAATAGCTGCTACTGAAAGAACTGAGACTGTTCTTAATACCCCATGAATACCCCAGCGTTTTTACTTAATGCATTTGAGCTTCAGGTGATTGGCTCAAAAAAAAAAAAAAAAAATAAGTAGCTAAGAGCTATGCCATCTAAGCAAAGCACCATTGAGACGAATGAAAATGCAACAGCTTCCTCCTTCTTGAATGAACCCATGACCACAAGAACTAAATCATGGATACAGCATGAAAGAACTAAATCTACGGGGATAAGCTGTGCCTTTCATCACATTTTCCATTGCGTGTGTGTGACAGCTAATGATAGATGACGGCACGTGATGAGCCCTAGGCGCTCAGATCACACTTGTCACATCCTCCACACACATACGTTCCTCAGGAAAGAAGAAAGCATGTTAAGAACGTTTGAGAAAGCCAATGCACAGAAAACCACAGCTGAGAATCCAACAACACAGCTCCATATTCCACTCGCTGCGAAATTCCACTTCTGGACTGTTCAATCTGATCAAAGATGAGGCATCTTGCAGCTAATCAGTGGAGCATCTGGCAGCGGATGGTAATGCAGGTTCATCCCTAAGGCCAGACAGGTTAATGACTCTTTCTAATGAGCTGACCTTCCTCCACACACAGAACAGAACCCCAGAATCCAGCAACAGGAAGAGGAAGCAGAGAGAACAATGTGCAAACACTGTCTTCTGGACTGACAGATCATCCAACACATGAACGGTTCAGTATCAGTCATCTGTTCAACTGCACTCGATTAGAATGGACAATGAGCTATAAATACACTCTGGCTTGCATGAGAGCATTTCTTAAACCAGAAGGAAACACACAATAAGAAACGTCCACACTAACTAGTGTACAACATTTTAAAATGCTGTGGGGATGAAATCATCTTCAGGGTATTCTTAAAGGTTCAAATACGAGTGTGCATTATAGCCACAAGTGTGCACAGCAGCTCTGCAGCTTTAGAAGTGTCTTCTAGACCAGTCCCCACCACAACCACCTCCAGACCTCATGCAAAAAACACCTTCACAGACAAATGTACAAGTCTTATCACTTCATGTCTAGTAATGTTGTTGTGATGACATCTAATTCATAACATTCAATGAGTTAAACTACTCAAATAATTAAAGTGAGAAAATATAAAATAAATATACATGGTGTTAAACTAATGTATATTTGTCTAATGAATAAACTAATAATCCTATACCATAATATAACATAATATAATATTTTGGCTTGTTTTGCTTACCTTTGTCTGCTGCTTTTGCTACATTTTATAATGAAAACCATACTTAATATTTAAAACATATTTTATTTAAAATTCTTGAACTACATTTGGATTAACTTGTTTTGGTTTTCCAAATTCTGTCACATGCACATTAAAATGGGACTAATTTCATGTAATTTGTATTTTAAGCACTCATTCCACTAATATTTTTCTAATTACAGCTAATGATGCCAATGCTCTCTAAGGAATGCTGAATCTCTGTGATAACTTTATGAGATTGCACCGCTTAAGCCACCTAGAGGTTGCAAATCTACAACTCATTCATCTACACCCCAATTTACAAGTCAAAACTAAAGCATGAAGACACACAAGTGAAGCAAACGTCACATTGCAGCGATGCTCTCCACACACAGCACAGCAGAAATAACCCTAACGTAAAGTTCATAACTATAACATGCCATCTATGACAAGGTCTTTTGCACACATACCTGAATTTGCCGCTTCCATAAAGCCTTCTATAAAAGTTTTACTCTATGCACTGCACGGACTTGCATCATGATGGCTGGTACCGAAAAGGCAAACAGACACAAAAGCCACTGTAGACATCCTAAATTCCATCAGTAAAGCCTGCCAAACCCAAAGATGACAAACAATAACTGCAAACCACCAATTCTGATCACACCGCCAGAACTGTGATACACTGGCACATCAAATTAACCTTACTCACAAAAATAAAAAGTGCCTGGAAACCTACAAGAATCTCTCATGCTGCTGTCCAGAGTTCCCGACGTGGACATTTTGTATTTCTCCTTGAAGTGTGCGGATGAGCTGAAAGCAGGACCGATACGCCAGAGACTGCAGTTCAAGTCAATCTGAAGAACAGGCTAAATGAACATCTTATATTTTGCTGCCGGTTTTATTCCATGAGCAGCTCTTCTACGGCCAGAGACATTGCCTGCTCAGGGACACGGAGCTAGAGATGCAGCTGGAGTGAGGAGGAAAGCAGGGAACGTACCATTCACAAACCTGTAGGGGTGAGGGTCTATAGAAAACTAGTTTCATGTCAAATATTTTCCTTTATCGCTTTGTGATCTGGGTCTAATCTGCTGATCCTCTACTGTATACTGAACCCAACTACATTTATGATTAGTGGTACAACTAAAGAACATAGAGTCAGCATTTGTATGAATAATCATTAGTTAGTCGGTGGCCAAAAACACTGCAACCTGACAAAGAAGCACATTCACTCTGAAACTCCAGTTAACGATAAATCTATTAAAGCTGCATTTACACGGCAAAGCACAGCTCTCTTGCGCACGGACAGGAAAAACGAATTAATAGAAACAAATAATCATTTGAAAAGCTAAATAAATAAATAATCAAGTATAAGGTGTGAAGTCTTGAGCACACTGCCCACACAAAAGACGAGCCAATCTCAAGCAACACCACCTACGTACCAAAGGAAGTGTTATAAACAGTCTTTACCACTTTCTCAGTGACAAAGGCAAGGATGTAAAGTAAACGCAGAAAAAAAAAACTAAAATATTATCCTTATTCAACTTTTTTTTTTTTTCAACAATTACAAAATCAGATGAGCTGAGTTGTCTGTAAATGGCAGGCACGGATAAGTGAACAATGAAGCATTTTCACCTCAAGGCAATTTCTTTTTAGCACAACATCTCTAACTGGTACATCGAGGAGCTATGATGATAAAAGCGATTGTTATTTATACTGGACTGTAGGTATGAACAGATGGAGCAGGCAGCCTCCCCCTGGAGGTCAGTGTGGAATTAATGGCATCATGAGACCAAATAAAGACAGCAGTGGCCACTCACAAGAGCAGTTTTGCCCTCCCTGAGGTTAATTAGTGTCGCCTGGGTAATTACTACACAGTTCTTCTCAACGTTGAGCACTAAATCAGCTTCATGCAGTAAATAAACATGCTAAAGCAAACTACAAAAACACTTAACTGTAAACTATGTAGTGAAATGAACAGTTTTAAATACTTCTTACGCATAATGTGATCCTTGTAATTATCGAATCAAAGAAATCTGTTCTAAAAGACATTTTATATATTTTCCTATTTTAAAATAAAACTAGATATTGAATAAAAACATGTAAATAAATAAATACAATTTTAATATTTAAATAAATCATTATATAATTATACATAATCATCAATAATCAAAAGCTTGGTGTTGTGGTGACTTCTTTAGGTTTTTATGCTGCAATTATTTAATTAAAAAAAAAAAGGTATATTTCTTACCTTTGAAAGACTCAAGCTCTTTCCTAGAAAACAAATAAAGAGGGATTACATTGATGTACACATATATAGCCAACTGCATGGCACAAGATCTCACTAGATGTCACTTAAAGTCTGCCCCATTTAAAAAGGGCCCAGATTCCTGAGATAAAGAGGCTGCAGCATTTCACTGGCGCTGACAACTTTTGCATCTGTGTGTTTGTACTAATGAGTACCCACACGCAGAAGGAGAAGGGCACCGAGAACTGAGCCCAGCTGCTTTCCAACTCACTGGGCAAAGCTAGAGATGTATGATGTAGTTAGCCGCAGGCTAAAACAGTAAGAGCACGCAGCATCAAAAGAACCACAGATGCCTGTGAGATTACACAATACACATACATGCTTTCCTTCAGCCTATATTTTGCTTGTGGTTTTCATAGAGTACAAATATATTCGGGTGTTTTGAATGAAACTTATATCGGTGTCTGGTTATTCACCGATTCTGTGCAAATCTTCAAACCACACCGTATGCAGCAGCACTGTAATAATGAACTACCTAAACAGCAGGTGTCATATTGCTTGTTCCAGATTCTTATTCAGTGCACTATTGTTCTCAATTTTGGCAGGGTGCTTACGTTAAAGGGGGCAAACCCTCGACAGACAGATCCTTCGTGTTCTGCAGTTATTGTGATTTAATAGACATAAAGGGCGCATCAAACTGTCTGGGGCTTTATTTAAGAGCATATAAACAATGTTTTTTACCTTTTATTCTTCTTATAGTTTTCCAGCTGCAGGATCTGAAAGTGTTTAAAGCGCTGATGCTCACACTGAGCACACAAATCCACGAGATACAGCAGGCGGCTCTCCATCTCCTCAAAGTCAGCCTCCAGGTGAGCTGTGCAAAAGCATGAAATATGAATACGGTTCATGTTAAAGAAATCAATACGTACAGTATAAAAAATACCAAAGCTCCTATGAATGTGCACATCCTATCAAACCGGAAGCACGTAATATTACCACTAGCTAATGAGTTCTACAGGTTTGATTTAGGATGCGAGGTACAGTGACATTATATAATATCCATAAAGACAAGCACAGTCAGTAATACTAATTACACGACTAAATAGGGAATGATAATCACATAAATTGTTTGGTGTTTTGGTGTCAGAGTGAGTCTGAACGGAGGCAGGACTTCATGCAGCTACATAACACCACCAAGTGGCGACACTAAAAAGTGCCCTTGATTGATATAAATCCTTTAGAATTTACAGTTGTCTCTGAATTTGAGGGAATGCAATGTCTTATCTGCTTAGATTAAAAAAAAGGTGGAAGAAGAAGAAGAGGTTTTAACACTTGACCACGATATGCATATAAATAAAACATAAAATTAACCATGAATGCATTCAATTGATTTAAAGTGACAGAAAACACATTAATAATGTTCTAAATAATTTGTATTTCTAATAAATGCTGTTCTTTTCCCAGAAAAATGCACCATAGATTGACTAACTACGGGTAGCCTACATACATTACACAGAAAACTTCTTTTGTCCCAAACTGCACAAAAGAAAACACAGCATAAAGAGCTCATGACAAACGAACGATCAGAGCAACCACTAGACTTTATCTGGCTATTGTTTGGTCTCCGGCTACACGATTCTTTTTTTATGCAAGAGAGCCAAGTCTGAAGATTAATGCCTGAAGCCAATAGGTGCAATGTTACAGCATGAACAACAGCGACTGACATCAGCAGATGGAGCTCCACAGGAATCACTCTCATTACCGCCCTGTATCACAGTTACACACATAGTGTGAAGCTTTGTGCGCAGACAAACGCTTTGCAAAGGCAGTCAAGGTGATCGGATTTCTCTACGGCCACACTAAAAACTCCATTTAAGGCCAGATCAGAAGTACAATATGCACTGATGTCACGTAGTTTATATTATGTTTACTGAACTAATCATAGATTTTTATGTCAGCTGGGGATAAGGTTTCAATACATGGAAGTACAAATGAGCTTTGAGATTTGTCAGTGAATGTACATGAGCTGTTATTGATATCAATAACCTCCTTCTCTAACGATGAGCATCTCAGATGTCACTGAATAAAATTTGATGACTGTTTGTGGAAGTCTCACCGATACGTGAGGTGATAGTCTCCAGGTCCGAGAGGAAAGCAGGGATCTGCTGCAGCTGCTCCTGCAGCTCCAGCACTCCTCCTCGTCTCTTCTCCCAGTGTGCACACAGCATCACGACTTCCCCGTCCACCGTCTGACAGACAGAGACAAGCACAGAGTTTTGTCACCATAGTTACAGCACCACAGAGCTCAACTGCAGAGGGTCAGAGGTGTGAACTAACTTACTTCCCCTGCCTTAGCACTCTCTTTAGCCCGTTTATGAAGAGCCACCCAAGTGTCTTCATATCTGGTGAAGACAAAGGCCGTACATTTTAAAAAGTGGTGATGAATACATTTATCAACTTATGAAAATACTCCCTCGACTCTTTAAATGGATTCCGTTGCATAAACACTCTTTAAATGGAGGTTTTTGTTGACATTTCTTGAAAAACATAAATGAACTTACCGACTGAGCAACTCGACTCCAGCAGAATATTGTGGAAAGTATTCATCTCTTCTGGGAAAATATATATGTATCAGTATGTATATAAATAAATATATAGGCTACATATAAAACAAAAAAAATAATAATAATTACAAGGATGAGACATACAATTTTGGTGTTCGCATTTTATACACAGAAAGCATAACACATATATTTGTTAAAATGAATCAACATACTTATTCCGACCTGTACCTATTAAGCTAAAAATGTATCAGACTAAGTTTTATTATATTTTAATTAATCTTCCTGACAAATGAGTAAAACTTGGTGGTTTGAAGGATCGTAAGGATTTAAAAATGACAGGCAATTAGTTTTTTTTGTCAAATAAAGGTTTTATTTAGTCATTGAATAACCTTGCAATAATTACAAATTCCAGGATTCATTTTCTGATATACACAAAACACACACAAAAACTCAAAAGAACATTAACATTAAAATATGATCCTTATCTTTTGATGTAATTTAATTATTCCCGCTCTAAATGAGCCTGAAAAGAGTTTCTGTTAGCTATATTAACTATTGTTATATTGCGTGACATTTTGGTGGGTGTCTTCTGTTAAACAGGATATTAAAGATTTTCTAATGCATTATATTATACTACACAGAGATGTTTTTGCAATAGCTTACCTTTGTTTCTTCTTCACTTTCGACTCTTTGGATTTGTCACTTAGGGTCTTGATTCTGAAAAGTTTTAAAATACGAGAGGGTAATTGTCTAAATAATACAGCAAAGTACAAAACAACGTTACCATATTGCATTTGCGTTTGATTACTTAAATAAGATTAAAGTTGGGTTTATTACTGCGACCCTTTAAAAGTGCGCTACTGTCATTTGGATATATTTACATTTAAATCATGTTAAAAGGAAAAGGTTTTATAAGAGAAAAGTGTGTCATAAAATACCGTCTCGCTCCATCACATGACGGTCAGCTGGAAGTTATTAGTACAATTCCAGATTGCAGCTGTTAGCATGCGGCTAACTTGACAACACTGAACATCTCGAATGTGTCCCTCTTCCCACAAAAGTGCATTACTAGCCACGCTTTATTTTTATACCCATTATTTTTATTCGTTTTGTGAATGTCTAAGGCAAAAACAAACTGCACACTTCGCGATAAGTGAGATGATTAGCAGGCTAATTAGCTAGCATCCAGTTCTCCGATCTCCGCTGAATAGAGGACACTCTCGTGAGGAAGCCAAAGCAAAAGTTGTGTCAATATTGTGTAATATTTGCACGGGTTCTAAAGGTCACCTAATTTTGCTACCTCGATCTTATTAAGACCCTAGAGAGTGTGAAAGCAGCCAGGCAGTAAATACATAACTTACCCTGATGTGAAGTCCTGCTGCACCGTTTGCAGTCTCTCTCTGAAATTCTCAAACATTTCCTTGAGCTGCTTTAATCCTATTCATGCATGGATGATATGTAGATTAGATCTGTGTTTGCTTACAGTCTTTCACGAGGGCTTGAGTCATCCTTTGTCAGATGACAATGTCCTAATGTCCCGTTGTGGAATTTTCTCCGTCGGGCAATATCTGCAGGACTGGCTGGCTTATTCATACAGCCACTGTTTTGCCTTCTCAGTTGATTTGTGTCATTATATCATTATCACACCAAGTTGTCTGAAATTAAAATGGTTATTCCTCGTTGTCTGTCAGAAAACTGTAATAACGTGCGCCCTTCCTGTACTAGTTCAACACACGCCCCCTAACTGAGAGTGAAAGTGACTGAAGGGTTGTTCAGCGATTCTCTGATTCATTTCTGCGAATCGCTTCAGTATACTCTTCGTTTTAATTAAATGGTTCAGTATACTCATGCACACAAACGTATCTATATTGCACATTTTGTTGTTCAATTGGTAAAATATTGTTTGTGTTCAAATTTGAGCTTTATGTTTTAATTTCATCATTTAAAATGTAGTTGTTTGCAATGCAATGTAAATTTCACAAAACATGTGAAAGAACAACACGATTTAATTTTTATACATAAATGGTTGAATGATGACGAGTGTGGAACAAACGCTTTGCGAATCAGTTCGATCGAATCATTTCAAAAGATCCCGTCAAAAGAGTGATTCGCGAATCGGACATCAGATAACGGAGGCGGATCCTTGAGTTGGAGCAGAGCTTCATAAACCTGCCCTCGCTGGTTTTCCAATGGGGTACGAGCCAGCCTCGTGAGCCACGGGACCTTCTCTCCTCTATCCTGGACTGTGTGAAAGAATAACTGCGTTCACCATGTTATGCCACATAACTCGGCCGGACTTGGTGGTTTTGGAAGTGGAGGTGGACCCAAAAGCAAACGGAGAGGACATTCTCAAAAAGGTGAGTGTCAGGAATTCACGTTCAAGTTTCAATTTCAGGTTTAGGTTGTTAGAATTATCTAAACCTTTCTTAATTATCACATGCTGATCAGCATCACATACAAGACAACACATGTAATGTATGATTATGAATGTCATGACAAATTACAGTTTAGAACACAAAAGTTTGTAATTTTCATCTATTGTTTAAAAATAATGACTTGTTTTAAATAATTATATTTTACATTCAATTAATTTTAAGGAATTAATTTGCAACATTTTTGACTTTCTACTGAAATAATTCACTTTTATGGAAAACTACACACACAAAGATCTCATTCTTTTGTACAATTATTTGTGCATCAGCAATTTACTTTGAAAGCAGGTGTTCTCTCATACCATATTATACTTCAAAAGTCCCTCTTATGTAATATGTCGTGTCTATCTAAAGGAGGAGGGGTGCTATATAAAGCCCAAGTCCCAGACGTTTTTTTTTTGTTTTGTTTTTTTTATCAAAGCTGAAAGCGCACATTCTTATTCCCCAAAAAATTTTGTTTTTGTTTCTTATCTACAGATATGTCGGAAAATGGGAATCATCGAGGTAGATTATTTTGGACTTCAGTTCACGGGCACAAAAGGCGAGATTTTATGGATGAATCTCAGAAACAGGATTTCTCAACAAGTGGACTGCCTGTCTCCCTGCAGGCTGAGGCTGCGAGTCAAGTTCTTTGTTGAGCCACATCTAATCCTGCAGGAGCAGACCAGGTAAAACTCTACCAAATATATATAAGTTCTAATTTTCTATCTTAGTGCTCATACTCTGTGCATAATTATGCACAGAACATAGTATTTCCATTACTGCAAAAAAAAAAACAAAAAAAACAGGATCTGTCTGTTGCTGCAGTCTTTGAGGTTTCACATTTTTGCTCAGCTTGGAGAACTTGAGGCACGTGGATGAGAGTTCTGTTTTTTCAAGTTGTTTTTCATGAGTGCAAACAGGAAGCAGCTGCCTATAGTGCTTAAAGTGACAGTAAATTATAAAAAGTCATACACTTCGGTGGTTCTGTTGTTTCGTGCTCTTAACTTTGACCCACATCTCCATGCATGGATTCATATGATGTCTTTCTTTTACCTCTGTGGCAGGGAGTTACCTGTGTACATGTTTGCTCTTGAAACCGGTGCTCTTTCAGTTAGGGAGTGCCTCATGTAGGCCTGCTGAGGTAAAAAATATTCCTCTGGAGGCTTTTAAGGGACATCTGTGTGTGCATGCTCAAATCTTTACAAGTGTTCCCTGACGTTTAATATAATTAGGCCGAAGCGTTTATGGGATGCCCCAGAATACAATGGTAGTACAGTGTGTTCCCAGTCTAGTGGGTCTGTTCGGTCACGTCTGATGAGGGCTGTTGGTGGGGGTGGGGAGGTGTCAGTATGTCTGATTCTGAGTTGAAACGCACTGTAATGTGATTCTCCCGGTTGCATAATCTTATACAATAGCAGGACAAAATCCAGCTCCCTCTCTGTCAGCCTTTGTTATTCTTTCCCAGCCTTTAAATGTATGATTATGTCAACAGATTACTTATTATACTGCAGGATGTGGACTTCATTGTCTTATGTTAAAATGTATATTGTTAATATGTATATTAACTTAATAGTTTACTTTTCCTTCATGTGATACACTACTGATCAAAGTATAGGCCTACTGTACATATATCGTTTGGCAATAGGTTTGATCTACGTTATTGAAAAGTTTGTAAATAGCTACTATTGCTTCCCTGTTTTAACAAGTACAAGTGATTCATGTCAAGTTCTAGAAATATGTGGCAAGTCACAAGTCTGCTCCTGTTACTAAAGTTCACTGGGTTTAGGCCTGGCTTCAACCCAGCTCATTTTTAGATTATATCAGTGGGCTGACGGTTCATGAGCATTTCTGAGAGATACTTCTATCATTTAAAAAAATACAAAAAAAGAAAAACGTTAAAGATTAAAGTAATCGTCACACACTGGCATCTTAATAAACCCTGTAAATATAAAAGAAAATATAAAGTTTGCATATGTTTTGTATCATATTTGATACATATAGTATGGTATGGTGAAAATATAGAGATCACACCTGAGGAGGAAGAACACATCAGTTTTATTCAGAGGCACAAACTAAGGAAAAACATGCTATTTGGATCAGATGTAATGCAAATCATTGAAATTTATATATCAGAATAGGAGACTGTTTTCATAAAATGCATATAAATATGAGATCTGTATCTCCCAGTAATATGTCTTTGTAAGATGATATCGATACATATATCTTGATTTAAAAAAAAAAAGTGCATATATATAATCGTGTAAGTCTAAGATGCTTAAGTCTAGTAAATCTTGAAATATTATAACGATATAAAATTCTCAGAAAGTACTAACAGCAAGCATGGATTAGATTGCGTGCAACACGTTTTTCAAGTTTTGATCATGTTGACCTTTTAATTGACAAATCAAATATGATAGAATAGATTTTATGGTTATGAAGTGTTTTCTTTTCCCTTAGGGCACTAAAGTTTGTACTGATGATTTAGCACATTTCACTACAAAGCTAAAACTTGCTTTATGATTATGTCCAGGTTTATAGGGTTCCTTTTTTATCGCATTTGTCCATTCATTTTCATCATCCATTTACCATATGAAAATAATTTTGAAAAAAATTGGTGTGTAACAATATATAGACCGGGCTTAGGCGCATCTCATTCCTAATTCAGTAGACTTCTTGTTATGAACTATCAATTTAACGTTTCTATATATTTTCTGTTGCTCTGCAGACATTTGTTTCTAATGCATGTGAAAGAAGAGCTTTTCAAAGGAAGCTTGCGATTGGACATGGAGCAGGCGATTGAGCTCTGTGCACTACTGGCTCAGGCAGAGTTTGGAGATTACAACCACAACACAGCCAACTACTGCTACTCCCAGATCTACGGTCAAGACCCCAGTCATGACACCATCAACAAGTGAGAACATTAA
This sequence comes from Enteromius trimaculatus, assembly GCA_032361065.1. Classification (NCBI taxonomy): domain Eukaryota; kingdom Metazoa; phylum Chordata; class Actinopteri; order Cypriniformes; family Cyprinidae; genus Enteromius; species Enteromius trimaculatus. The sequence continues at coordinate 10,551,035 of JAUMHP010000070.1, forward strand.
CAGTCAAAATAACGTCTGCTGTTCCTCTTGATAACACTAAAGCAATTCTTTCTCAGTATGCTGCAGAAAGAAAGTGACAGAGACAGTTTTGTGGAATAAAAGTGGCATCTTTTGTGTTTTTATAGTATGTTTTTGAGGCATAAGTCACTGGAGGGTGTTAGTCAGGCTTCAGCGGAATATCAAGCCCTGCAGCTGGTTTCCTCCCTTAGCTACTATGGCGTTGAGTGGCACTCTGCACGTGACTCTGAGGGACAGGAGCTGCTCATCGGGGTTGGACCAGAGGGCCTGTTTGTCTGCAAAACAGATTTCACTCCTATTGAAAGGTGCATATGTGTGACAACCAAAACAAGAAACACAGACTCTTTTAGAGATTTAAAATAAATGTCTATAACATCACCTCTTCATTTTTCTTTTAGAATCATTTACCCGGTCATTCAAATGGCCACTCAGTCTGGAAGGAACGTGTATGTGACCATTGCAAAAGACAGTGGGGACAGTGTGGTTCTGCTTTTTAAGTTCATCAGTCCCAGTGCTGCCAATGGACTATATCGTGCTATCACAGAAATCCATGCGTTCTACAGGTGAATATTTGTGATTTGTGATTATGATTGTACCAAACTTCAGTAAACTATTTTAGAACTAGGGCTGTTATATTTTAGAATGTTAATTTAGTTTTTATCTGTCTGTCCTTAGTTTTTTTGTTGGTTTTCACGATAGTTTTAGGTTAGTTTTTTTTTTGACTTTTATTGTAGTTGTATGTTATTAAGCATATAATTATTTTATTTTATTTAGTTGATTTGGTTGCTGATTTTTATTTCAGTCAACAAACATGTGTAAGTTGTTTTAATTTTTGGATTTTTGTTAGCAACAACACAACTGTGTTTGATTTCAGAATTTTTAACTTTAAGATTTAACATCTTGATGTAAAGATAAGCATATGTTCTAAACATATTGGGGCAGTTTCCCGAACAGGGTTTAAGACTAGTCCTAGATTAAAATAAACGTTAGGGCTGTCTAAACTGGAAAAGGCTTGCACTGAGATATCTTAAAAGACATTATTGCCATTGTTTGGTCTTAAAATTCTCACAGATAATGCATTTTTCTAAGACCTGTTTCTAAAAATTCTTAAATGTCCTAAATTAGCAAAGGTCTAGTTCTGGCTTAATCTAATTCCTATCCGGAGAAACTGGCCCATAAACCATAAAGCAATTTAAAACTACCCGTTTTTAATTTAACACAATTTGAACTCAACTCTTCAGGTGTGACACTGTAACAAGCTCGGTGAAGATGCAATACAGCCGTGACTTCAAGGGCCACCTGGCTTCTCTCTTCCTCAACGACAGCATTGACCTTGGTAAAAGGTACATCTTTGACATCCAGCGCACATCCAAAGAAGTGTATGACCGTGCGCGGCGAGCCCTGTTCAATACAGGGATGGCTGTGACTGGATGTGGAAGTCCGAGAGGCAGTCACTCTGCACTGAGACAGACAAAAGTTGAAAGGGAGGAACAGACATGCGTCGGCTGCAGAGAAACTTGCGTTCTGAAGGAGAAGCTCCAAAGGCTACAAGAGGCCCTGACCTGCTCTCTGTGCTGCGAACAGGAGATCAATGCTGCATTCTGTCCTTGTGGACACATGTTCTGCTGTTATAACTGCGCCAGCCAACTTCAGGTGATTATTGCATTATTACTACAAGATTAGTGCCATTTAGAACCATATATATAATACATGTATGTATGTGTACATAACACATACATTAACATAAGTCCATGCAAAATACAAAATATCCAACAATGATGACAAATAGAAAGTGATTTTTTTCCCCCTCATGTTTAGCAATCATCTAAATTGACCAGTTAAGTTAATGATTAAGAGAACTTACACTCTTAGGTTTACACAACCTCTGGTTACCCTCCTAACATATTTCTCGACATGTTCTGTCAGCCATTAGCAGCTGAAGATCTTGATAATTAGACATTTCTCGTTACGCAGCAGTCCTGTGACCTTTTGAATTTCACCCTCTGACATCACAGAAGTCTTATATCAGTTCAGTGGTGCATGACTGTGTAGTTGAAACTGGCACATCGTATAACTGCATAATTAATATGAACAATAAAGAACAACCATAGAGGCTTAAAAAAATTATATTTTGATGTCTTAATGATATTTTTCCTTCTTGCCTCTCTCTTATCAGTGTTGTCCAGTGTGCCGTTCAGATGTGGATCGTGTTCAGCATGTCTATTTACCCACCTGTGCCAGTCTACTTAGCCTGTCAGAGGCAAAAACCACCACCTTCATTGTGTCCTGAGGGAATTGTGCGATTTAAAAAAATACCTGCCAGATGTAGGATGAGTAACATCGGCTCACCATACATGGACACCATAAGACTATTTTAAAAATACAGAAGAAATGTTTTGATAAATTATACAGTGGTTTTAAGTATGAGCTGAACTGCACGGAGTGAGGCTGGCTATATGAAAATACCTCAAAAAAATTACTACTGTTTATCATACTGTTATTTTTCACAGTATGCATATTATTTATAGACCTAAAAATTAACAAACAGTTTTGTACTGGAGATCATTAAGAGAGGCAAATATTATGCATGTTACACAGTAGTAGCAGATTTCTTGTGACTGTATTAGGACACATAAGTAAATACAAATGTAGTACTTAACACTCCACATCAACTGTATTCTATATCAGAAAGCATTTTTTTTTTTTGTATTTTTTTATATTTGTCTCTGTGTCTACAGTTTTATCTTACAAATAATTCAGAAATACATTTCATTACATTACATGAGAATGGTTTCTTTCTAGTGCTATACTGCAGTATTCAAAAAATGTCTGTTATGCACTATATTACAAAAGGGTCCAAATTACAAAGAGTTATGTCCTCTTTCATATTTACCTGTATTTCATCAATATTTCATTACGTAATAAACATTTTTTACACACCTTTTAATACCTGCCTGGTATTTTTTGTTTTTGTTTGTTGAATTAATTCTAGGACCTTATTCTAGACTTGTTACATATTGTTCTGTGTGCCTTAAGTCGTGCAACACTGTATGACAACACACCCTTTTTCATATTAATAAAAACTTTTCTAACAGTGTACAGTACAGTACAGAGTCTAATTTTAAGGTAGCGAGACTCACGTTTTGCACGTATAACTGTACTGATAAACTGTACATGTAACTACTGATATGCATATGTGTTACAGTACTAATATGTACAGTGTTGGTGTTGAAAGTGAATTGATGGCAAAGGTTATAGCCAGTATAACGTTATGATATTCTGAGAAGGCTAGGCAAGTACAGTAAAGAGAACTATCAAATAAGTGACCTGACAGTGTTATAGTTCTTTATAGATAATGCCCAGTTAAAAATGTTTCAGTCAGCTAATAATTTAATATGCTTATGTTTCAAAATTATGTAGGCTAAATCGAGATACATATTCTCCATATATACCCAATACGTATGTATTTATTAAATTCTTTAATGCATTCCGAGAGGCTTGTAGACTTACGGAGATTCTTTCTAGAGGACACAATACGCCATTAGGAGGCGACAAGGGTTTATGAGTGAGTCATTTATTTATTCACCTGATTCGTTCAAAACTACAAATTCAGACAAAGTGATAGGCTGAATGCGGAACAGTAATTCTCCTAATATGCCTGTCATAAATTGCAAAAACAGGTAGGAGTAAAATTCATGCTGTTCTAAATACAGCCACGTTTTAATGAATGAGTCATTGAATCATTTTCTCACCTGATTCGTTCAAACATATTGATTCGTTTAGAAACGAAACACTACCAATGTGTTGTTGCCCGGAGAAATGCAGCGGTTAGTTTGGCTTTGTTTGAAACTGTATTCTTTGGTGGATCAAAAACAGACAACTGGGAAAATTGTGTCTCCAATGTAAGTTACTATATTTTTACTTTGTTTATTGAACTGTTGTGTGAACGTATTTGTATACAGTAATATCGACATCACTCGTGTTATATTGGATGTGGTGTATGCGTAGTATGACATTTATTTGGTGGATAAAAACATAGTGAAGGTAAATGTTCAGGAAAGAAAACAGTGCGACCCAAGATTGTCATCTGAAAGCCTGGAACAGGGAACATTATGTTCTCTATGAAACTATAGGCTTACAGACAAATCTTTAGCCCAAAGTTCATAACTCTTGCACAATCTTACCCATCTGACTCACAGGCTATTTTCTTGTCAAGCTATACTTTGAGTGTGTTTGCATGTGTTATGTAACGTGTGGCTGGAGTTTATGTAAGGTATTTACCTGAAGGTGGTGTCTTAGAAAGGTGCATATTTATCATCGGTGACATGGAGCAGAGCAATCCCTATTTTTATGGAAAGTCACTTTTTAATCTTTCGCCATATTTTATCTCACCACATTCTTCAAAATAAAGGTTCTTTATTAGCATCTATGTATCCATGAAGAACTTTCAGCAGCCATGAAAACATTTTTAATGCACAGCACAAGAGATTCCTTAAAGGGTTACTCTACACCAAAAGGAAAATTTTGTCAGTAATTACTTAAGCCCATGTCGTTCCAAACTTTACAAGAAAACCAGGAGGCTTAATGACGGTCACATTGACTGCCAAACAACTACCACTGTCAAGGTCCAGAAAAGTATGAAAGATATTGTCAAAATGGTCCCTTTTCTATCAGTGGTTCAATCTAAATGTTATAAAGTGAACAGAATACTTTTTGTATTCAAAGAAAATAAAAATAATGACTTTATTCTACTGCATCACTGTAGCACCATTTTGAATATCCACAGGATGCAAACTACTCATACTCTTCTGTCTTCTATGTGTATTTACACTTTGATCGGAACAAAAAAAGCACATCCTTGTGATGCAGCTGACAGAAGAGTGTACATATTTAGCATCCTTTGGATATCTTCCAAAATTATATTTAAAATGTTTAAACCATTGATGGCAGACTATTCTGACAAAGTCTTTCATACTTCTCTGGACAGTGTTATTTACTTGGCAGTCAATGGCACAGTCACAAGTCTCCCAGTTTTCATCCAAAATATCTTAAACTGCGTTCCAAAGACGAACTAAGCTTTTAAGGGTTGGGAACAACATGGGGGTAGTGATTAATAACAAAATTTTCAGAGTAAACCTTAAATGTTCTTTACACTAATAAATATGATTCTCCTAGGACTGGTCAGTAAACATTTTTTGGAGGAAACCAAAATGGTTCTCATATAGCATGACAGCAAAAACCTAATCAGAAACATTATACGAGGAATTATACAGCATATATACAGCATGTGTGCATATATAAGGAATTGTGCAGCATGTGTAGTCAGAATGTCAATGTCTCAGGAGGCTTTTGTAAAGGTGTCAAGCACAACCTTAACCTCAATTGAATAATTCAAAGCATCTATATGTGGCTGTACAGTAAAAGCAGCAAGGAAAAATTTATTTCAGTCCATTTTAGGTTCATCATCCCAAATGAAATCACTGTTCATCAATGAAAAAAGGCAGCTAAAATTGGCACAGTATTTTATTAGAGTGATTATACAGATACAATAGATTTGTACTATACAGGAAGTCATTGAACTAGACTAAAGTCGAGTCCGATGTTCCTTTTCATTTTACAAAAATCAAAACAGCTACAAAAACTTGCAAGCACCACCAAAGAAATGATCACTGACTTCACTGAACAGTCTTGGATGCTCTGTTCACATAAACACGCCACAGTTAGAAAAGTTGAGGTTGACTTCTGTCTTAATTGCTTTTTCGTCAGTTTGTAGAAAAGAAGCTTGATAAAGAATGAGAAAAATATCACAGGTACAACGAATCACACAAATATAGTCATTTACATTGAATATATAAGAAAATGAGAAATCAGTTATGTGCTTTTTTTCTTCTTTTTTGAAGAAATGTCACTCTGGCGATTGAGGTTTTAACGGGAGGTAAAAGATCTAGATCTTCCTTAAAAGAAAACTGTAAAAAAAACTGTAAGATCAATGATGTGTATGCTATAGGTCAATTTCTAGACATCAAGTTTGGTCTTCCAACCCTAAATGAGGCCTTGTGGTATTGCTAGAACTAATCCTGGCTATGGGCCATTGAGGCATATGCATACAGCAGATTCTGGCTGTCTTTAGATGTGTGTATAATATTGTTGATGCCCAAAATCGTTTATACAACAGAAAGTTGTATTTTCCCATATGAATGCATTTTCAACAGCAAGCACGTGAGCCACATTCACAACATGTCATCATGCTAGTTAAAAGTTAGCCTTCTTTGTACATTGGGTGCATGTACAGTGATGGGCTGTAGAGGGCGCAATAGTCAGCCAGTGACTTCCCATGAGTCATAACACTGGAGCTAAAATGATCACCAGCTCGTTTGTTTTTTTTTTTGTAACTGAGCAAAGTAACACAGGAACACAAACAGTCAGGCCAGTTTCTCAACCTGAGAATGCAGTTTGACTATAAATCGCTATAATGCTTTTATGCCTTCAAGTGTTTGACAGCCTTCTTTTTAAAAATAAACAAAAAGTTTTTTGATGCAGATGAAAATAAATCGCTGTTGTTAGGTTGAAACAGAACAGCACATACTGGATAAAAGAGCGTTCGTTGCCACCAGTGTTGAAACCTGACTGTCTTCGATGAAGTTATCCACACAGTGCACAAACACACTGAGGTTTACATGTACATAGCTACACAGGAAAAGAGAGAGAGAGAAAAGAGAGAGAACAATGCCACATATGAAACAAACAACAATCCAGAAACATTGACACTTTTGTAATGGTTTCTAGTCTATTGTCATAGCACTGAGTTTTCTACTGCCTTACCAATTTCACCGGTACAATAGACTGTATTTAACATTTTATAGCTTTGTGGCTATTAATCAACAATCCCTTTCATTTCTCTTTCATTGTCCTCTCTCTTCAAAAGTGCATAAAATCCAAATCCAGATTGGACTGAATGTGCAATCAAGCATTACTTTTACAATATGAGGTCTATTGTGATTCCATCTGAATATAAGCCTACACGCAACAATACCTTTTTCAAGTCAGTCAACAAACTGACTTAAATGAAAAACTCACACTCATGACCACGCATATCAAAATGTATAGTTTTCAGGTGACCTACAGAGCTGGCAATATGAAGTGTTACCTCTAAGTTTCCATACACTCACTCTGCTTTACTCTTTAAAATGTTTACTTGTGCAAATAGCAAAATTCTTATATGTGTTTGTCGTATGTATTAAACAGTCAGTTGAGTTAGATAAGAATAATTTTGTGACTGTTTAACACAAAATACATCTAAAGACAATCCCATAAGGCTTTTGTTTATGGAATAGAGCAATTAAATTTGTCATTTAAAAAAGAAAGTTTATGGATTATTACCTTCTCTGTTATATTTCATCGCAGTGTAAATTAATTCCTTTAACATGACCAGCACAGCAAAGATAAAGGCAGAGAAAATAGATCATGTGGATACTAAAATCTAAATAAAGTGTCTCAACATTCATATTTTATCAAGAGTGACAATGACATGTTTAGGTTATTAGCATACTGTTAAGTATGGAGAATTCAAAATTATTAAAGAGACCCACAGTTGATGACATACCTTATTCTGAGTAGTAGCTATGAATCATTTTGATGGAAAAAGAAATGAGGCCGTGAGAGACTGAAGCATAGTCCTTTCAGGATGTCTTATGTCAATGTTCGCAGTCCATTTTTGCCCATACTGGAAATTTAGATTTTCAGATTGAACACAGCACAACATCTTCCTTTGACCCACTGATTCCTACAATTTAAATGATCATATCGATGTAATTTTGTTGACTTTATCAGATGCTACATTTACTATATAAACAAGTCAATACAAAGTCCAGTTCTGTTTGTGACAAACCTGTAAAACATGGCTTGTTTTGAACAGTGAGTATGCTGTGTAGATTTAGTTGTATGGCAATTATATTATCTTTAGAATAGAATTGATTATTGCAGCTGGACTGATTAAGGCCCACAATACTAAAATATATTGAAAACCACTAAATAAGAAGTGCTTTGCACATAAAATGGTAGTAATGCTCAAAATGACTAACAGCACTCCAAATGGTCTGTTGCTGTAGTAACAAAACAAAGGTGGGAATGTTTTAATCCATTCATTCAACTTCCCCTAACCTTTCTTTAAAGTGCTAATTCTGACTTGAACAGAGACTCTTCTACACAGCCACTTTGACGTTGTGAAGATTTCTCCAACGCTTTCTCGCTCAAAACTGAGATCACAGATCCGATCAGGCCATCTGATTGGGTTAATTGTTAAATGCACACTTGAGGTATGTGAAAGCTCAGTATTGCATATCTAGAAGACTATCAGCAATTGAATTAACATATATCATGGATAAATCATTTAACATTCAATGTTGTACCTTGACACTTTACTTGACTTAAGTCTGATTCGAAGTAGTCACTCGAGCAAAGCCTGCCATTCTCAGATGACAATATGTAAGCAGGGGATTATTGGGGGCAGTAACAAGTGGAAGGCTGCTTTCGTCAAGATAATCATTTTCACACAACTTGCGGAAGTCACTTATAATCATAGTCACACAAATGACACGTCTTACTGTTAACCTTTTGCCGTCAATCCATGTAACAGTCCTTATCCAGTCAAAGCCCTGATTATGAATGAATTCGGTACAGATAACAGTAGACTAACATTAGACACCAACTGCTCAGCAAGCTGAGGAAAAAGTGGTCAGACCTTGCAATATACAACCCAAAACTGTCTTGTTCAGTTGATTTAAAAAAAGAATGTCTTGTCTAAGGATAAATATTACATATGACATGATTCAAACGATCAAATACATATTTGTGTAAAATGGTCTAAAGTTACAGTAACCTGGATATGAATGTGATAGGAAAGCAACAAAGTACCAAAAAGTAAATCTGCTCTTCCTTGTCCCTCTTGGAGTCCATGGCAGTGATGGGGAAAGTATTATGAGTCTGTTGTTGAAGCAAAAGCATTTTCTTGGACACCAAGCAAAAAGAAATTGTATTCAGTTATTCACCATTATGTGATTTCTCAAACAAATTAGGTAAGGCTAATTAATGTATTACTTGGTTAGAAATTGACTCCCCACCACTGCTCTATGGAGTTCTGAACGTCCTCAGCAACCTGTGCTGGAGCGGCCCTCAATGCTGACCTTCAGCTGATGTGGGAGGAAGGAAAATTTGGGTAAAATCTGAGGGTCCTCTTGCGACCTCCACATTTCTCCCTTCTCTGGAGCAGACCACCTTCTCTTGCGGTTAACTGCTTTCTCAACACTAAATGTGCATGTTTTTTCTGCCTGGGTCTGGAGGTTCACCTGTGTCTGAGAAATAATTTCCCCATTCAACACATTTCTTGGGTTAGAAGTCTCAACCAGTGTTCCTGCAGTATTTTCCACTCCTGATGTGATTTTGTGTCCTTTCTTAAGATCCTCCATTTGGGTTGGTATTTCCTCTATTGGCCCATTGTTTTTGGCTGGTTTGTGTTTCATCACAGAGTCTGAAAAATTATCTTTCTTTTGAATGCTATCTTTTAAGCTTTTAAGGGTTAGAGAGATACAAACATCACCCACACAGAGTTTGGCACAGGATAGTGCTAGCAACTGGGTGGTGCGGTCAGGGCAGCAGGACGACCAACCTTGACCAAACACAAAGAAAGGGTATTCCACCAGAACCTCAACACAGACCTAACAGAGAAAACCAAGAATAATATATGAGTTCCAATGGTTCATTAAGCTCTACCGAAGATCACTGCTAACATTCATGTGAGTTTGGTTTAAAAAGAAACTGACTCACCTGGGCTTTGTTCTCTCCCACTGAGAACTGTATGATGACAGCATTGGGTGTGCGGCTGCACTCTATGCGCTCTACAGTGCTGGAGTCAATCTTCAGTTCTCCACTCACCTCCGCACTTTGCACAAAGTCCTCTGTCCGCAGATCCTCCACACGCTTTAGTTCACCGTCTGCCAACTGAATAATAGAGCCCTTCATGAAGAATGGTGGTAGGCCTGCTGATGGTGATGATGGTGAGCTGTGAGGGCTTGTGGATGTTGGAGGTGTTACAGGAACTGGAGACCCTACTACACTGGCTGAAAGAACAGGCAGCTGTATTTGGGTTGGACTTGGCACGACACAGGAGGCTTGACCCCCATCAGAGACTGTGATGTCTTTACCATTGGGTAGGACTGAAGCTGCAGGTGGAGATGTATTAATAAAGGTCTGAGGCAGAGCTGTTGATGCATTTGCAGCACTGGGGATGACAGAACAGCGGGTGACCTCAGGCTCAGCAGTAGTTGGATTGATGTTAGTGGCACTCACCGGAATGAGCAAAGAGGGGTTGCCTGAGATCACCACATGCTGTGGTAGGTTGCTCTGATAACCAGTTACTGCTTGCTGGGGTCCACCAGAAGCACTGGTGATGTAGCCAATAATTGGGAGCTGTGTTGCAGAGTAAAGGTTGGTGGAGAGCTCTTGTTGGGGAGTGCTGTGAGGAGCCTGCAGGAGTGTGTGTGGGGAGATTGTGGAGGCCGGAGAAACTTGGCTGTCTGAGGAAGTAAGGGTAGACACTCTGGACATTGGTTTGCCTATGCAGATCCCTCCTCTCTCAGCAAGGTGCAATGATGAGTGGTCCTTACACAAGATACTTTGGAGCTCTGAGTTGCTGTTTGCTGCAAGGTGGCTACTGGATACCAACATCAGTGATGTCTGCAGTCCTGTTCTCTCATGAGTGTTGTAGTCTGCTGGAAGCAGAACCTGAGCTTGGGTCTGGAGGCCCAAGTTGTGGTTTTGCTTGTGGCTTTGGTCACCTTCTGACTGGCTAGGAATCCCTTTGGCAGTACTGTGCTTGACCATTGTAATCTCTCCTAGTGTACCATTCGGCATCTCTCTGGGATGGGAATCTGGTTGCTTTGCAATAAAGCCATCTGTGTAGTGTAGAACCACTTGAGAGGGGGTAAGGGCCAGGGCATGAGGGGCAAGGACTGCTGAATGTGGATGGATTTGAATGGGCAGTTGGGCAGAAGGGGAGGACACTGTCAAACCCAAAGGAGCACTCTCTACCTGGATGCATTGACTATGGGAAACATTTGGTATAGAAGAAATCACATGATGGTTCTGTGAATCAAGGCTGGATGCTTGGGAGATGACAGCTGTCGTGGCCAAAACCTCTTGTGGTGTCCTCCGTGACTGTGTTGGACTGGTTGTGGACGGCACAATCTGTGAAGAGATATAACTTGTATATGGACCTATGAGCTGGAGATTGGGGGGAAGTTGCGTGTATTGGACAGAGCCTATGGTTTGAGAAAGGCTTGTGGAGAGAACCGCAGGATTGGCTGTTAGCACGGTAGGCCCAGAGAAAACTCCCTTGTATGTGGAGCTATTGGAAGAGAATGAAAAGCCAGCAGATGTAGTAGTTGGAGGATATTCTGTCACCACAGTAAGAGCCTTATTTGATGGTGGGGGGCTGTCAGGCTCTGCACTGTTGCTCTGTGATGGGCCTGCATTGTTGGGGATGTGGGCCATGCTAGCCATGGTAGCAACACTGGCTAGCCAAGCCAAATTCTCTCCACTCTGGCTCTCACTAACAGCAGCTGACACCAACACCTGCTTCTCTTCCAGAGCTAAAATCTCCCGCTTTTTGGGCGGAAGGCATTCATTACAACGCTCTTGGTTAGACTTCATGGTCTTAGAGCTTGTTCCGTAATTTAACCCACTTGTCTTGATCAGGATGTTTTAAAGTTCAAAGTAGAACTCCATTGTCAAGATATTCATTGTTCTATTACTTTCCTCCACTTTTACTATAGTCTCGCCATTGTCAGGACTCTTATCATGAAAGGATCCAAGTGCTTCATGTGGAATCATCTCTCACTGATGGCTATTGGTCCGTACCTTTATCAGACAAACAGAAAACAAAAACAAACATTGAGAAAGTGTATATGCACTAATATATATATATATGCCTAAAACTAGCATATTACGTGATTTCACAGTACACAGTTTTACAGTAGTAGATCTTACAGTAGCATCCTTTCAGTTATGAGTGCCAAATAAAAAGATAGTTTAAAATGGAATACATTCAAATTTGTTTAGCAACAAGAAATCTGTATTTAATATGCTAATTACAATCACTTTATCTACTGAACACTTTGACTTCCTTTTCTATGTATTAGTTGTTTAAACCACAGTTTAGTGAAAATGAATGGATTTTCAGTATTTCTGCAGGTAAACAACACGTGTGTGGTGCTGCTGACGTAAAACACTCATACGCAGCACCTTGTATAATTAGTCATTCATACAATTTATTATTTAATAATTTTTATCTGATTATTTTTATTATTTAACCATTTATTTTATAAGTATTTTTTTTTTGTTTATTCATTTATTAATTAATTTATTATGTGTCTGGATTTTATATTTTCTATTAATTTTCCCTTGTTATAGTATTTTCATTGTTGTTTAATGTCATGCTTGTGGGGTTTCATGAACTGTTTTGTCTATATGAATAGAGAAAGATAAGGGGGGATGTTTATGGAAGCCCAAGGTTTACGAGGATGTTGCAGTAAAGCAGTTTTGGTATAACAGTACACATTGAATTTGTGCTGGTCAGAAGAAGTTTGAACATTGAGACATACGAAACTAAGATTAACTAAGACTTCTTATCATTATAACTTTGTCTCCTGCTCTTCTCTGGCTTTTCTTAGTCAACGTCTTGACTGACATAAAACTGTTAAACACTAATTTTGGATATCAATAGCTCTGCTGACTAGTTGTTCTGCTTTTGGACTAACTGATATTTTCTGACGAGATCTGGCGTCCGGGGCTGGATGGCTTGGCGACCGGATCTGTCATTTATATGCAGAGAAACGCATGCATCATGGTACTCTCCATAATAGCAGAAGACGTGAAAATTGTTGAATCAAGTTATTTTTGTTTTCTTTGCACACAAAAAATTATTCTTGTAGCTTTTGAAGCAGTTTAACCACTGATGTCACATGGACTGTTTTAATGATGTCCTTACTACATTTCTGTGCCTAGATCATGGTAATACCCTTGCTGTCTATAGAAGGTCAGAGAGCTCTCTCATTTAATCAAAAATATCTTAATTTGTGTTCCAGAGACGAATAAAGGTCTTACAGGTTTGGAATAACATGAGGGTGAGTAATTAATGTAATTTTCATCTATCCATCCCTTTAATTCATTTATGAATGATGCTTTTATTCAAGTGAAAAGTAATGGATCTCCAAGGGGGTACAATGAACATGTCTCCGTAATCAAATGTAAATCTAAACCATCCTTGTGCTTTAAGGATTAATAATGTTTGCATATTCATATAGTTCATCTACATAATATCAATAAGAATGAAGAGAGCACAGGGTGAAAATTTCATATGCGGAAAGAGTGTGTGGACTGGAAAAAGATGAAGGAAGAGTAGACAGAAAGAGAACGAGAGAACACTGGCTCTCCTGACCCACATTGAGCTCTGCCTGCAAGCGAGCATAGTTATTGAGTTAGAGTGTAACAGTGGAGAAGAAAGAGAAAGAGAGAGAGCGAGGGAGGGAGGGAGGGGGAAATAGAGGGAGGGAGAGATCCCTTCACCACAGTAGATCTGCACCAATCACTGTCCTACTTTCCCCTGCTACAGCTTACACCACACACAGCCATTAAATGCTTCAGTCTATTGTACACAGAGCACAATACACACACGTACACATCAGCATATCCATTGGACTGGTACGCGCTTATGCATATGTGATTTGGTGCAGAGTGCTCATGTATCAAAGAACAATAGAACTGTAGTGATCACAGTCTTGCACAGCTTTCAGTGCACACAGCATAACAAAAGTACAGGAAAAAAGTACATTATTTATAGGGAACTGCATTCTCCTGTTCCATTTCATGCATTTACAGGGATCCCATCACAAACATTTTTGTGATATTCCATTAGATATTAAACAACTGGATAAAACACAAAATTTCACAATGCAGGCAGACAGCATTGACCATTAACCTCTAAACCGGACAGACAGTCATTTACGTGACTGTGGAAAAAATAAGAGAATGAAACAGTGCAAATAAACCCTAAGCCTCTATAAAGAGATTTTAAGTATTCTGATTGTAATATTTGCATGCACTTTGCGTTTCTGAAAGATCTTCTGCCTTAAGTGACTTGCTTGCAGAGTCCTTGTGGTAAAGACAAAAATGTAATGATAAATATAATAATAACAGAAGAGTACTTGGGAGGGAATATTTCTGGGAAAAGTTTCAAGAATACCTAAATTTGACACATTATTTGTGTGTGTCTGTATATGTATATACAATATTTCTTTTTTACTGGGTGTCATATTAGCCTGTCTAGTTCCAGAGGGTTTAAAAGAGCACTACTGAAATACACCCACAATTCAAAATAGCTAACTCAAACTAAGCCTGCAAGGCAATACAGCCACACAGAGGTGATGCTTCATTTTTAGTTTCTTTCTGCTTGTGGATGATTCATGCCATAGAACTGTAGTCCGTGTCAACAACAGATGGATTTTTTTTGTATTGAAAGAACCTCAATGAGCCTTTCTGTTGACTACTATTGTTGTGAAATTTAGCTTAAGCCTATATTTAACCCTCAGAAACCATTCTTTTACAGCTTCACTGACATTGTTTAATTTACTAAATAAATCATTGTAGGTGATTTCACTTGAAGGATTTACTATCCCTATAGATACATTTACTTTTCACAATGTAGACACCTGACACACATTTGCACACACTCGCTCATAGTGTGGCTGAGCCAAAGAGCCAGAAAGATTAACAACTTGCAGTAGTTTCCTTCTAGTTCTTTAACAGTAGACCTCGTGCTCTGCAGGCCCGCTGCAGTTCACATGTCATCAACACATTTACACCAGCAATCTCACAAGAACACATTACCCCGCTAATTAAAGAAATACTACCGTAAAATGTCTGAGTAACTGGCACAAAAACAAAGACTTCAGAATGTAAATATTCCCCTTTTGCGATTCATCCCGCCTCACAGGCAAAAACAGAGTCGCATAATTTTACTCTGTGTTGTATTTAACACAAATTTAATTCTTCGCGCAGCGTGTTAATGCAAAATCCCCAGGAACGTTTTACTCGCAGGGTGCTGTGACACCTTTTACAATGATGTCATCTCAGAGATGACTGAACCAGTAGCAGCGATTAGGCATACAAATACAAACACGACTGGAACGAAATGCTCAAATTAACTTCTTTCCTCATAAAACATGCTTATATGCTTAAAGGATTTCACTCATGCTCATTTAGTGCCCCTAAGCAGCTCCTCTCTGCACTTAACGACCTTTTATATGGGCGCCTGCCCCTTTAAGAGGCAGTCTAGGGAGTCCTAAGCTAGACATGAATCCAAACAGAGCTGTTGCTGCCTTTACAACGACTAAAGCCTGTTTCTCTGCTCACTCTCTCTCTTACCACATAAGCAAACGAGAACAACATACAGAAGGATACTGACACGTTTGCACAGAATTGCAACTATTTCTGCAAAGCCTCTGGTTTATTAATAACTACTATAAATTCTTAAACGCATGCATATATTTACTTCCCTTAATGGAATACGAGAAAAAAATAGCATGTGCACTAAGCATGTATGATTCAAAACCAAGTAAATATTCATACTAATGGTGATGCCTTACCTTTCTTTATAGGGGAGCCTTTAACAACTCTCTCTCTCTCTCTCTGCACTACGAGTGTAACTCACTCTACCCACTGGCAAGCTGTCCTTTGTCCAGGTTTAGCGCTGCTATCAGGTCACACACGCAATCCTCTGATTTATGTTTTCTTCCATGTCCAATCTCCCCCCCCCCCGCCTTCACTCTCCTCCACTTCCTTCGACAATTGCTCGGAGGGCTGAGGGTAAAGGAAGTCCCCTCGTCTGCACTGTTTCACTAGCCCTACGTGTGAGAGCTACAGCGTATGTTATGCAAGGCAAACAGACTGCCAGCTCTCTCTCTCTCGCTCTCTCTTCCTCTCTCTCTTTTGCTCTTCACACATACACACACAGTGCTCTAGAGAACACGGCTCCTCCTCCCCCAGTCAGCCTCAGCAGCCTCATCAGGTATTCATTCAAAAAACACACTCCACTTGGCAGGGCGCCCAGACTACGCACACATGGAGGGAGAGAGAGAGAGGGAGGGACATGGAGAGGAAAAGAGAGGGAGGAGGGAAAATTGCGAGCGTGCACACTAGAAGAAACACATAGCCTCACGTAGACCACTGCACACTCGCGAGAAACACAAACACACACCAACAGACCATGAAATTCTCCTGAGAGAGTCTTTGTGAGGGTTTCTATGCGTTTTCTCACTTTCTTTCTACGACTAATTAGTTTCTCTCAGTGGAAAACAAATTTAGTGCCTCGCCACCATTACGTGTGATGAGAGTAAGCACATTTGTATGGAGCTATATAAGCTTGCTCTGGAATAAAGGTTTCCCTAACATAAGTGTACAATTGACCTTTGGTTATTTGTTTAGTTACTAAGTCAGTTACTAAGAATCCGGAAAAAAAAACATTGGAGAACATATGCAGTGTAACATTCTCTAATGGATAGTTATATTTTTCATATAACACTATATTACACACTAGATTGTCAGTTGCCAGTTATTAAAATTATAGTAGTGGTTCTCAACCTGTTTGATTCTCAACCTGCATCGGCCCCCTTAACCACTGCATTACACCACTGAATATTTAAATAAATGTGTAAAAGTCAAACCCAT
>JAUMHP010000070.1:10591665-10604091 GCA_032361065.1 Enteromius trimaculatus
TTAAAGTTTAGTTTTGCTTCCTCTGAATAAGTATAATTAATGCAGCCACTCGTACTGATTCATAAAACACGCATATACCCAAGTATACAAATGTAGAATTAATAGGATGAATAAAATCTCTCGGTGTGGGTTTCACCCCAAAAGAACAGGCTCGGCCAAAAATAGGAATGCGGAACGTTCCTCATCTGGATCTCTGTGGAGAAAATCCCTCCCACCTGCTGCTAGGCCGTTTCCATGACAACGCATGAGTCCAGCTTTTTCGAGGCCTGTCCCTTGGTACCCCGAATCACTGAAAGCCTGAACACCTACCCAAAGGACTTTGCTCTGAGCTCGGTGTCGTTTTCCTGCTGCAAAACTACTACTTCCTCACATCTACTCACATTCCTCCTCATTTAGACAAATGTATTATTTTCATTCTTAAAAAGTGTTTATCCATGAAACAAAATCTGCGGCACTTCTGTTTAATAAAAAATGTTACTGAGCATCAGGTATCACTGCTGCTGCAGATCCAGAGACCGTTGCAGCCTCATCCTAATATTCAAAAGCAGTCAGCAGTGCCCACATTCTAAGTCTAAAATCAGTGAAGGGGGTGTGATCTATACCGATTACACTCAACATTTTTTGTCAGTATTATCATGAAGAATAGCACTCCGTGTACATCTGTGCAGTGCTGCAGGCTTCTAGAGCCCCATTTGATGAGATTTAAATTAATTCTGCCTCAATCCCAAATTCAGCCCCCCCCCCCCACTGTGCGGCACAGTATTAACAGAGCTCAGTCTCCGCCCCTTCACAGCGGCTCCTCGGCAACATCCTCTCCTGGAAACACGCATGTTAATGCATGTGAGTTCCTACAGGAGAACCAATATGTGTTTATCTGTTTTGCAACAGGCCGTAGTATGTTACAGAAACTGCTTCATGCTGAACACCCTCCAGCTTGTGTTAACATTTAGTAGGCTATTGCGTGGATGTTTCTTTAAGTAGTCAACAGACAGTGTCAAGTCCTTTCATTTAAATTCTAATATTGTTTTCGGTTGTTTGCCTTTAGCATGGTCTTAAGTTCACAGCAGTCTTTTTCTTCTTGTGTCAATAACACCTATTGAGACTTGAGGCTAAGTAATGTTTCATTTTGAATGGTTTTAGATAGAATTCTGTGTGATCATAGCTTATGTAGTGTCATGCTTTCTCATTCTTTATTGCCTGTAAGCCCTTGGCAAACACTTAAAATTCTGAGTTTTCATGATAAGTGTTTTCCCTTTCCTTTGATTTTCATGAGGTAATAAATACACTGGCTGATTTAGGTGGATCTCAGTCTCTCGCTCTCTCTCTCTTTCTTTGCACACACACACACACTCTGTGAACTTTGTTTGTCCTTTTTGCCCTTAGCACAGTTTTCTCAAGGAAGAAAAAAAAAATCTAAGGTTACATTATACTGGTGCTCTCGCAGTCAGTTGAGGCTGTGATATGAGATGCTCAGGGTCCCATCCATATTTAATCAGTCTCCAATGTACTGAGATCTGCTGAGGGCAACACAGGCCTGAGGAAGGCTATTATTGGACTGGACAAGTTCAGCCTAGCACAGGATGTTTTTGCCCCTCCCATCCGGATTGACCACCATATTGCTGATGCCTCTGATTTAATGCAACTGGGGTGTGTTTAAATGTTTTAATGGAGGAGCTGTAACTCAGCTTAATTTTTAATGAGGTTCTGTAGTCCTTTGTGACGATATTCACACTAAATCAAGCTGTGTTGCACCTGAAGTGACAATTAGTTGTGATTGAAAAGCTGATACCTTTTATGTCATGTTGAAACAGAGATTCTAAGCATTTAATCTTTATCTATCTGTTGTGAAAAACATTGAAAAAAATTATCTGCATTTTCACATTAGGTGTCTAAATGCAGTCACACACCAGATGCAGCAGAGTCAGACACATCTTAAAATCGAACCGGTTTTCTATCTGTCTTTGCACACTGCATAGCTGTTTATCATTCGTCGACAGCACCTGGACTGCTCAAAATTCTTCTGTGCAGTTCAGTGCAGTAAGTGTATATTGTAGGCTACAAGATACCTTGTTTATAGACAAATTTTCAGTAACAATTTTGTCTGTTCGTGGCTTGACAACTCGAATTTGGCCTGCTTTGGTTTTTGTAAAAAAAAAAAAAAATCAAATAAAAAAAACTTCTTTCATACACCAACCTATACAATTTTATTTGAATACTTGAGAAAGTGGAGAAACCACTGTTTTATCAGTTAACTTAGCTCAATACCTCAATGTTGTGCAGTCTTTTTGTCCTGTGTTTTACCCCGTTTTGCCATATGAATACTTAATTTTATTATTATTATTTTTTTTTATATAGACTGTGTGATCTGGGATGAAGTCTCATGAAGTCTTCCACTGGAGCTGACATTCACAGTCAGCGGAATCATCCTTTACCGATCCTCCACCAGACAAAGACCTGCCCATTGCCCATCAACAGAGTCCCCCTGCACTGTACCGTCTTACTCCCTGGCCATGGCTAGTCGAAGAAAGTCTACAACACCCTGCATGATCCGACCGGATGACTTGGTAACTGCAGATGATCCAGAAGAAATGGATTCCTGTGTGGGCGGTCCAGAAGAGAATGGATCCTCACATGTGTCTTCTAGTGAGGACTGGACAGGTAGGAAGAGTTCTGTGAACTCTGCACAGGAAGCACCGGAGCTGGAAAAACCTGAAGTGAAAACAAGACCACAGAGGAAGCTCCAGGGAGGCTATGAGTGCAAATACTGTCCCTTTTCCACACAAAATCTCAACGAGTTCAAGGATCATGTCGATTCCAACCATCCCAATGTTATACTCAACCCACTGTACTTGTGTGCGGTATGCAACTTCAACACAAAAAAGTTTGATTCTTTAACGGAACACAATGAGAAGTGCCATCCTGGGGAGAGCAACTTCAAGTTCAAGAGAATCAAACTCAACAGTCAGACTATTCTAGAACAGACAATCGAAGGTTCGAACTGTGCCGTCATCTATGATACCACCAGCCCTCAGTCAGGAGGGGACTTTACTGCGTTTCCTCCGAGCAAATCCAGTACTGTTAAGGTGGGTAAGCCAAAAGCAGATAGTTTACGGTTGCAGGATGACAGTTCGCTGGACAAACTTGCTCAAGATCTACTGAAAAAGCAAATTACTGCGGTGAATGTGAATGGGACAGTGATAATCCCAGATGCAAGTCTTAAAGATGGCCTCTCTCATATAATGCCATCCTTGCAACGCCCGCCTAACTACAACTTAGTACCAAAAATCGCCGTCCCCTTGAACACTTCAAAATACAACCCCTCACTAGATGGCAACTTGACCCTCATAACCTCCTTCAACAAGTTTCCATACCCTACCCAAGCAGAGCTCTCATGGCTAACTGCAGCCTCCAAACACCCAGAAGAACAAATCAAAGTGTGGTTCACTACCCAGCGGCTAAAACAAGGTATCAGCTGGTCTCCCGAGGAGGTTGAGGAGGCACGAAAGAAGATGTTCAATGGAACGATTCAGCCTGTTCAACAGGCGTTCACTGTCTTACCTGCTCAGTTAACTCAGTCCACTAAAGCTTCACAGCCCCTTATCCAGACCGTCCCTTGCCATGTCCTTGGACAATCCGGCCTAGTGTTAGCACCGGTTTCCAATGGCTCAACTGCTACTGGTGCTCCTCTCGCACTAACAGTGACAAATCAAATAGCACAGAGTCTCAAGAGGGCCCACACAGCACCACTGGTTGCCCCAGAGACAAAGAGGCCTTCAATAATTCAATCCGTTCAGAGCACTCCCAAGTCTGTCTCTCCGACACCAAGCCTTTCTTCAGATTGTGAGAAAACCCCGGATCAAATCAGAGAGCTGACCACCAGCTATGCTCAGTGCCAGTTTCCTGATGATGAAGAAGTTTATCGTCTCATCGAGACTACTGGCCTCTCCTGGGGAGAGATCAAAAAATGGTTCAGCGATCAGCGCCATGGAAACCATAAGGCAGTGCAACAGATTAAAACAGACCTCTCTTCGAAGGACAGCCAATCGCATAAGCCTGTCGCCACACAGTTTCCCCTGCTAGAGAGAGTTAAAGGCAAATCCTCTGAGCAAATGAAAAAGTTAGAGGAGAGTTTCCAAAGAACTAGCTTTCCAACCCAGGCTGAGATAGAGCACCTTGTGGCAGACACCAGGCTCTCGAAAACCGAAATCGATTGCTGGTTTACAGAGCGCCGTGCACTACGGGACAACCTGGAGCAAGCCTTGCTTAACTCGATGGGCTCAAAAAGGCAGGAGCATCACCTTCAAAGAGGGACGCTTAATGGAGTCCACGAGCAGGAAAGCAGAGTCAGGGACTCTCCTCTTCCCATTCTCACGTCTTCAGTGTGTCCAGAGGCCATTGATGGCAAGTCTCTCTGCCTTCTTAAAGACATGTTTGCACAAACCCAGTGGCCCTCTCCAGAGGAATACAGCCAACTAGAAGTCCAAACAGGGTTAGCTCGTACAGACATTGTCCGGTGGTTTAAGGACAACAGATCTGCTCTGAAAAATGGGACGTTAGGTTGGATGGAGCAATTTCAAAGTCTTAGCAACAAGAGACCGAATGGACAAAACAGCTCGTTGATCTCGGAGCAGGCGCAGAGTGTCCTACAAAGGCACTTTCAAGAGACAAAGGTACAAAAAGGGGAGGGTTTTGAGAAGCTTGCAGAGCAGTCGAAACTAACCAACCAGGACATAGTCGAATGGTTCACCACTAAGCTCGGTCACAACATGCCTGATATCAGCAAGAGCAAGGACCAACATGGACAGGCGAATGTAGATGGCAAGAGATGGGTTTCCTTGGCAGCTGACATTGAAGGCAAAGATTACGATGCACAGAAAGTGGCACGAGACCTTGAAGTTCTGTCGGCAGAGCACAGAGTGACAGGATGAAGCAATAAAGGTAATAGAATAAAGGTGTTTTTTTTATTAGCTGGTTGATATTTTGAATGAAGGAGGAGCGAGAGAGTTGCTTTCTGTGAGAAATAGCTGCTTCTCGTGATAATGTAGCAGATGTGGTTGTAAGACAGCAGTCTGTAATTTAGCCTTTTGAAAAACAGCTTGGCAGCGAGAGAGAGGGCAGAGCCCAAATTTTGTGTTCGCTGGGAGGGGGGCAGTGTGTCAATTTGGGATTTTCTTTCAAAGCTTCATCCATAATTTATGTGAGTCAAGTGGCATTTGTTGCTTGTTCTGTTGCAGAAGAAAACAGGCAGCAATGACTGAACTAGATGGGCCTGATGATAAAGGAATGACCTCTGTTGTCTTGAATGGAACCAATGATCTCATATCTGAACTCTGAAGTTATCCGAGACGAGATGGACTGGGAGCATCTGTGAAACACTGTCTGGAGAGTGACCATGGAGTGCCAAAGTTTGACTGCTATATTATTATTATGTGTTTGTTTTTTAAAAGGGCCCTTGTAAATATTTTTTCTGTACTTCAACAAATTTGTACAATTTTTTGAAGATGAGACTTTTGTTACGTTTATAATAGGAGTCCCGAGACATTTCCCTTGACCTTATAATGGAATGTTCAATCATTTTTGTGAGTGGACACAAATCTAACCCATCTGCTGGTGAAACTGGTTTAAAACACAATGTGGTCCATGATGGCACTTAATATTTCAAGTGGACACATACAAGCGGTGCTTTAATAAAACCATCTCATTCCAGAAAACGAGGTGATATTATGGACTTTTCTTTGGACCATAAACCCATTGCCTGCACTCATACTGTACCTTATTGCCTGGAGTACAGAGCCACACGATGGACATAATCAAAACTGAAATCAATACAATACAGAGATGCACAGCACGCTTATTTGTAGTTATAGGCTAATTTCTGACAATATTACAGTAACTGCAAATTTATCCGTATCATGTTGGCTTTTCCTGGTATCCAACACGTAGATCCATTTTTCCACTACTCAGCTGTGAACTGCTTTCAGCTCGTTTAAGTGTATTTCTTTTTCCTGCAGCTGCTTTAGTGTCATGTTTAGACATGTATCAGGAATACTGTACTGCTACCAAGAATCCTGCTTGCTCTTTATAAGAACCAGTCTGCTGTAATTCAATAAAACAACTGATTGAAAGCCTGTTTTGAGTCTCATTGTTTACCCATCAAAAGCATTGCCAAAGTGAAAATTAAAAGTAAAATAAAAGAGCTTTGTTTCATTAGGAGCTGCTAAAGAGGTTTCTTTTCAGGGTGCTGCAAAAACTAAATGCAACTTTAAGGCCCCTGTATCCTAAGTGTGTCCCTTAAGACACTGAAATCAATGTACTTAAATTAGTGAGCAGTCGCTGTTTACAGTTTATTTGTAGCATCGGTAATTGAACAAGCACTCAATGATATAGCAACAATAAAGCAACAACCTTTTAGTAAAGACTCTGGTTTGTTGTAACAAAGATTTTGGCAAGAGGTCACTTTCTATAATTTTGATACATCATGTGCACATAAAAGGTATCTGGATTTTGTAAAGCACCTTTATCCAGCAATGTGTTGGAGGATATAATATCAAAATGCCACTTAGCGCTTACTAAAACCAAATATAACAACAAAAGTGATAAATATAACTTTTAGTGTACAAATAATTAAAACCGAGGTTTTTTGTTTGCTGTCAAATAGCATGTGACTTAGTTTAATGAACAGTAATGAGTGAAAAATGCATGGCAGTTTTACTGGAAATGGTTTGATAAACTTTACTCAAGGCTGGAATCTAAACATAAAACAGAGGGAAATACGCATTCATGTATAAAACAGACTGAAATATGCACAGCAATCTCATCTGCATGTTCCGATTGGTAATTCTGTTAATTCGCAAACGTAAAGTAATTCTTAAGAACATTACAATAAATTTAACCTAACTTAGACAAATGAGGTGATTAAAAAAATATATTAAAGTCCATTCCTAAACAACGATGCTAACAAACAGTCTATACTGAACAGTTCATAGAGAAATGAATTAGCTACATTTGATTGTGAGCAAGTAACATGAAAAGATGTAGTCATATTATGAGAAACACAATCAAAGTGCCCTGGATTTCCTACAATTACACCAACTCTGCTACTGCACATATTTTTGCAGAGTTTCTGTACACACTGTGAAACTCAATAACAGTGTGATATGACATCGAGAGTAGAAGGAAAATGCGTAACGCTGGGAAGGAAAGCCCCGTCACTTTTCCTTTTGGGTCAGAAGAAATGCAACATACACAAACCCAAAACATATCAAATTCATATTTTGCAGCATTGATGTTAGAAGTTTCTGTATTTATCCACTGATGGTAGAGTCAAGACTTTAGTCGTCCCCTAGCCGAAAGCCTTGACCCCAGTTATGGCGCCCACCACCACCTCTTCCTCCACCACCACCTCCTGCCTGCTCTTGAGGCATAGGTCTTCTGCTTGGAGGAACACCGAATCCAGAAACCCCACCTCGTCGATTTGGGAGCATCTGGTACCTGAGATAAAAGCATGCAATAAACCCTTAATAACCCCTAAATTACACTTTCATTTAGGCATACATTCATGAATTAGTAATTCAATAAAAAGGCACTTCATGCATATCGGCACTGCTTGACTCAGCTGAGGCCAGCCGTGCAGCCAATAAACTCACAGGAACTGTGGGGTGGAGAGGAAGGACCGGCCACCCAGATCCATGGGGTATTTGAACATCAGAAAGTAGTAAAGGTGACCGACTAAGTTCCCAATCAGCTCGTTGACAACGCTAAAAAAAGAAATGGTTGTTACAATAATTATGTGACTTTATTATTATTGAGTTATTATGACTCTTAATATGACTCATAATGACATTTAAATATTAATCTGTGAGGGGGGAATTCTTACGAGCCACCGATGATATAGTTGAATCCCAGAATGACCCAAGGGAGATAACAAGCCTGTGTTAGTGTGAAAAATATCAACATCTTTTAGTGTGGAGCATTAAAATGCAAGTCATGTAAAATCATACTATAGTAATATTGTATACCTTAAATCTGGTGCCGAACCAGAAAGATACAATCATGTCACGATTTAGTTGAGCCCAGACGTACAGAACAGACATGATCAGAGGGATCATAAGGAGCTGCAAAACACAACAAGCAACAAATAAATAAAGAAAAGAAAGCTAAAACGTAACATTACAGAAACTGTCTTCACAAAAGATACTTTTAAATGTCATGCGATGCTAAAGCAACTAATAGGTTACAATAAAAAGCTTAATTAACTCCATGGGAATTCCAGCAGTGCAGAAGAATGCTCATTAATCACACAAGGTTGTCATTCGATTAAGCTGAACAAGGTTTCAGATGATTTTAGAAAGGCTTTGATACCATTTTAAAAGATTGATTTACTCCAAATAATGATTTACTCCAAATAAGAGGGGCAACATTTACTTCTGATGCAATTTCATGTTTGAAAGATGATGTAAGGAGGCAGGGGGCATTTTCACATCTTCTTTCATAACCCATTAACCACAAAAAATCTATTGTTTTCAGCACTGACAATAAAATAAATCAGCATATTAAAATAATTTCTGAAGGATTGTGTGACACTGAAGACTGAAGGGGTAATGTCTGCTGGAAATCCACTCCTGACATCACAGGACTAAATTACACTTTAAAATACACTAAATTTGGACTGAATTGTGATAACCTCTCTCCAAATATTACACTTTTTACTGTATTTTTGATCAAATGAAAAAAATTAATATGCACATATTTTATGTAAACAAAAATATATATATTTTGGAGGCGATAAATCGTTTGACAGCATTAATTAAAAGCTGCAGAATAAAGATAGCTTCATTATTTGACTTGTTAATAGATATCTTCCATTTTATCAAGTGCCAATGTCACATTTGTCACACAGAAAAAGAAAGAAAATACTCAGACTAACCTGCATATCCATTATTAGGCCTGTTATCTGAATTATAAATGTTAAGGACAAATAAATGCTGTGTGTCAAAAGAAATTGAACATGACTCCTAGAAAAGCTTTTTCTTGCTGAGTGGACACTGCATAGCATGGAAACCACATCTTCAGAGAATATTAAATCGTTTCATGTAATATACTAAAATGCTGAATTCAGCACATCACATTTATTGACTGAAGTCATTCACTGTTAATGGGTATGCACTGTACAGACACAAATCATTTGATGACAATGACTAATCACTTGTTTGCGTTGCACTGAATGACACATTTAATCTTCTAATAAAATATTACAGTACAGTGTGTGCAGGACAGAAAGGATACGACGATGCAAATCCAGTTGAACAGAAGCATGAACATGTAGTCTGCTGGTCTTCCATCAAAAGCTCCTGTGAAAGGGAGAAGAGATGATATGTCACATCCCACAGTAATCATCACTTCACTTTCTGGTCAAATAAAACTTTACACATATTTACACTATGTATACCACAGTGTGATATGACAAGTCATTATAAGACTAATAAAAGCCATTTTTTTTTACATGAAGTGGGTCGCCTCATAGGGGCAAAATAATTTGATTACCTGAATAATTCTTCCTTTATATTAGGAACCTCCCTACTATTGGACATTTTCGCTCATGGTATAGAATTAATCATGATTACATATATACAAAGTGAAAACATGCAATGCTGCACCTATACCACTAGGTGGCAGTATAAAAAAAACAAACACATTCATTCCAATAATGGCAACTTTGAACGCAACTATAACAATGACTATATTAGCGTGTGGATGATAAAATTGTTTAGCGTGCAGCAGTTTTGATGTCTGTTGCTGTTGCTTTTTTTTTTCTTTTTCTTTTTTTTTTAAATGGGGTTGATTCTGACTGGCAGGCAACAAAATAAATTGTTCCGAAAGGGATTCCAATATTGTTCCTCTTTGTTGTTGTATTTTATACAACAAAATAAAACACTGACAGCCAATCAGAATCAACCTGACTTAAGCATTAAGTGAGCTTAAGCATTTAAAGCGGAATATGACAAATCTCTAGGTAAGATTGAAACAAAAAATACTGAGTGCACTGTTCAGTCACACGTTATTTTAATTAAATAATGGTTAATCAGTTTAAGAAAACAAAAGCTACCTGTTTCAAGCCTTGTGGAGTACTGGTAGAGGAAATACAAATTAACCAGGTATAGAAAACCCGTTCCTGGGCCAACTGGGAAATACAGTGTTGAAGATATTGGTCTCCATATCTGTTGAGAGAAAACGGAAAAATGATTAATGACTTGACACAGATCACTTTTGGAGATGCCCAGCGATTCTTGCTTACAGATGTATCGAAGTGTTACTGATCTAAAAACCAACAGATAGTTAAATGGATATCTCACCTAATTTTTAAATTGTCATTATTTAATCCTCCTCATGATGTTTAAATAAGCAAGACTTTCTTTTTAAAAATATATATACATTTCGGATGATTTTGTCCATGCAATAGAAGTCAATGGTAAACAAAACGGTTAATGAGAATGAATAATCTGTATGATCCCTTTAAACTGAAGTAAGAAGTACAGAAAACCAACAGGCACGGGGAATATCCAGCAAGCAGCATTTGTATGCAGTCACCAGCACTGCCTGAAAGTTAGAGCTACAACGCTTGCACTGCAGATTTGATTCCCCACACATTGTGGACTCATTATCCATGTGCTGAGCACGACTGCAGCGATCACACAGACATCACGCTCCGAGAGGAACAGACACTCATCTGGTCTGTTATCCAGATTTGTTCGGTAATTCCCAGACTAGAAAATCTGGGTCAGTAAACAACAAACACACTCCCCTGCACAAATGTTTTAGCACTCTCCGTTGTTTAATTTGCCCTCAACACCTTATCCCTCTCTATAGTCCTCGGCTCTCTCATTCTCCTCCCTTTCCCTGTATCCCTCCCTCACTTCTAGCACTTTCTCTCCTCCCTCTGGCACACACAGAAAGTCTGAGCTAGCAGGGTTTTCGATCTGGGGGACTGTGAATCCGCTGAGCAGCAACGCTTTGAAGTTGGCGTCTGAACTGGCTCTGCGGTAGCCAGGCAGTCCAACGGCCCCCTCGCGCACTGCAGCATAAATCACGCCAGCTCACTTGTGTGGAGAGGTGACCTCTGTGGACTGCAGCACAGAGAAAAGTGGGTTAAAAAGCACAGCAGGGCCACGAGAGGACGGGGAGAGGCTTATTTGGCCGCTTCTCAACTGCTAAATGGTTCCTTCACGAGACAAATGTGTCAATGTGGGCACCGGATCACTGTGACAAAAAGCTTTATCTTACCCTTGGCTAAGTGTATGCACTTTAAAGTGGGTGATGTCACTCATTTTGCTCTAGTTTATTTTACTTCCTACATCTGTGTCATAATCAAGATCCTGAACTGGTCATGAAATGTTAGCTAATAGTGAGCAGACGGGAGTTAAGTTTAGAGTATGTTAAAAGGGAGTGAATAAATCACAGAAGCACCATATAAAAGGAGTGTGGAAGTTCCTAAATTACAGCTGAAACTGCTCAACAAAAACGAATCACAGGTTAATTAACCATTAGCAGAGGTCAAATTACTCAGTGCCTTAATTTCATGCGCCTCATTGTGTCGTGGGAAACAGATTTAAAGCAATAATGCTGTCATTTCCAAACTAGATATGCCAGAGAAATCTTCTGTGAAATCTCACTATTAAGGACACAGTGACACATGATAGATGTTAAACACTACCGAAATGACTAGATACCGTGAAACATATTAAAATAATTTCTTGAAGGCTTTACTTCTTAGGGGGTGGTGTATGAGTCCACTACACACAGTTTAGGACTTGCATGACAGCTTCGCAATCTTTTACATGACACAGACAGCTGTGTAAATCTGTGTAAGATATTATTTTTCTTTATTAACCTAATTAAACTAATTTTTGATTAGTAAAATGCATTGCTAAGAACTTTATTTGGGCAACTTTAAAGGCGATTTTCTCTGAGATTCCAGATTTTCAAATTGTTGTATCTCAGCCAAACATTGTCCTAACCTAACAAAACATGAATCGATGGAAAGTTTATTTATTTAGATTTCAGAAGATGTATAAATCACAATTTAAAAACACTGACCCTTATGACTGGTTTTGTGATCCATGGTGACATTTATTATTTTTTTCCTGCCCATTATTATTATGCAATAATGATTATGCAACTCTTATTAAATTGGATTTTAATAAATATTTAATTATTATTTATTTAACTTTTGTTTACTCACAATGATGATCTCTTTTGATGAAACTTTTCCACAGACTCCCTGAAACCCAGTTTGACAACCTCTGCTTTAATAATACAAAAAGTATTCAATGTATATTATAGAGGCTTATATAAACTCTCGCTTGATATTAACATGTTAATTAACCCCCCACAGAAGCTCATAATTTGGTACAATAGTAAAAAGGATGC
>JAUMHP010000070.1:10609995-10623332 GCA_032361065.1 Enteromius trimaculatus
TATAAAAAAAATATATATATATATATATATATAAAAAAAAAATATATATATTTTTTTTTATTTTTATTTTTTTATTTTATTAAATAATTAAAAATTATATTATTATTATTTTGTATGTAAATTGAATTATTTTAAATCCTTATGGCAATTTTTAATTGGAAACATTATAGTTAAGATTGCTTCCCCAAATTGTTCAGCCCTAATTCAAATCAATGTCATTGTTTTGAATGCAAGTGTTAGAGAAAAGTCTTTCAGTACCTTTAAAAAGCAGATTTGCTTTAGGTACATCCAACTGGTAACCAAACGACATGCTTGTGTCCTGCATCCGTGTGCTGGCCTCAAACTCTACCCCAATCTGCAGCTGTAGGAGGGGTTAAAAATCAAAAGGAGGGAGTTTAACAAATCAAGGGTCTTATCTCAAGTAACAAACCTGTCATTTAACATCTATTTTTACAGTATGGAGTACCTGATCATTAGCTTTGTGGTAATATGACGCATGTGCACCAGCTCCTCCAACAGTCAATGTGGCGACATAGTTACTACCTGAACATAAAAAACAAACAAACAAACAAACAAACAAACAGGTCATTCAATTGAATTATTATATATTTTATCACCATACAATGTGACAAAGAATGATCTGCAAATGAACACCTGTGTATCTGCCCACAAATGATGTGACGGTGCCCTCTTCTCCTGGCCTCCTGTGATACACCAGTTCACCACCCAATACCAAAGAAGGAGACAAGGACTGGAGGTAGTGCGCCACAATGATACCTGACAAACCAAACATGAAAGTGAATGTAATACTTCTAAAAAAAAAAAAAACAACTATTAAAATTGGCGTCAGTAAAAAATATTTTCGGAAAAAGGAAACTTCTTTTATTCAGCAAGAATGCATTATATTATATTACAAGGAAAAAAGCCTTAACATTGTCATAAAAATATAAAGCGGCACAGCATGATATGAAATGTTTCTTATGCAGCAACTCAGCATGATCATATGATACTAAAGACAAAAATCACTTTAAATATATTCAAATAGAAAATAGTTCTTTTAAAAAATATGTGTAAAATCATATAAACATAATATTCTGTATAGTATTTTTTGGAACTTGAAAGTCATGGACTATGATGTGTTACCAGATCCAACAAGTACATCTGGGTTGCCAAGGGTAACAGCAGCTGTGAAGTCATCGCCACGATATTCTGCATCACACTGCCAGTTTACAAACTTGTGTTGCTGTGTCTGTAACGCATCATTTATTCAGGCAATTAATAACAATACACTATGCAGCATCGCACCTCATTTACCACAACAACAGATCTCTGGACAAAACTGCAATTTTAAGAAGCATTTAATCGTGTGATTAGGATTAACTTCTTAAAGCCCATGAAGGGATTTGTTTATTCTCACTATATTTTCCGAAAATTAATTTGCTCACAGTTTGAGA
Organism: Enteromius trimaculatus; assembly: GCA_032361065.1. Classification (NCBI taxonomy): domain Eukaryota; kingdom Metazoa; phylum Chordata; class Actinopteri; order Cypriniformes; family Cyprinidae; genus Enteromius; species Enteromius trimaculatus. Next base: position 10,611,450 of record JAUMHP010000070.1, read on the forward strand.
GAAAACAGTTTAGCACATAACTAATCCAACAAACAATTGTACAATACATCTGTGTCATAAAGAAACGATACCATGTGTAGGAGCTGCTGATTCACTTTCATAGTTTGTGAGTATGACTGAAGTTGTACATACCTGCATTGCCACTTTCGAGCGAATGCGGCTGGTAAGCTGATGGATGACCTGTGCGTTTAGACTGCCCGTGTTGTCCATGTCACCTACCATGACTGGAAAAGACTGAGAGATAGACAGACAGATAGATAGAAAAGAAGAAAGAATAACAGGCATTGACATCATTCTACTCAGCATTTCATTCTGACGCAATACTGGAATAGCAACTTGACAGAATATGCTTACAAAGCAAAAGAATCGAAATTGAAAACCATATTTGTTAAAAATAAATGGATTCTAGACAATATTAGTTTAGTTTCACTAAGACACTATTATACAAAAAAAAAAAAAAAAAGGGTATGAGTGGTGTCATATGTATATATAATTATACGACCACTATAATTTTAGGTTTTTTTTTGTTTTTTTATTAAATCTTGTCATTGAATTGCTTCAAAAATTAATACTGTAAATTTATCACCGAAATATTAAAATACCTTAATATTTTGAAAAGGTGTGTATTTTATATTCATTTTGGCATCGTTGCCTTTTATTATAACAGGACAAATGAAAACTGACAAAAGGAAAGTGGTTGAGATATGGGGCGGGTTTGGGAAAGGTCTCGAGTAGGGATTCAAACTTAATATACTCAAACTCAATATGCTACCCACAAGGCTATCGTACCAGCAAAAGTTTGTGTTTTTACTTTCTTCTGATTTTATATAACAACAAGCTGACAGAAAAACACTAGCCAGTATTAAACCAATTAAAAGTCTCACCTCTGCAGGTCCCGTTTGCTTGCTGCCCACATACGTGGCTCCGAATCTGTACCCTGAGTCCCCCACGGTGCTTAGAGTAATAGTGTGACTAACCTAAAGAAGCAAATAAAGATGTGATATATATTTTATCTTTCATTTACAAGTAGTGACAGAAGTGTGTGATAACTGACCTGGAAGTGATTACTCAAGCCCTTGTTGACAACCAATCGTACCCCCTCCATCTGCACAGGGAAGACCTCTGAAAAGTAGACAAAAAGCACTGTAAGTAAAAATTAAAACATCATAAAAACTGTCGAAGGTACACCGAAGACAAACCTTTGCATTTCCGATGACATTCTTCAAATGTGCCGGGGTTGGGGAGAGAGGCCTCTGCGTCTGTCCCTGCCTGCCCCTGTGTGCCTGAGGAAGCTGGGACAGCAGACACCGGGGGCATGGTGAAACCTGGGGGTACTGTCACCAGACCTGCACCCCCTGGGGCACTGCCACCCCCTGAGGCTGAGGGTGGGTTTGGGGAGCTGGCAGCCAACACACTGCCCATGCTGAAGAAAAATACAACAGTGCAGCAAGATTAAAATAGCATTAAATGTTATAATTAGCTGACAACAACCATAGGGCAAAAGGTCACGTTACTACAGTCAGAGACATACTAGCAGTAAACAACATATATATGATTCCAACAACTGCCAAAAGCAAATGAAACCTTAATCTCTCCCGGTTTACACAGTTGGCAACTAGTCAAGCTGCGACTCTTTTGGCATGAAAGTCAGTTTTGCGCGCATAGAAACAACTAGAATCTAGCTCATTAGGGAAAAGTAGTGCACTAGCATGTGGAGCTTCATTCACGCCTCATTGGCTAAATAGCAGGTAAGCTAAGGTTAATGCTAGCTAACTAGCTAACATGCTGTGATGTAAAAGAGTGGCACATATCTGAGGGAGACGCGAGAAGAAGGCTGTATTATATACTAGCTGGACAGTTTTACTTGTCAGCATATGGCGGACTAATAAATACCAAATGTATGAATGCAATTTATGTAACTATTTGTAGGCCTCGTGCTATACTCACGTTAAGCAATGCAGTCCAGTTAAACGGCTGAGAGGCACCGGTAGGATGCAAGGGACAACCTACGTAACCGACGTCTTGGTCCGCCCATTCCGGCTGTATTAAGAGAAGATTGGATAAAAGACACCACAACCGCCCGATGATTGGTTACCGAGTATGGCGTCCTGGTGAGGTCATCGGGGAAGGAAATACGACGGCTCGTGACGCGTGTACTCTACTCCTCCAAAGTTACTCTTCAAGGGTATGAGATGTACATTTGCATTTGTTCTTGATACAAGCATGTTTTCGTTAACGTTATTTTGATACAATTGAAAAATTTACTAAGGGATGGTCACAAAACAGTAATTTCTTTGCACTAGATGTTGACGTTTTATTCCACTTAATACAGAATTGTAAGAAATAACGTAGTCATATTTAATAAAAAAATAAAAATAATTTTAAATATTTCAGCCATAAACGCTCATTTACTAACGTTATATAAAAATCAATGCTTTTAATGCAAGCACAAAATTCCCTTCTGAGGTTTTAAGTTTAAGTTTTCAAGCAGGAGGTATTATTAATCTTTTTCAGAAAGGGCTTTCTTTTAGACACTTTAGCCTCCCAAAGAGGCCAAAGTGCTTAAAAGATTGATGTCTTTGAGATCTGCTTCCATTGCAACTAAATAGCCCCGCAGTAATGTGTTGTATGTGGCAACTCTGTTGTATGTTCTCTGAAACCCACCCTTTGTTTTGCTCAGCCTTGGAATCGTGTGGGTTGAACCTTGTGGCTTTTTCCATTTTGTACCTTACAAAATGTGATGGAGTTTCTAAACATTTAAAAGGCAGTTAAGAAAATGTTGGTGTGAAAAACTGCCTCATTTAATTAAATTATTCTACCATATATAAACAATTTAGAAATTGTAGATTGGGAAGAAACACTAACACATAGCCACTTCAGCTGAATTTATCTGGAGGTGGTATGATTTAATGTACAAAAAAGAAACCCAGTCAAAATGCATGGGAAAAAAGTATGTGGAACATGTTAAATCTGTCAACTATCTGCCTATACTATGAAGATTAATTTACATTATTTATTTTGGACCAATTCCAACTGAATCACTGGAGTGATAACATTACTTTCCTTGACTTCAAGGTAACGGGGGGGGGGGGGGGGGAGACAACAAAAATTAACACCAAACAACTGGAGAATATGCTGGACTTTATTTTGCTTAAAAGAGAAGGGACAGGATAGGCTGGCATTAACATTTGGAGCAAAAAGCTTTTGACCATTCTCCCATGAATCCTCGCAGTAAAACATACAGCTTCTACTTAATACAACATGTCCAAGAGAGCACAATTCAACACATACAATGGGGGACACAGAAGTTTACACTTTGAGAGCTACCAACTTTATTACAGCTGCCATTTCATCACAGCATTTGTGCTATGATGTTGTAAAAAAACATTACTCTGTTTTTGTGCATTAGACACCACTAGGGGAAAACTGAATCTGATCAAATCACATTTCATTTAATTGTTTTCATAAAATTAAACCTGACTGTATGTTTCAACACTGGGGTTAAAAACAAAAACAAATCTAAACTGTCCTCCAGTTTTCAAAAATGCAGGCTGAACTGATGAAACTGAAGTTCAGCCTCACCAAACATCTGAGCTGGGGTACCTGGTTTTTGGAAACAAGCGAATCTATTGCTCACCCAGCTAATGCTGAGGTAGGTACTGTTCACTACCAACAAACTGGTGGGTCAAATAGAGAACAAGCGACTTTTGGGGTTGAGGTATTATAGAAGTCTAATCTAGCAGGTAATAACTTCCACTGAAAATCCTGACCAAAGCGGAGTTTTGTTTTTTTTGCACAACGCACCTATAGTGCTCCGTCCTTCCCAGAGGAAGAATATAATAGAGTAAGGCACTTAGAGAAACAAGATGGCCGAAAGTGAACATGCCAACACAGAGACAGACTTAAAAGGGGTTTGAATGTTTTTGATTAACTTTTTGGAAAGATGACAGTGGCGTGTCAAAAGTTAGCCAAACAAAATGTCTAAATGTTGTTTGTATTAGAACGAAAGCACAATCCATGCTTCAGAAAATATACACACACAAAGCTGTGAACTACCAACAGAAAACCATTGTGAATGTGTTAAACTTCCTCTATGGTTTTCCCTGATCAACTGTAAAAGCTCGGAGAAAAAGTCACTCATTATATAATGCGCAAAAAACTTTCACATTAGAAATTTACTCCTTGTAAAGCTTGGGAATTTGGTTTTGGCACCCTCTTCTGCCAGAATTTTCCATTTCATTGTTCTTGTAAATAAAAGAGAGAAAAAAAAAAATCCTCATGAACCGCAGTAATGGACGGTGAATGGTCTTTGCCAGTGCTCTGGGTCCAAAGAACAGTGGCTTATTGTGCTCCAAATGGAAAAGGGGTAAGCTGCCTCAGTGAGTCCATCGAGAACAAAACCTAATGACTTTATACTGGCCCCTAAACCTGTGGCAGCTGGTCAAATTTTACCATGGCAGTTCCAGACCCCTAAAACATTTGGTGAAAAAATAAACTACAATAAACAAAAGAAAACAAGTCATCTTTGCATTGTTTTCAGTAGAAATTGTGCAGAATGCCAAGCATTGGTCCCTTTATTCTCCTAAAAGAGAGGAAGACATTGGTATTGTGTCACATTTGTATAGAACTAGGTCTTCAGATCAGGTCATTTAGGACATGGCCTTCTTACCAGTAAGGGTTAATTAAGCTCGTCTGCTTTGTGAGCAGCCTCTTCATCTGGGTTCATGGAGTGAAACTCCGCCACATACAGGCTCTTGTCAATGCTGCTGGGTATGGGCTTTATGTCAGTCATCAGCTGGTCTTCAATGCCCTTTAGGTTAAAACGGTCTTCTGAGGTGATCAGGTTAATGGCCAGACCCAGATGACCGTATCTACCTGAGAACATATAGAAAACCCTCAAATAAACTACATGAAGACAACAACAGATGAGCACAAACCATAAAACCACCAGTCAAATGCTGAGCTGACAGTTACCTGATCGACCAATGCGGTGCAGATATGTCTCTGCATTTTTGGGGAAGTCAAAGTTGATGACTACATTGACAGCCTGGATGTCAATTCCTCTTGTGAAAAGATCTGTGAGAGGAAAGATCACATCAAAAAGGTTTCAGAAGCAATTGGGGAAATTCCTGAACAGTTCTATGAATGTGGTTATCCGTACCTGTGCAGACCAGGTTCCTACACAGTCCATTTCTGAAGTCATGGAACACACGATTTCTGAATTCCTGTGATTGGGAGAGAGAGAGAAAAAATAATAAATAAATAAATAAATAAATAAATAAATAAATAATAGCATGCTCACCATGGCTGCATTTATCAAAATACAGTAAGACAGCAATAATACTTGAGAAATACACATTTAAAAATAAATTTAAGATTTTCCATTTATTTTAAATCTTAAATTTCTCTGATGGCAAAAGCTGAAATCAAAGCATGTGATCCTTCATAAATTGTTCTAATATGCTGATTTGGTACATTTCTTATTAATATTCATGTAAAAAATAAAATAAAGCTGCTTAGTATATTTGTGAAAACTTTCATCAAATAAGCATTAGACATACAAATCTTTGTAATATTATTATTAATATCTTTACTGTAACTCAAGCATTTCCTGCTTTTGAATAAAACAGTAGTTTCTATAAAATAAAAAAAAAATCCATTGACAAAAGGTTTAATATTCTGAAGCTGACCTGCATCATCTTGGCATGGATGTAAAAACAGGAATAGCCAAGTTGTGTGATCTTCTTGGCAAGGAGTTCCACCCTTTGGGTGGAGTTACAGAAGATGATTGATTGGTTGATTTGAAGCTAGAAAAGAAAAATATATAAAACAAACAAATAGCCAGAGAGGTAATGAAATTACTTATTTTGTCCTACTGTAGAAGGTGAGGACACAGAGTACAAAAAGACTAATACAATACAGCAACAAAATTGTAGTATGGCAAAGAAGCTTTGAAATACTACAAATGGAGAACTAGCAAAAAACCTGTTAAATGTAGTGCTGTAAAAGCAATGTTTGCTTACCCGGGAGAACAGTGTGTTGAGACAGTGCACTTTCTGCCTTTCTGTCACATAAGCATAGTATTGAGTGATGCCTTTCAGTGTCAGCTCATCCATCAAATTGATTTCATATGGCTTCTGAAGATGTTTGGTCTACACAACAGGATTGCATTAGCATAATTAAACAAGAGATTTAAACATGGGAAACAATCCTGGATATAGGAAAACATTTAACTTTAGAAAGACTAGACTGGTTTACATAAAACTAGGAGTTATAACACCACAAAGCCCTCACCATAAACTTCTGCACACTGATGGGGAAAGTGGCAGAATAAAGCAGAATCTGGCGGTTTTTGGGCAGGAAGCTGATGATGTCCTCAATGAGCACCACAAAGTCTTGAGAAAGCAATTTATCAGCCTGTATAAAAAAAAAAAAACCCACAAACAAACCTCAATTTCAGACAATATGCTTAGTTGGAAACCTTTATTTCATTATTTTTCTTACCTCATCCATCACAATCATCTGAGCTTTGTCAACCTTGGCCACACCTTTCTTTATCAAATCAAGGATCCGTCCTGGGGTAGCTATTATAACATGTACTGAAGAGACACAAATGTAAATGTTGGAAATCAAGATGATTTGCCCTGTACATCGGATATTTCACCAATTATAATCAAGTGTGTATAATGTTGAAACTCCTTAACTAACATCACTTCTCTTTGAGGAACAAGGAAGCACAATTTAAAAATTGCTTAAATGACTGTGGCTTGGCAAGTGGACAAGACTTCGAAAAACAGTCAGTAGTAGGTGTGACATCCCAGCTAAAACAAAACACTCGTGGAACATCACCTTTGGGCAATATTTACACAAGTAAGAACAATAGGATTTGCCTCTTATTTTTTAAGTGTATTACTGTAAATGGGCTTCAATTTTATTACCCACATTTAGTCTCAAGTTCAACTCAAAGATGATAGAGAACTAATGAATTACCAGTCTCATCAAGACGCATAATGTCATCCCTCAGGTTAGTGCCACCTGTGGTAGCCATGACCTTGACGCCACCAAGGTGCTTGCTCATGTTGATGCTTATCTGGCTCACCTGCAGAGCCAACTCACGTGTTGGTACCATCACTATGGCTAAAAAAGGTTGGGGAGAAAAAAAAATAAATAAAATTTAAAAGCAAAGAAAATTAGCACTTTGAAATAAGTACTTGCAATTTAATTTAATTAAATTTAATTAAAGTTGTTTATTTTTTTTTTTTAAGTAACAGTTACAGGCCTTTAAAGTCGTGTTATTTTACTATAAATAAACGCTGGCCTTTTTTTAAACTGTTCAAACAATCCTGAACAGAAGTATGCATAACGTTTCCACAAAAATATAAAGTAGCACAACTGTTGTTAACGTCTAGCACCAAATCAGTATATAAACTGCAAAAGACTGACGCTCAAACTAAAAAATTCAGCCTTTTTGTTATACTTATTTGCATTTCATATTCTGTTCCTACCTTGAACATAGTCCTTCTTCAGGTCAATCCTTTCCAAGAGGGGGATGAGGTAGGCTCCGCTTTTACCTGTGCCATTTTTAGCTCGAGCAAGAATGTCTCTCCCTGACAAGACAATAGGAATACTCTCCTCCTACAGAAACAGACAGCGAGAGGAGCAAAAACAACAACATTAAGACAGGCTTATTTGACAAACATTCTGCAAGTCATAACCCAAGCAGACAAAACCAATTTTCCACATTGATTTTTATCATTAGAATACGACTTGGGCTACCTGGATAGGGGAAGGCTTCTCCCAGCCCATTTCGAAGATGCCCATCAGCAGTTCCCTCTTAAGGCAGTAATCTTCAAACTCATTTCCTTTGGTTGCAGTCACATCCTGTCAAAAAGGACGAGGTTTAAAAACTTGAAGCAAGTGGACCAGCAACCAGTTCAAAATACCACCATCCAATAAGAAAAGTTTTTAGAACTTACTGCAGTTCTCACTCTCATGTCCTTCGGTGGAAGCTGCAGGCACTTCTTCCAGTCATCACCAAACCTAGATTTTTTTTTCATATTCAACTTTATACATTTGTACCCATAACAAACAGCCTAAATGACATGATTAACACAAGGAATCAATGTCAAAAGAAACCAGAGCCTTAAAAATATTTTAAATCCAAGATTACCTGATACCACCACTGCTTTGGGGTATACTGCTTCCTTTCTGGGGCATCACAGGTGTTTTTCCTGATTGTGATGAGGAAGTAAGCGATCCTGACTGGAGGTTCATGGGCTTGGACTGTCCATTCTGTTTGCTCATTGGCATGACTGAAGCAGGGATCTCTGTTCTCGCTGTAGCCATTGTCAGATTTTTTCCCCCTCAACAGTTTCAAACAAATTAATCTTTTTTTTTTTTTTTTTGTGCTACTTTTTAGCTATTTGTAAAACTGTTTTACCGTTACGCTCACTGCGCTTTTGTGTAAACAGTTTCTGGTACGTACAGACCTCTTAAAAAGAAGAGTGCCTGGCGTATAACAATTGATAATAATAAGCTCTCCCAAAATAGGAGAAAATTATATTTATATGAATAAATATATCACAAGTCTAGAGCCAAAATACAAAATAACTAGCAAACTTGTAAAATTCAAGTCTTGCACAAGGATTTTCAAAACTGCAAGTTAGCAAAAAATCTATTAATGCTTTTCAAAAGTCACTTTTTACATTATCCCTGAAAATGTACACTAAAAGTATTTTTTCTAATTTTTTTTTTTTTTTTTTTTTTAAACAGCTGGATTGCAGAAATCCTGTAGTACCCTCTGTATTCCTTTTGGTATCAAAAAAATATAAAGTATTTACATTCAAAAGCAGAAGGCTCAGCTAAAGGTTCTTAATGTGCTCTTAGAATTCCCGTATGCTCTTCGTCATGAGGAATTTCAAACTTTGCTCAGTGTCACTTGCTCTTCATTAACCTGCTGAAAAACTCCAAACTGAGGGATTCCAAACTTAAAGAAAGTCAATGCAGGAGCACAAGTCCAAAATAACGTTAAGAGTTCATAAGCGTGTCCACTCTTGGCTTCGTTTTCCTCACTTGGTCACAGTTGCTGAACACTTAGGAGGATGAATATCTGGAACACCTGCCAAATTATAAAACATAAAAAATACCATATAAAACATATTTCTGGCAAGGAGTAAAGGTGTATTTTCACAGTTAGTCCTTAAATACTGTTAACCAGACTTGTTAGAATCCGATCAAAGAGAACAGATAGAGATAGATGAGATATATATATAAACAGTGCGGTTATGCCGTGACATACTTTGCCTTCATTACATTCTAGTTAACGTTAGCAAGGCACTCACGCTTAGCTAACAGTTTCTAACACTTATTAAAAGTGTGGAAGCACTAAGATCTCATTTTCTAAGATCGATTAATAATACATCTGAATCAAGTCGAAGAGGATTTAGGTCATTTACCGAAGTTTTAACGCTTAACGTTAGATCTGAAGCGAAAAGTGCGCGTGAGCGTCAAGGGTTGTTTGTCGAGCTAACTTAGCCGACGAGCAGCACAAAGGTGGTTTATCGACTAAAGTTTTCTTTGTGATTCAACGCACGAGTTCAGGCAGTCAGTTCCCAGCATTAAAGCAGAACAACACAACGCAGCACATTCTATGTGGACGTAGTGAACTGTGTTTCCCGAGGAGTGAGACACGGGTTAACTATATTTGAAAGTATTAAATAGCATGTTAGCTCAGCCTGCCAGCGGTTACATTGTTAAGACAGGTTAGCTTAGCTGGATGCTAACAAGAGCGCAAGAGAGACTCGCTATGCACGTTGGGAAAGACAGCTGGCTAATTCAGGAATAATTACATCCAAGTTCGTTACCTCTGAAGTTTGAAGGATTTAAATCTTCGAGGATTTGATTATTTTTTCGAACGTTTCTTGAGAAATTCTTTGTTGCTGTGGCTTTTGTCTCTTCCGTCTACAGATTTAACATGGCCGTGTGCTGAATCGAGCTCGGAGGACATATACGCACGAATCGAGATCGACCAATCATGTGACGGAGTTTGAATTTGGTGGGCGGTACTATTATCAAATCATCCTCCGTACTTCTACGTAAGCTACTTTTGACGTCATAATAGATTGCTTAAATTCTAATATTATTTTATTCATGCACCAAAGGTTTAATCTGGACAGAAGGTCATCTAAATACAGGTCAGGTGCATCTAAATGAATATCATGGAAAGGTTTTTAACTTATTTCAAAAAGTTAAAATATATACTGCAAGATAGTTGACTTGACTTTGGACTTGATTTCAGCTTTCAAGCAGCTTGGATTCTGTGCCTCTCAGGCCTTCAGACCTTGATTTCCAAATGAAACGCAAAATGTACTTTTGTCTAAATAGAGGACCTCTGAGTAACAGTCCAGTTCTTTTTCTGCTTAGACAAGGTAAGATGCTTTTGACGTTTCTGTTTCAGAAGCAGCTTGGCAGTGCTTTTTCGAAATATATGTGTGTATATGAGTGCAGTGATTGATGCACTGACTCCAGCTTCAGTTCACTCCTTGTGAAGCTCTTCCAAAGTTATAATTGGCTTTGACAGTATTGTCAAGCTTGTGGTCATCCCTGTTACTTGTGCCCTTTTTCCCAATTTCTTCCTTCCAGTCAACTTTCTTTTAATATATTTCCCATTCTCCATTATTGAACACTATATTCACATTTTTTTTTAGATGCACCTGTAAATCTATACATAAACATTTAAAAAGTAGTGAAACATGAAGGCATGGAAAAGCTTCAAAGAGTTTTAATGTGACCTTCATATAACAAAAAGAATAATGTTCAAACTTTTTTGTGCTTCACATTGAAGAAAATCATATTATGTATTATACAAATGTTAGTCATGAAATGCACACATAGGCCTATGTATAAAAATATGCATTTTTATTTATAGTACATTACGATTACCGCATGCTGCACTTATTTACGCATTCATATGTAAAGCAAAGTTTATACATTCACACAACATCAGTAACTTCACCTTTAAGTACCTTTATGTCAAATTCACATCAAAGCCTGTGTGGTAATAGGTTTAATCACAGTTTCTCAAGCTTTTAGCAATGGTTTAAATCCTATAGTTACTTTTTTTCAACATCTGCCATCTACAAAACTTTTCATTTTAAGCCATAAAACTTCATCAAACAGTGATTTCAAACTGCCATTCAAAGACTTGCACTAAAAAAATAAAAGTGGCACAGTCACTGTGTACATGGTATTTTTGACAATAGCTGACAATGGCCATGCCGTCATTAGATAAACTCATCCAGACCTTTATAGGCATTGTACTTGGTCGAAATCAGCTGCCATATGTGTATCCTAAACACCCCTTTGAGAGCCTCAGAATATGAACTGTATTTTTGGATTATTAATTTTTTTGTAAACATGAATGCAATTAAAGATTTGTGTGTCATGCAAATTTTGGAAAAAAAAATCTGGAAAATCTAAACAATAGGAAAATCAAAACGATGATAAACACACCAACAACATGCCATTTCAATAGCAAGACAGCAAAATGATCTTTTTTTGTCCTGTTTTCCTGTCATTCCTTTTGTATGAATATCACAGCCCTTTATAATACATCACCAATCATTCCAAATATATAGCAAAACACTTGGCAACACAAATACATATTATCTGGAAAAAACTTCATATCATCAGAATCAACAAATATTTGAAAGACGCATATAAATTTTATCAATCAGTCAGTATTGTCCAAACACACACACAGCTCCAAACAGCCATCAGCTAACTAACAGGGAAAGGTCACCAGTTTTCATCAAACCTTAGGCCGATTCCCACACAGAGTAAATACCCAGAGATCAGAGTTCCCTGGTACATACGTAGACAGCT
>JAUMHP010000070.1:10623432-10634206 GCA_032361065.1 Enteromius trimaculatus
ATATTTATATTAAAACAACACCACTTAAAGGAGTAATTCACCCACAAGCCAAGGGAAGTCAATAGTGACCAAAACTGTCTGGTTACCGTCGTTCCTCAAAATACGTTCTGCAGAACATGAGGTTGAATAAATTATAAAAGACTTCTGCTGAACGCAAAAAATGATATTTTGGAAAATTTTGCTTACCAAACAGTTGCTGTTAGCCATTGATTTTCATAGCATTTTTTCCATACCATGGACATCACTGTTTACCAGCGAGTGTTTGCTGCTGCTTTTGTAAACCAAAAATAATCAAAACTCATAAAAGTTTGAAATTAATAATGACAAACTTTTGGGCTATTTATACATTTAAGACAACATCTAACTAATATCAACTTACACCTCTTTCTTCACTGTTTACACTCACAGTAGACATGTCTGACTGGTCACTGCTGCGACTGGAAGGCCGTGATTGGTTAACGGCACCCTGTGAAGGAGAGCCATATGTGACCGGCACAGAGAAACTGGGTAGTAAGATGATCTGTGCATCTGAGTAATATGGAGGTGTTTGAATACCAGTGGGATAGTAAAAAGGGCGAATATCTGTGAATAGCATCCTTCTTGGGATTTGAGAGACAGTGGGCTTAATTTGGTCGTACCCAGACGGTAACAGATATGGTGGGAAATGATGGAGTGCCATTCCGTAGCCTGGCCTGTTGTCCACTGCTACATTATGGTGGGTCCGTTGCAGTGTTTGCAGTGATTTTTCATTGCTGTTCATTGGTGACTGACGTTCTGAAAGGCTGTCCGCTGACTGACTTCGCGGCAAAACTGGAGTCAAAGGAGAAAGTGACGCACTGCGCTGAAAAGTGGGAGTCATTCGGGGAGAATTGTTGGAGCTGCCAGGGGACAGAGAGCCTAAACAGTACAGAAAAAATTGATTGAAAACTTTAAACAAGGTGTTTAGAAATTAATTCACTCAGTAATTTTAGAGGGATGCCTACCGTTACTGCTAGTTTTCACACTGCAACTGCGAGTGCCTCTCCCACGCAGCACATCAGATACCTTAAAACAAGACCAATTCTTGTTTAGAGTTACAGAAGTTATGGTGATACACATGGATGTATTATGAGGCTCAGGCATCACGCCCTAGAAAGTTGGCTAAAAGTCTGATGCATATGGCACACAAAAATGGAAGCACTTCAGGAGTCATCGTCGAATTAGCTGAATTATACTGGATTTCCAGGAGACATGTTTGTCACGTCTTTTAACATTCTGCCTGGAAACAAAGATCACCCCTCACAAAATAAGAAGCAGTCGCATTTACAACTGTGACGACTAGCGCTTGTCAGGATCAACTAATCATTAAAATACGTGCAAGACTTTAACACACTGGTCTGTTATTATGGCGACATTTCCACCCCTTGAAACGTGACGCTGAAACAAAGCAAACTGTGATTGGTTTTTCAACATGTCGGTTAAATGTTTTTTTTGTAATTATGTTAAAATTACAATTTTGGAATAGTTCAACAATAAATGAAAATTCTGCCATTACTCATTCACCCTCATGTCACTTTAAAACTGTTAGACCTTTGTTCAACTTTGGAACACAAATTGAAATATATTTTTGTTGAATAAAAGAGCTTCTTGAGCCTGCATAGATAGCAAGGGAACTACCCCATTCAAGGCCCAGAAAGGCAGTAAGGACATCATTAAATTAGATGACATCAATGATTCAACTGTAATGTCATGAAGCTATGAGAATACTTTTTGTGCTCAAAGAAAACAAAAATGATGACTTTCTTTCACAAGAGTATCACAACACGTATGTGCATTCTTCTGCTTGAAAACAAGCCACAGCACACAGGGGTTCTACACACTGATCTATATAATGACTGGATCGCTCGCAGCGTTCTAAACTGCTGAGAGACAGTGAAGCCACCGGAAGTGTTCGACAAGCCATTTTACTATTCCCTTCTGGCAGAGAGCACCATGGACCCTTTTCACAAGACTGTGATGATTCGTTTAGCGGTTTAAAACAGTTTACATGCCTATAGGGTGTTTGCATTATAAGAATGTACAGAGATACTTTGGATTTAAAAACACTGTTGAAAAACTTCCTAGGTTATGTTTTCTAATTAAATTTGTACCATTTCCTATTAATTCAATGGAATGTATGGGAACAGTGGGGAATACCGATATGGTGGAGCGGTGGCTTCACTTTCATGACGTCATGAGCAATCCAGTTCTCTATTATAGATCAGTGGTTCTTCTTTAGAACGCTGGCTCCTGGGCCTTGAACGTGGTACTTCTGTTGCTGTTTATGCAGGTTCAGAAAGCTCATTTTTATCAAAAATATCTTCACTTTTGTTCTAAAATGAGTGAACTATCCCTTTAAAACACAACCGTGGAACGTAAAATTGCAATGTTTTTTGTCCTTACATGGGGCTTCATACAACTATAATCAATCTTTGGTGACATGTCTAATTACAAATTTAATTAATATGCAGTAAAATTGAGCAGAATCGCCACTTGTAGGCAGTGTTTGCATTTTATGTATACTCTACTGAATCTATTGACTATGAAAGAAAGGAATAACCTTATTGTAAATAAATACATCACTAGGCAAGACTAATTAACACACAGCATTTTTTCCAAATACACTAATGCCATTCTTTCAGTTCTTACCTTTTTGTTTTTTGCAACCATGATGGCAGTGTCATTGTGGTTGTTTTTCAGACTACTGTCAGCTCCGTTTTTCAGCAAGACCCTGACAATCTCTATATGACCTCTGCCACAGGCGCTGTGTAATGCGGTGTTCCCACTGTAAGACTGTGCATTCACATCGCACCCACTCTGAAAGAAACAGAGCACACGAAAAAACGCTGAACATTAATAAACCACAGACAACGTGCGTTATTAAGTGATAAATGTCAGGCTTATTTGTTCATGTCCTTGCCAACATATAAGTACAAGATAACTATGAATGGAACAGACTGTGACAAAAGTGATGACTCATTGGTTTTGACTTTTGAAGTGTGAAAAAACTCAACAGAAAAAAACACACACACACACAAATATACACACACCTCAATCAGAAAGGTAACCATGTCAGTAAAGTTGTTTTCTACAGCATGAACCAGTGGACTTCGACCACTCTTATTATCCTATGATAAAAGAGTAAAAAAGACACAATAAACAAATAGCTTGTGCGGTAAACCCTAGTGATCATAATACATATCTCACTGTACAGAAAGGAGTAACTCATGCATGAGTAAAATATATCATTTCGGACAAGTGGAAACGATGACAAACTCACTGACCCCAGCGTTGACTTCAGCTCCGTTCTTCAATAATATTTTTACCAGCTTTTTGTTTCCATTCTGTACAGCCAGGTGAAGGGGTGTCAGACCTTAAATAAGACATTAAAATATTCTGAATGACCCACTGAAACAAGTTCGGGCATATTACAGTGAGTAAAATACACAAAAACACCAATATACCTCGTCACCGTGTTTCTAGGGACTTTTCGAATTGTGACGGCAACAGGAAATGTCTCATGTTACATTTCTTATGCATGAATGAACCAAATACCAAATGTAAGGGCTGTTTAAAAATATGCTGATCTAAAAATAAATATTTAAATATTTAAATAAAATAAATTGTTGCCTAATTCAGCATAATTAATCTCCATTCCTTTAGTAGTAAAGACCAGGTTTTCTGAGTTCTATACTGTTACATGAGGGAATTATTGTGTAAGAATGCACAAATAAAGCTAGATGGCGATATACTTCCCTCCTTACTTATGAACATAATACTCCAAAACATAATCACACATTCATGGAGGAAAATTCATGATTAGCAGCTCTTTTTCTGCCTAGTGCCCCCCAGTGGAACAAAGCAAAAATGTAGAGTCATGTATCATTTTTAGAAGTGCTGCATAATGACACAGACAAGAGAAATGTCAATTTTACTGTTATGTATTTGCTTGTTTTGCTGTACCCAACAGATGAATGAATTTGCATTTTTCTGAGACCAATTATTCTACAAAATGCACACACTCACGTAGATTCAGATCCAGCACTTACCCTCATAGTTCCTAATCTCAAGATGGGGCGAAGGGTTTTGGGGGTAGTGTCTAAGGATGGCGGACAGGCAGCCCACCTCTCTGTGCTCGCAGCACAAGTGCAGCGCCGTCTGTCCGTTACGGTCCAAAGCTCCCGGGTCAGCCCCTGCATCCAGCATAGCTTTCACCAAAATAGGCTGATGGGTAATTACAGCCAAGTGCAATGGTGTCTGAGAGAGTGATAGAGACAGATAAAGGCGGATTCAGTCAATTAACTCCACAGTATAATTAAGGCCCAATTATATTTGGACCACAAACTAAAAACAGTCAATATTTAAACAGTGTCTTTCTAAAAATCTACCACTCTGACATCTGATAAGGTGTTCAGGTATATTTGAGCTAACAGGCTGAGTCACATCCTGGTGTGAATTCCTGGAACCGTAGCTGCTAACCTGGAACTTGTCTAACAGGTTAAAGGTCAGTTGTAGAGATCTGATAATAATGAAATAAACAGGGTTAACGCCCCTTTGTAAATACCCCTGTGGTGACTTATCCAACACATGCAAATAAACATTTCCAATCAAGGCCATAAACATGACTTGAACACTGGTGAATTAAATATTAAATTAAATAAATATTTGAAAGGGATTTAAGAAAATAACAAGAATATATTGTATAATGATGAATGATCCGCAAGTGATATTTCAGTTTAGAACATGCACAGATTCGCTAAATGATATGCTGAAAACAGATGTGATAATGTTTCTTGTTTTGTCATATTTCATTATGAAGTCCATAAATCAATTTAAAACTGCAAGTTGACACAAAACTATCGTTACTATTATTACGATTACATAGTAATATTATAGTAATATTCAGGTTGTAACATAATTTAGATACATAACAATATCAAGCCAAAGTTTGCGTATTTGCTTTATGAGGGAACAGTTAAAACAATTATGGGCAAGTTTATTTCAGTTTCCTTCGTCCCAGGTAAAATCTTAGATTGAAAGAACTAGTGTTGTCAACGCCAGTTAAATTATAAAGTGAAAGAGATAAACCACCAAGTCTAACCGACAAGAAGTGAGTCAGGATGACAACACGCAGTATAGTTTCTTCAAAGCTTTTTCATTTACTGAGGTAAAGAAGTAAAAGTAAAATACTATATTAATCAGAGCAGAAAGGTACATTTTCAATCTTGCATCTCAATATACACTAAAATCATGTTGGATATTAGCATTTTCGCTAATATAGGAAGCTAATACTGCACACTACCTCAAGCAATCAGTGATGTGTTTTGTTGACAGAAGGATAAAGCGATGGTTTGCGGTTGATGATAAGATTATGATCAGCTCAGATGTGCTAGCAGGTAAAGTTGGCTCTTGGCAAACACATGGAGGGGGCTGGTTTGACACTAGAGGGAGGATGTTCCAGTAAGGCACAGTAAAAAAAAAAAAAAAAAAAGTACAACGAAAATGAAGACAGAAATTCCTCTAGTGTCACAATGCCTTTGGCCCTCCCTTCCTATGAAAACATCGCTCCTATTTCCCTGAATCCTGTCTGACTCACCAAGCATCACACACTAGCTGGTGTATTTATCTGCTTGAAGACATGCTACCACACATTTTGATGGGTCAGATTTGATGGGTTTTTACTTTTTTCTCAGATCAGCTGTCTCACTCCAATGCTTAGGAAGGGTGACATCCTCTGTAGGCAAGCCTTGAAACAGGAAATTGTGTAAGAAAGAATTGTGTCACATTACATTGAGAAGAGAAATTCTAGTGTAATAGTGCCTCTCTCATTTTATGGTTCCAGTGAACCTGCAGTAACTGTCCCATAAAAAACTGATGAAATTTTGAAGAGAAACTGTAAGTGCTTGGAAAGGAGGGGGCAGAGAAATGCATAAAGGGAAAAGAGGAGCCGGAAATGATTAAGTAAAGGGAGCGATGAAGGGAAGAGATGGATCGGAGAGGGAAAATCCCTTTCCTCTCCCCTGCAGTGTGTCCTCAGATTCACATTCCTGCGTGTAAACACAGAAAAAAAGAATGAAAAAAGGGGAATGTTGGATGAATAAGGAAAGCGATTGAGGGGAAGACTCATGACACAGATGCATGAGCCAAAAAACACACTGTAGTGAACTGAAACTAAAGTCTGCATGATTTAGCACAGATGACTGGGCTGAAACTAAAACTCAAGGAAAAATAAAATGTGTACCCGATGCATGCGACAAAAGCATGGATGAGTAGTTGTTTTTATACAATATAAAAAGAATATTTAAAGAATGCAAAATAAAGTGTATTTCGTACCATCCATGAAGAATTGCTTTGGGTCATGAAAAGTGGGTCCTGCATGCCAGAATGGAGCCCGATCTGAACAGAATCCAGTTTAAAAGATGGTTTGCTAGTTTTAGCTGTTTTATAGGGGTAGATCACCCAAATACGAAAATTCTATAATTACTTACTCACCATCATGTCATTATGAACCCGGAAACCAGAACACAAATGAAGATATTTTTGATGCATTTCGAGAGCTCTCTGACTCTCTCATAGACAGCAAGAATCTTTACACGATCAAGGCTCAAAAGCATAGCACAGACTTCTGCAGAATAGTCCATGTGACATCACAGCGGTTCAGCGGTATCACATAAATAACGAATGCAACATATATAACGTATACACTATTTACGATTGATTTGAACGTAAACAAATGTATCCGCATTCGTGGCATATGTTATTTATGTGATACTTTCCAAAAACGCTGCTACAGGGTGACGCCAGAGGAGACGAATTGTTCAGTAAACTTGTTATTTATGTTTTCTTTGCACATAAAAAGTATTCTCATAGCTTTTAAACTGTAAACTTACAGTTTAACCACTGATGTCACATGGACTATTTTACAGAAGTCCTTGCTACATTTCTAAGTCTTGATTGTGTAAGGATCCTTGCTGTCTATGGAAGAGTCAGACAACCCTCGAAATGCATTAAACATATCTTCTTTTTTTTCTGAAGATGAATGAAGGTCTTACGTTTTTGGAAGGACACAAGGGTGAGTAATTAATGACAGAATTTTCATTTTTGGGGGAACTAACCCTTCAAACCTGGCCTAAATAAGCTAGTGGCCTAAATAATTGGTTTTAGGCTTATCAGCCTTCTGGTTCCATAGCCTGACCATAGGAAAATAACCAAATCCTATCTAAAACTAGCCAACGTATTAGACTGAGAGCCCAGCTAAGACCAGACAATCAATTTATTATTTTTATTTGCTTAGTTATTGGTTAACATTAACAACACCCAGATCTAAAATGTGAGTGCCATAAAATAATCTTCAACTGGTTTTAAGCTGTCAGCAATTTAGTTCCTGCCACCTGACCATCTGACAAGTGCCCAAAAAATGACTAATGTACCATTCTAACAAAGCTGGGAGAACAGCTAAGACCAACAAGCCATGGCTGTCTTAGTTGTTTTTGTCTAACAGGGTAGCCATTTAGATATTGACTAATATTTACATAAAGTGACATAGACAAGCTGATAAGAGCTTGTTTTTGTATATTACTAAAAAATTACAAATAGCTATAGGCATGCACCAGCAACATTATTATAACATACTAATTTAGAGAGACCTTAAGTGATCTTTATGTTGTTATTATGGAAGACTGCTAACATAACTAATTACAAATGTTTTCTTATGCGAGATTTTTTTATTTTAAAAGACGTGCATGAAAGCTGTTCTTCTGTCAAAAGCAGTTTAATAGCTAGCTGTCCCAATTCACTGATTCAGCTGTCTCTCACTGCAGAAAAGCAAACTATCCTGTCCTGCCAGATGTTATGCCGTGTTCGTTGCATGCACAAATTTGCTTTGTTTTTATTTTCTAACTATAATATATATATAGTGGGTCACAGCTTGATGACCATGGGATACTGTGGGTCCTAAGCCCAAACTCTCCACCATCATCACTCTATTAAGCACGAGCTTTTGTGTTGAGTGCGCAAGCTCTGTGTACAGCGGAACGGACGGATATTTGGCGCGCGAGATTGCCAATAACAAGTGCAGGCAAATGTCTTGAATATTATCGCAAATTAGAAAAATATGCTAGGTAAGAATTATTTAGCAATAAATAGGAAATGTATTTTTTTCTGCAGTACCAATAGCAGAACTGTTAACGTCAGAGCTTATCGATACTTCGGTCTTTTATAATTTAGCACCGGTACCGATTAAGTACCAAGTTTCAGTACCCATCCCTACTCATTAAGGAAGTAAATAGGCACAATTTGGAATTTATGTTCACTTGAAATGAATGTTAGTATAGCTATTCGTATTTAGGTCATTGTATAATCTTTCTGTGAAGATCTATGGGCCTCTATCCTGTAGTAAAAACATTTTTTTTTTTATAATCCAGGATAAAAGAGATAAGCATGTTACAAAACTGCAGAAGAGTGAGAGAGAGAGAGAGAGAGAGAAAGAAAGAGAGCGCAAGGGAAAGTCCCTTTTAATACCCTGCAAACCTCAACACAAGGTATGTTGAGAAACAACTCAGGGTGTGAGGGGGGTCATGTGACTTCTCGGAATGAGGATACTTAAGTCGAGATGCATGCATCAGCCGCTTTAACTGTGTTTGCACATACACTCATACTAGTATAAAAACATACACTTCTGTAAACTGAGTTTACTTATAGCCATGCAAACAACTGGTCGTGCTTGACTGATAATAGACAGCACCTATCATAAAAACATTTGTCGTGCACACACACACACACACACACACAGCATGCTTTTTCTCATGTGCATTTCAAATGTCAGTTGCTAAGGTTGATCATGACAGATGTGGGAGGACAATCATGTTTTACAAAAGAAAGAGAAACATTGTTATACAAGTCATTCTGGCATATACCATTTCTATAGCGGTAGTGATAATGATAGCTGTAGTAACACTTTCCTTGGTACCATAGCAGTCAGCTGTGCTCTACGTGTTATTATAATATTGCATCATTCACTTCATTTACATGCTAATGTTGGCTTTGGAAAAAACAAAACAGTAATTTTCAAGCAACACTGCATCAAACGTTACTCAAAAAAGTCCACCTAAGCTTCAAAGACGCACTAATATGCAGTTTACATTTCTGGGGAAATAAGACTTGAACACAGGATATAACACAAAAGTTAACCTCAACAATCTGACAGAAACAAGTTTCAGGCCGTGGCTAAGACATACGCGCAGCTTCTGGTAACTGATGGCTGCCTGTGAATGTACAAGCGTTCGTGTTTGTGTGTGTGAAAGAGTGCGTCTGTACGTCAAGTGAAACCTAAACATGAATTTGAGGTGAATTTTGAGGTCTGACTAGACATGCAATGGCGGTAATTGATAATGTGGTTGGTGGAAGTACGGGTTAACACAACCAGAAAAGGAGAAGAACAGGATGTAAAAGCCTGGGAACAGTCCGACAGGTCTGCATGCTCACTTTTTGCTGCTGACACATGAGAAAAAGATGAGGCGGAGGACACAGGTTGCGTGTGATGTGGTGGTCATGTGGTGAGCACACAAGTGGGCAGGCCAGTAGTACTAAAAGTGCTCATATAGCACGAGAAGTTCAGTGGCATTGGCTGAAACCAACATTGCCCTAGGATTAATTCACTCTTCTGCTTAAACCTGAGCTAAAGGTATCATGTGACAGTTAAACACACATTTGTGGAAATTACAGTTAACCAACATATGCCCCACAGAGACATGAATTCAGGTTTAACTAGCCTGGTGTTCTTGATGCATTAAATCCTCTAATCCAACAATCACTAACATTAATTCTATTCAGTCCTGATATATCCAGCTGCAGACCAATGCAGATCAGCACAAATTTCAAAGCTACTTTGTGTTTAATAAAAAATATTCCTTAACTTCATTTATCAACTAACAATAACATTTGATTTAATCCTTTTCAAATAATCATTTTATTTCTAAAATTATATGTTTGAACACATATATGTATTTTTAATATTAGTGCAGTAAAATTATTAATCACATTAATTTCATATAAAATACTTGTGAATACTGTGTATATGTATTATGCATATATAAATACAATATTTTTAAATAATATAAAATATGAGAATACAATCATATAAATGTATATACACATGTAAATATTTTCATAATATATATTGTATGTGGGTCAAAGACCAAAAAAAGGTTTAACCAAAAATAATTAGTGTAAAACTGCTTTATATTTACAACAAAAATCAATTTCTGAGAAATTAAAAGATTTTGTTTTTATTTTTCATTTTTGTTTTACCCATTTTTTTTTTTTTTTTACTAATTTAAAACACAATGAAACACAATAACATTTTATGTGCTTAACATTTTATGCTTTTAGAAGCATGTTGTTTGAATTTTTACATAAATATTGTGTTACACTGAAAGACAATGTAACATTATTTCAACCAAATGTTGATATTGTAAGATTCTCTAAATCTTATTTGCAACCTTAAAAGTAGACACTTTACCTACATTTAAAGTGCTTTCTATGGACATAAAATCACTTTTGTGAATTTCTTTTGATGCAAACATTGTCTTTGGCCATTGTATATACTTTCTCTCCGGTTAAAATCAACTGATTTAGATTAATAAATGCTACAAAAGTATCATTCCATTGCTAGGTCATGATACCTAATAGAGTTTGGTTGTTTGTGTGTGTGTGTTTGTGTGCACCTGGTATTTATCACCTTATGGGGACCAATTGT
>JAUMHP010000070.1:10634306-10660236 GCA_032361065.1 Enteromius trimaculatus
CACAGTTTCCTGTAAGGGGTAGGTTTAGGTGTAGGGTCAGTGTAGGTCAATACCACATACAGTCTGTACAGTATAAAAACCATTACATCTATGGAATGTCCCCATAAAACATGTAAACCCAACTGTGTGTGTGTGTGTGTGTGTGTTTGTATACACTTTACCTGTCTTAGGTTATTGAAAATGTCCAGGTCTTTGTGGGCCCGTCGATATATTTCAATAAGCCAGTTGACCAATTGGCAGTTCTCTTTGACCACAGCAATGTGAAGAGGCCTGCAAATACAAACCCATGCATTATTCACCTAAAAGCAACAGCACGCCTACTGATGCATATTCCAGTGATGCATTTGTTTTAAAAATACAGGGATGATCATCTTTTTAATGGCCTGCACAAGTCAACCAACAAGTTCAAAAGGTTGAATGAATAACCCTTCACATGATAATCATGTGTATGACTCATCTTGTACACAGTGGCTTTAAAGGCAACCAGTGCCGGTGAGTACAGGGAAATGCTTATCTCCCTATCATTTCACAGAAAGCCTCTCTGAGGTGAGAGTGTAGAAGTCAAAGTTTGGGAACAGGAAGAAAACATTGTGTGAGAAAGAGAGAGGGACTCTTCATGAAATGTTTTAAATGATGTTTTTTCTTCTTCCAGTAACAGCTACTTTGGTTTGAAGTCACTTCCTGCCCTCAGGGACAATGGCACCGTTCTTTCTGTTTTGAATACTAATTATCATTATATTTACAGTTGCATTGGGGGCTTTCTGTGCTTTTCAGATTCTTCTAGCAGAACTTCCCATGAAACTCTGAGAAAATTACAAAGAAGAACCTTGCACTGACTTGAAACACAAGCAAAATGCATTTGCAACCTATTGTAAGAGTCTAACATGCTCTATTTGCTTAGCCATTGATCAATGTAACATGCAAAACAGTACTGAAACAAGGTCAAGATCATTTGTGCATATGCAGAAGTCAACATGACAGGATTTTTACAACACTTTTTAGCAGGACTAACAATTAAGCAAGCACTGCTATCAATGCAGATGACAATTAGAATATTCATATCTTGCATTATGGACCATAAAACAGTTCTTGGGAATGTAGCAAGAGCGTTAATAGGCCTGATGGGAACAAAAGCAGGAAAAATGAAAGGCGGATAGAGAAAAGGGGAACAGAGAAGAAAAGGGACTCATTGTTTATATTGTCTTTTGACTCTTATACTGAGTCATTATGGGATGAAACAAGTCGGAACACAGACAGTGGGAGAGGAAATTATTTGAATTATGGGGCTGATTCATATTCCTAATGATATAAATGTAAATAATGTCCTAAAAAGGCATTGCTTCATGTGGGTTATTCCACTGTGGCAAGACTTTGCTAATAAAAGAGAATGAAATCAAACTGTTACATATATAAGCACAAATCTCTATATACTGATGTATAAGAACAGGTGATAAAAGTCTAAGAACATGAAACGTAAAAAAAAGACACCATGCCACCTGACTTCCTGAAATACAACTTTCTGTTTGGAACAGCAGTCGCCAGGAAATCACATTCCTTTATAAAGCATTAAAACCAAAAGAGGAAGAGAAGAGCCATTTAGTCAAAATGAATGCGAGCTGGCCTGACTCAGGCTATGACCTGCCTCACTGAACTGCCAAATCACAGCTTCTCTGTTCCTTGGCTCTGATAAAAAAGCAGAAGAGTTTATTAGTAGCTTAATTCTTTCTTTATTCGTGTCTTTCCTGTAAGTGAGCTCAGCGTCACTGTAATTAAAGAAATCTCATTCTTTTTTTCAGTTCCTGAACTCAGGGCCATGGGTTCGGCCCTTCTGAAAAGACGTTGCTGTGTCTGAGGACTGTATTCTTTCACAGAGCCTGCATTACAGTGTAAAGTTACAGTGTAAAGTTCACATTAAAGACATAGAACATTCTATTTTTACAAAAAAATAACAGACTTTAGCAAAAATATTTAAATTTGTGTTCTGAAGATGAACAAAGGTCTTGTGGGTTTAGAAGAACATGAGGGCGACTGTCTAACTAATTATCTATCTATCTATCTATCTATCTATCTATCTATCTATCTATCTATCTATCTATCTATCTATCTATCTATCTATCTAAGCCGGACACCTTACATTTGTGCCGTGAGCCAGATGGGAGTGAGTTTTACGGGGGTGAGTGTAATGGAGGCCAGCAAATAAACCCCTCATGTCAAAAAGAGGCACTTTAGCGACAGGCGCTAGAGGTTATGGCCTTTAGCCTCCTGGTTGTAGCGTCCGACCTCCCATGCCGGAGACCTGGGTCGAGACCTGTTCAGATCTGTCTATCTAACCTTATATTTAAATTTACTGTTATCTTATATTTAAATAAAACAGCTCTCAAATGAAAACAAATGTAGGACAGGACTTAATTTTATCCATCAGAAGTTGACTGGTCATTGCAGTTTGCTTTATTACTATCCTGCCAAAAACAACCATATAAGAATGGTTTTGATTTCAGGATGACTTCAAAAGGGAGTTTGCAGTGATGCAGATGATCTACTAATTATTGCTTAATCTTGAAATTTCTTGAACTTCAGTGTGTAATGTATTGACCCTTAGGTGTTTACCCTCCCTGGACTGTCTGCAGCGAATGGGTGCCGTCAGAATGAGATGGACTGGATTACTTGTGATGCTTTTATCATCTGTTTGGACACTCATTCACACATTCGGCACACATTCATTGCAGAGGATCCACTGGTAAACAAGCAATCATTTTATACATTTCTTCAAATCTGCTCTTTGCATATTGGTTTGCCTGCAGGGTGAGTATATCTTAAGCAATTTTTCAGTTTTGGGTGAACTAATCCTTTAACTAAATTTTTGACTGTCCCTCCCACATTACAATGTTTTGAATAAAAAGTACATGCACAATTATCGTAACGGCCTTGCATCACAACAACATCACAACCTTGCATCCCAACAATTTAAACATCACAGCAAAGTATGTAAATACACTAATTTGGTCAGGTTTTAATGCTTAATGATATTTTACATCACTTTGTGGCTCACAAAGAAAAACTAGACTTTACATGAACATACCCATCACAAGAACACAACAAAAATGTTTAACTAAATCAAAATGTTAATGTAAACTAACTGGCCATTGTTATTTATTTATATTCCCATCACATGTCTGTCAGTATGTAATGATCACTGGCTTTGCTGTCACTTATTATACTCCAGGTCAGAATTTAGTTTCTCTCTCTCTTTCTTTTCGATAGATGAAACTCTCTGGGTTCCTGGAAGTGACTGAGAGTTAGTTAGACCGCAGCCCCAGATAAGGCTCGGGCTGAGACTGACGTAGGAACCTGAACATCATCAGAAGGAGATGAAGGGCTCATGGCGGGGCAGTGGCGCATGTGTGGCATCCTGTACAGCCCAGAAACACAAACCTCCAACATCCCCTGCAGCAAACAAACCCAGAGGCTAAAACAAGACATAAACAGCCTGAGCCAAACACATGACATGCAACCACTCAAATAAAAACTCTCACAAGAATAGAAGAGACTCTAAAAACCTTACAATCAGGTGTTTGAAGGTAACCAGGTGTCAAGGCTCTAGTTTCTCTACATAGCCATGACACAGCCATTAGATATAACAATATTACACTAAAAATTTTAACCATTACCAAATTTGGCAGACACATTTATAAAAAGTGACTTACAATTCAGTGAATACATGCCCAGAGAAGCAAATCCATGTCTTTGCTATCCATCATGCACTACTCTCTGAGCAAAACTAATACGTTGTTCCAAGCCTATGTGACTTTTCTTGTGCTAAACACAAAATAACTTTAAAGAACTTCTTTAGCCAATACAATGAAAGACATTGGGGCCTAAAACAGATATTTAGATCCAAAATATGTTCCTTTGTGTTTTGCTAAATCCAGAAAGTCTTACAATATGAGATTGAGTAAATGACTGATTTTTTATTTTGA
The DNA here is from genome assembly GCA_032361065.1 of Enteromius trimaculatus. Lineage (NCBI taxonomy): Eukaryota > Metazoa > Chordata > Actinopteri > Cypriniformes > Cyprinidae > Enteromius > Enteromius trimaculatus. The sequence continues at coordinate 10,638,284 of JAUMHP010000070.1, forward strand.
GGTGAACTATACTTTTAAAGCATGAATGACGTGTCATGCCTTATAGTGCTTCATATAAGTATGCAAACTATGAAAGAGGAGGAAGGAAGAAAAAGTAGGTATAAAGAGCAGAAATGGCACAAGTATGTAAGCTTACAGTACAGAGCAAAAGGGGGAGAAAGAGACTGATAAGCAACAGAGAAAAAAGCGGTAAAGGAGGAAGTGAAGAGCGGATGTTTGGGTTTTTGAGCCCATTCATTTTAAACACAGAAAGCAGTGAAAAGAGATGAAAGAGAGAGAGAGAGAGAGAGAGAGAGAGAAAGACACCTGAAAAAAAACCGCAGTCACACAACAGACTCGCACTCGCATCAGGCTTTCCCGAAAATGAGGGTCTGTGAAGTGCTGAGAAGAAAACAAGGTGAGAGCACAAGCCACCCATTGACGTAAGAGAGCGCAGACCGGGGGGAAGCAGTGTGTGAGAAAAATAAAGATAGAGAACGTTATTTTTCTGTTTGTGTAAAATGCATTGATTTAATAGCATGACTGACAGATGTAGCCTACATGTAAACAATGGAAAGAAACCAGGAAATAGGAATATACTGGAAACCAAAAGTTTGCTAACCACTATCAGGAGCGTATCAGTTCAGGGAAGAATTGTGGTTAAGAATGTGGTAAAAAAAAAAAAATCTACCAAAAAAAAGAAGCCAACAAAACAGCAACAGAACTAATCATTTTATTAAGAAAGCAGTTAACCATAACAGTACACCTCATCGTTTGCATGTTATTTTAAACTTAAGCAAGAATTTCTTTCTTCTGGGGAACATAGAAGAAGAAATTCAGAAGAATTGTATTGGTTACTCTTTTGCATGCAGTTGCATTGACAAGCAAAAGCACCACAAAAAAATGTATAACTTGCTTCCTGTATTATATATTATCATGCATTCCCTGTTATTTAAACCCATGATCCTGCTGTTGCTAGCTTCACGCTATTCCATCCGATCTTTTGTTTCTATATGATAGACACAAACTTCAATTAAATAAAGTTTAAATTAATTTAAACTGATTTTCTGATATTCTTCCTCCACTGGAGCAAGTAAATGATTTGCTCTTTGAGAACAGAAACTATTTGTAAACTTAACTGATTCTGTGAACTAGAAGTGATTCAATCAGGAGATCTGACTCAAAAGAATGATTCATTCAGGAATCGCTGCTCCTTTAATGAATTCTCTTAGTTATTATCAGTTGTCTGTTTCGCACCATATGACTTCTTATCTAATAAATCATATTAACTATCCACTTTTATGATGCTTTTTGTTGCTTCTATGCCCATTTCCAAGCCTGAGGAAAAGAGCATGTATTAAATACTTATGACATTTTTTTCGGAACAAAAATTTCTAATGTTCTCTCATCGTTTATTTGTCCATCCAGTGAAAGAAATAAACACTCTACATGCGTGATAATGAAAACAAACCTTAAGCAAGCACAATAGAGAACCTGTTAAGCTGTTTCACCTTGTTGTACTTTATGTGTGCATTGAACATTGTTTGTAAGTGATTGAAAACCCTGATTGAATTTGTTATTCGTATAAAGCTGTTCCGTGTCGCTTTAGAGACTTGCATTAATCTGCTTGATTCTTATGGATCACTTTTACTTTGTCCCACCAGGCACTGGACGTCCATATAACGTCAGATTGGCGTTGGACATGACGTCGGACAGACGTTGCATTTTGGTTGAAAATGAAAAACGAAATTTGATGTCAATTTGACGTTGACTAAACATTGGATTTTGGTTACATAACCTAAAAACATGGAAATATCAATAACGTTGGTATTGGACATCAATTTAACATTGATATTAGAAGCTGAATTCGCGTTGATTTTTGGTCATCTGACGTCGCAACCAAAGTGTAACCAAATATCAATGTCTTATGACGTTGTGTGCCTACTGGGATGTAATTTGTAGAGATTTAAATTGTTGACTGCATAGACTCTTAAAGTGTCCCTATTGTGGAATGTTGTAAATGAGCTTTCATGCAGTGTGTAAAACAGCTTTCATTTTTAACTTGCAAACTTGCAAAGTGCAAATCTGAATTTGCACTGTGTTTATATACAAGTTATTGTCTCTGAAAAGAAAGAATTGAATCTGAATCATTGAAACAAGTAATTTTTACGAGTCTCAAGCCATTTTGGTCAAAATGCAACATTAGCATATTCCCCACCCACTCCTTGATCTTTTCACATTGATATGAATGAAAATGCATATTCATTCTTCACCACTAGGTGTTACTTTTGGAGCGTTAAAAGCTCACAAACACTGCTTTAAATTAAATCAACCAATCACTGGAGGTGTTTGGAAAAGTCAATTGTTGAGCGAATCGAGTCGTAAGGTTAAACAAAATGCATATTACAACAAAATCAAACCTTGACTTGCAGCCATGTCAACCTGTTGTTTGGGACTCCCAAAACCAAATATGAACCTTTCAGAACTCATCATAGGGTCACTTGAATGGAATTGTGTTCTGAACATTTCCAATTTTTGTACAGCAAATTTACAAAAAATTTTGCAGTACAATGCAATCAGGAATTTCAGTTTGGGGCTGAAAGATTTCCCCTAGCAGATTTCACAATGTGTTCAAGTTCGAATTTGCCGCACTGACCAACAAAAAGCTGCTTTGTTTAGTCGAGTCTTCTGTGTAAGCCGTGATTCATCGCTACATTATTGACAACATCAGACAATAGACCTTTTTCTAGAGAATTTTTGCAGGTCTGGAGTGACATGAGGGTGAGTAAATGATCACACAGCTTTCATTTTTGGGTTGGACTATCTCTTTATGAATCTATGCGGGATGAGTCAAATATCTGGTTAGTAAAAATACGAATAAAAAAAAAAACTAAAAAAACACTCCACATATTTTATTTCTCAAAATTGGAATCGACATAATTTGCTTACTAAGCATTGTAAGCATACAGCGATGTTTTTAACTGCTGCTGACTAAACACTGATATCAATATTGCGTGACACCAGGTGTCATTTTTGGATAAGTTTCGCTCACATGAGAAATGATATTTTCACACTGAGTATGGGTTCAGATATTACACAGTACATGTGATTGTGTCAGTGCCTAAGCCAAAAGGAGCCAAAATGTTCATCTCTGGCATCCCCATAACCAGCCACACTCATAAAACCTACCATGAAATAGCGAAAACCAGTTTCTCTCAAGTTACTCTTACTCATACCCACATAACATACCCTCCTCCAGAATCAATCTCCCTTTCTCGCTCTCACAAAGCACAGAGAATCTCTTTCTTCAGTGTCAGTGTGGATCATCAGATATAATGAGTTTGGTGGTCTTTTTGAACAGGAAGTTGAAATGTACTGGGTAACAGGGGTCACAGTGATTCTGTATTTGACTTGTGTGATTCAGTCAGGAATACAATAAACAGAAGGCATGTCTACATATTTTTAAGCACACTGTACCTCAGACTTCAGAATATTTTTAGTTTTTTTGGTTTGTTTGTTCTGGTTGACTAAGCAAGAGTCAGAGTGGCATATCTAGGATATTTCCAAAAAGTACATGTCCACTCAACTAATACTCATACTTTACCTATACAGTTACTTATAATAAACCCAAGTGCGGTTTGACAATAAATCTGACCATTTAAATATACGGTGCATGTTATTAAATAGGGTTCGATTTAATTCTTCACCTGTTGAAACGCATTATACATGATTCTGTGGGATTTTTCACCGTAATCAAATCTTGAACTACACCACTGCCATGAAATGACCTCTTAAAATGGTAAAAGACTCACGTGTCACCGTCTTCATCTTGACGTGTTGCTTCAGCAATATCTGCCAGCAGCCGATCTGTGCTCTCCAGTGGAGGAGGCTGCTGAGACCACTGGAAATACTGACAAGCTGCTACGACCCCAAAGGAGAAGAACTATTAGTATGTCACAAACCAATATCAAATATGCATCCCAATCCACAAACCAACAGTTGAAGACTCCAAAAATGTAATTGGCCTCACTGAAAAATAGACATTTTAATAGACAACGCAAATACGTTTCTTGCATTGCCAATTCCTTTTATCCAACCTGATCTCACGGCAATTCATACATATTTTATGAGGTGGCTAATTCCTACAAATTCTCACTCTCACTTTTTTCTAAACCGTACCTATTTTACGAGTTGCCAAGTCATATGAATTTGTACGAATGCCCTAAACCTAACCCTGCCCCTAAACCTAACCCCCAAGACAAATCGTACAAAATCGTATGAGTGAGGTTGTACAAATTAGTATGAATTAGCACAGTTTGACGAATTGATCGTGAGACATCTTACCAACAGGAAGTAGTAGTATCTATGACAGGATATGCTAACTAATATGTTTGGGCTCAATTTTGGAAGTTGTAGTGTGAATATTTTTGATTTAGATTAGGTTTATAAAAGATAAGAAAATTTACAACTAAAGCTCTGCACAGGACATTATCATGAAAACCATGAATTCTGTGCAGCTAAGAGTTGGGAATTTAGTAATGTCAATGAGTGACAGTTTTCAGCCCATTTATGGAGATTACTTATGTTGGATAATCTGTATAAAGGACATTGGGCAGTGGTTTAATACCAAGGCTGTCAATTTGTCAAAATGACAGAATCTGAATTACCTTGTAGCCTACTTGAATTTTCAAACTGATAGATAGCCAATATGCTCTTTTGGTTGTATAGTGCAAAAAAAAACAACAACTAACAAACAACAACAAAAAAAGAAACATCACGTATTACAACACTCCCTAGTTTCACCTACGTGTTAACCCAGTGACACGTTTTGCACGCTGCTGAACCAAACATCCTGCTGATCAACTCAATGGTTTCGCGTTGACTGTTGCTCACTGACTGGACTGACCATGACTGCGCAATCATATGGTAGACGCACGCGCTTCACGCAAACGGACACACATACTTTCACAATGACATAACAAACTAAATTGCGCAAAGACATCCAAGTTTGCACTTAAAATCTAAAGAGAGTGATCATTAAAAATAAACATTTCTGTAAACTTACAATATGGTGGTAAGTGTTGCACGAACCGGGAGTCATTAACATTGGGGTTGTCTCCTGATGTATTAAATGTCCGCTGTGGATCGGTGTCTGTTTGACCCTCGGTCTTCTTCAACACTTTTGGAGCCACGCTAGGTGGATCTTTTCTTGGAACACTGTGGTGATGATCCACAGTCCGTGGGAAAGGACGTTTCCTTGGCGGAAGTTTGGAAAACGAGGAATCTGCCGAGTTACCTGCAGGGTTCGACTGATTGCTCGCGTTAGGAGTTATGGGTCGGGTTTGTTTGGGACCCTCGCGCGTCCTATTATCCCTGTCACCCACAGCGTCTGTTTGAGAAGTCTGCAAAACCGATCCATCACAACAGTCCTGTGGTTCGGGTGGAAGAATTTCGTGTCCATTGCTGCACTTGCGAGCCGCTTCCACCTGTCTTTCTTGAATAGTTCTTGGGTGACCCGGGTCTCCCGTGTGCGCGCAGCTCCCACGCTCTCTGGTTTTGTTGGTAAGATCCAGTGGCACAGATCGCACAGTGTGATTACTGCCACTCATGGTCATTTTCCTCGGGAAGGCGACGTATGGGTTCTAGATGAATCCTTTTATCACCACCATCATCATCATCATTATGTAAATCTGAATCTCTACTCGGTTCCAAGATGACTATCACCTCAGTTTGCCTAGATTAAACAGCATACTTACATATGCTTTGCTCAAGATGTTTAAGCACAGCTCACTGAAGCACTTAAATTCATAGTCTTCTCACATGCACAACGTTTAAAAAAAAAGCAGTAAAAAAAGACCTAAATATTAATTATAAAAAATAAAAAAAACCTCAAAATTGTACATGCAATTAAAATAATTACGTTTGAGGGCAATGACAATATGTCATGTGCATACTATTATTATCATTATCATTCTTTTTTTCTGCAGTTGTGACGATAACCCCTGCGCTGTTCTGCCTCTATATCTGAACTAAATTCACAGAGTCTCCCTCTCTCATTCACTCAAATTAGGAAGTAGGTGGGTAAGTGAAGTTGTGGGGTTTTCCCTTTCAGCAATAACTGAATCGTTCGCAAGCTACCATTTGAAACACGATTCAAAAACGCGCTGGTAAAGCTCTTTGCAGGTTAAATAAAAAACGTACGCATTAATTAGCAGGCTTGTTTGTACTTTGCAATTTTGATCACTTTATTCGTCGCATAAGGTCAAAGTTTCGTTTTGGGTGGTTGTTGTCGGACGGGAACTTGGAATCGGTTTCGGTTTAATTATTCGAAGTTTGTCGCGCTTGAATCTCTGTTTTAAATCTTTCTCATGTATGCTCTCACGTTTATGCTTTTATATCTCAAAGCAGATGAACGTGTCGCGAGCTTTTGTTAAACAGGTGTGTAGTTTTGCTTTCCTTTCAGCCTGTTTTTTTTCATTTAATGTTCACCCTGGTGCCTGGTAGGAAGCGGGCTGGATCTACGGCGGGGATCTCCCTCAGCTGTTGTCGGGAAACCTGCCAGGCTCAGCCTTCTGTCTTCCTGTATTTGACCACATTCACATCGGACAGCGGATTATTAGTGACAGATTGAAGTGATAAAATATGGTCCTTTTTTTACTTTAAAGATTAGATGTGACTCAAACTGATAACAACAACAAATATCTGACTTTCATATGCTATCTCAGCATCTTATCTGGAAACCCCCCCATTTTGATCAGATCCCTTAAAGATAGGCCTAGCACAGATAATCATTTTTAGTCCTAGTACATTCTAAAAATGTTAAGGTTTTTGGTTTCACAACAGAACCTAAAGAGAATAGTCCTAAAATGATTGGAATGGAAATAACCAATAATAATAATATTAAGTTAGGACAGTGTTTTGCACTTGCTGTGTTGTTACCATTAGCATCTATTCCAATTTACAATAAAAGAAATCAGACAGTATCAGATTATGTGCAAATAAAAATCCTCGTCATACCCCGTTCTTTCCACCTACACCCCATTAACCTTAGTTCCTCCTCACACCAGGGGTTTGGAGTTACCTGGGCCAGTTTGGGACTTTCCTTCAATGTGGGGTTGAGCGGGTATGGAACAGCAAACGGAAAAAAACTATAGGTGTTTAAAGTCCCTAAAACACCAAGACGAGTGGTGGGTCTGAACTTGTTACTTGACATACAATACCATCAAAATGCTGAATCACTGTTAGTTTTAGTTCCCGTGGGCCAACTGAAGATTAACAACAAGGCTCCAGGATCTGCAAATGATCTTTTTAAATTGAAGTGAACACATAGGTTCAATTTAGCTTTTTGCTCCACAATCAGAATACATTTGACAATATAGCTGAAATATAATAGTTGATAAATCCTGGAGGGACATGAGGGAGAGAAAAAGACAATAGGCCTAACCGGAGTTTTCATGTGTCCTATACCTTAATCTAATCTATAGACAGTGACATATGGTCAGTTTTTCAATTTAATTTATAAGTATTTTCCCCCCAAATGTTCCATTTGCATGTACCACTCATACATTGCCTTCAGAGGGAAAAAAAAATAGGCTACTTTGTGTTTAAACCAATAGTAGGCATAATCGATTTGTAAAATATTAACGATATATAATACTCTGCAATACAAAATGGACAAGGCGCAAATGTGTTATGTAGAAAAAGAAAGCAAAATCGTTAATCAAGAACTCTTAATAGCATTTTGGACGTTTTTCAAAAGCTGCTTCTATCACTGATTAGAGTCACTTACTGATGCTAAAATGCAGGGAAGCAGCGCCCTCTGCCGATGAGAAAATGTATATTAAATGAAAATAGCAGTTATTTAATATGAATAATAAAAAAACATTATCTGATTACCCCAAATATAATTGGAATACTTTAAATAGTATATATATGGTAAATAAGTAAATCAATAACGTTATTGCATTGTTAGAGAAGAATATGCTAACCTTTTTTTTGTTGTCCACAAGAGGGCCACAAAGAATCAACCGTTTAAGTTCAAGAAAAGTTGTCAGCTAATACTAGCCGTCAGTAGGAATTAGTCTCTAAATCACCAGTTGTCATCTTTTTTAGCCTAAATCTAGTTAAGTCTATTCTTTGATTAGTGTTATAATATTTAGTTTTTAATAAATATAAGTAATATTTATATATGTTGTAATATGTTAGTTTATAGTATATTAAACATAGGATGACATTAAAATAAAAAATGTAACATTAGAGCATGAAAATATCAATATAGTAGACTTTATTGTAGTATTAATAATCTAATGAAATTTTAAGGCTTTAACTTAAACTCTCCCTCCCTCTTTTATAATCATTTGTTACGCATGCAGGAAGTCTTTACACATGGTCGGTCCAGTAGACACAATTCAAACAACGTCTCAGTTGCATACAGCCCTTGCTGCTTGGCTCACTCTCTTTCTCTCTCTCACTCACACACAAAGAAAACAAACCTGTTTGTCTGCCTGTTAGCTACCCGGAAACTGATCAGAGAGAGAGAGGGAGAGAGAGAGGTGAATGTGTGCAGCTGAGTTCCTGTCCGTAACCAGCATGAGCGTAAGTGCCTCTGCAAAATTTAGGACACAGAGATATAATCAGACAAACTGAGAGGATGAGAGAGATGATGGCAGAGCAAGAGCACTGAATGTCTGTATGGGTGGAGTGATGGTGGGAGGCCGGTAGAGTAAAGCTTTGGTATTTCAACAATTTTTGGTGTCATGGTTTTGTCTTTACTTGTCAGCAACACCCTTGTAATGGAGACATGGCAAAAAGACACATGACTGGAACTGTGCACCTTTTATCTGTGGAGCACCTTTATTTTTTTTCCGCTGAAATCAACCTGAATAGTTTTTTGTCAGGTGTTGCGCATGTGTTATTTGGGTAAGTCAGCTTTTCTTGTTCTGCTCGTGAAGAATAAATCTTGTAAAACGAATGTGGCTATGAAGACAAACGTCTCTCATCACTTCTCCGCACTTCATCTGACCCGTGGGCCTGGACATGAACAACACAAGGTTTTTAAACTGGATTATTAACCAAAGTTTTGCAGTGGTAAGATGACTCTGCTTTTTGAAATCCTCACATTTACAGCTGCGTTTAAGTTGTTTTTTATCATTATATCATTGATGATAACAGGACAAAGAGTTACTGGGGAAGTGGTTTTCAGATAAATCACGCTTCCTAAAAATAGATTACTTTTCTGAGAATAATAGGGATGCAAATTAACCACTTGTTGTTGTGTCTGGCTGTTTTGTTAAGTTAAAATTTCAAAGGAGTTCATCTTTTCATGCTAGCTCTGCTAAAATGATGCTTTTGGAAAACTCAGCCTATCATCAGGTGTCACATGCATGAAAGAGGATATCTGCATCAACTACACTTTAATTGTGTGAAGGGAGTGATTTGTTTTCAACACTATTTTCGATGACTTGACTCAGACACATGTCTGGATCTTAACTAGCACACCACGTGTGACACATTGGATATATCTCATCTATCATGGCAACAGCTAGACGTTCGAGTCAAGCTCCTGACACTTCTCAGTCCGTGTCCCAGTCCCCCACCAGCACGGACCGTAAACATTTTGATAAAGTTCTCAGGAGACTGGAGAAACTGCATAAACTGACCACAGACCCCAGGTTGGGTCTTAAAAACAGCCCGCCGTACCTTCCCGAACTAGTATCGGATACCGCCATTCATCTGACAGAAGTATGGGCTCCCTATAGGGGCTCCATGATCGCCGTGCCACGAGGGGACGAGGGTGATTATCTGAGGATCCATATTCGACACTTGCTGGACAAGGCAGATAAAGCTGTGCTGCTGTTCAAAGATGGCAAGGAGAAGATGTTTGAAGAGACATCAAGCTGCAGGTAAGACAAAACTAAACAGCGCTGAGGTCAAGTCACTGGTATTCTTCGGGTGGCCACATTCAGATGTCTCAGAAATTATCATAATTGAGTCGACTGAATGACAGTAAAAGTTAAAAAAAACAGCCAGAAGATATATAGTAGTCAACTTTGAAGTGGATCAAATAGGTTAATCAAAGAAAAGAACGCATTTTTAGGTTAACTTTGATCCACTTCAAATGTTGACTACTGTATAGATAATAAAGCAGATTAATCCTGTTTGTTTTAGGTAATTCCAAGAGTGTGACTGATTTCTGCTGGTGATATATTTTATACAATTTGGAATAAAACATACATTTAAAAAACATTTAATGCTCAAAAACTTCAACATTTCTAAGAGTAAGTATACACACAAACACACATACGCATACATTTTTATTAAAAGTGAATATATGGTAAAACTCCTCTTTAATGGTCCACCAACAGACATTTTACTAAGCATAAGTAACAACTCTAGGCGGATATATAACTTAACCTAAAAGTCTGTCACTTCTCTAATGGGTTTTTTTGACATTTAGCTGTAAATTAACGGGAGTTAGTTGACTTGTTACAAAATTAAATATAGTTAGTGTAATATCTCAAGTGGATTATTAAATTAAACTGATATATACTCATATATTAAATTATAAATTAGTATGTATTTGTGTGTGCGTGTTTGGAGATTTACATCTTTATTTTTCATGCTTACTCTGGTAAAAACCGTCATTAGTGTTTACATGCATAAAAGGATATCTGCATCGACTACACTTTAATAGTGTGAACAAAGTGATTTTAGATTATTTAGACACATGTCAAAACCTTAACTTAACAGATCGATATAAAGAGTAAACTGCCTGTGTGTGAGAAAGAGAGAGATAAAGTGTCACTTAAGCTGGTTAATGAGCAGACTCAAACTACTATGTTTGTTTACCGAGAATCTACAATATAGCAGGGACAGTAATCTCTGTTTTGGTGGTTTATACAATGCTCTAATAATGATTCCATGGCTCTCTAATCCCATATAAAAATGAAAATAAAACCAGTCAAAGTGAAGGTGCAGAAATACTTGAAGTACTAAAACTATTTAAGTACCGGTAGTAGTAGAAAAAGTATTTCAGTTTGGTCATTAAATGAAATGGCAACTCTGATAGAATAGAATAATATAATAGAAATAATACAGAATAATATAGAATGTAGAAAAATAGAATTTAGAAAAAAAATTCTGTTAAAAAATGCATATAAGTACTGACTTGTCCATTTATGTATAAAAATGCAAATCAGTTTGGGATGGAAAGCCATCCTGGTAAAAAAGGTTGTTAATAGTAAACCCTAACATCCATCTTAAGAGACCAAAGATAGCAGTCCCTGTTTAGACTTTGTTTGCGAGGCTTGACCAGGTTTCTGGTCTGCTGTGACTACTAATGACCAGTGTGTATAGCGTGGCATTATCATGGAAATGGAGGAAACTTTCCTCTGGCAATGGAGGCCGGCAGTTTTATGCTATGTTTTTGGCTCATCAGTGGCCATACTGTTAGCTGATCACGAAACCTATCTTTATTATTAGTTGTAGTATTATTTATGCATGGCAAAAGAAAAAATGAAATATGCTACTCAAATAATAAGAGTAACATAAAATCCCTAAGACCCAATGAGTAATATCTGATCTCTTTTGTCTCTGTAACAGTAAATAACGGGCTTGTCTGGAGTGTCTGCAATTTGTTTACTTATTTTCTGCGTGAAGTTGAATAGCAAGGCCTACAAGTCACAACCTTTTTTTGTACTTTCCACTTGAGCGCCAGTGTATTCAGTATTTCACACAGGATGTCACAACTGGACCTTCAGTATTGAGAACAATTTAAAAGAATAAAAGCACTACCTGTGGATGCATACTTTACATACACTTTTGACAGAATCTAAATAAAATATAAACATAATCTAAACATTGTGCTTAATATATTTGATAAATAGATACAGTGGGTCACACGGCACTTCTCAAAGTTCTGATTTTTTACTGAGAAGCAAGAAATAGCCTGTTTTTTCTCTAATGTGATCAGTTGATTTAATTTATTCACTATAAGAGAGAACGGAATGACCACACAAACCTAATACAGTACATGTGGGTAAATGTAGACTATTTCACCTGCTTGTGACTGCTGGGCAGCGAAGAAACCATGCCAACATGGTTAGTGGACAGGACAGTATGTGGTGGAAAATTTATCAACACAAGTAAAGGAAACTTAAGGCCTCAGAAGCGTTGTACTTTTTCTTAGCTGCACAGATAAAAGGTAAGACAAACTGAGGGCTTTGTGGCTAGGCTACTAGAGATAAAAGTAGAAACAAAGCAGTCATATTGTCTGAGTGGAAAAATCTGCCGCATACAAGCCATAGTGGGTCAGTTTAGCGCCCAAATGAGATAGTTTATACATCTTAACACAGTAAAGCCACATCATCCACAACCTAACAGAAACATACTCAAGGGATACAAAACTGTTACTACACTGAAAAAAAATTGTCGTTAATAGTAAATCTCACACATAATTACTGAAAAAGATCAAGCAACATGTTGAATGAAGCATTACATTTTTAAGAAGACTTTTATTTGAAGATAATATTCCAACAAAGCGGCATACAATTAAAAAAAGTGCATATATTACATCTGCACTGTTGTGTGCTTTTTTAAACAAATACAATGGTAACGGCTTACAAAAAGGTTCATTAGTTAAACTACATTATTTAAAATAAACTAAGAATGAACTATACTTCTACAGCATTTATTAACATTGGTTAATACTATATTCAACATTTACTAATGCATTATGAAATCCACAAGTTGTTTTTGTTAACATTAGTTCATGGACTGTGACCTAACATGAACTATCAACTGTATTTTTATTAAATAACGTTAACAAAGTTGATTAAATACTGCAATAAGTGTTCATTGTTTGTCCATGTTAGTTAATACATTACACTTAAAAAATAGCTTTTTGATCTAACTTAATAAAATTATGAACTGATTTATTTGAACTTAAAGTAAGTTAATTGTACAAATGACTAAAATTCATGCTAATTTAATGAGATCAAACCCATTTCATTTGACGTATTCTGTGAATGTTCCCTGAACATAATTCACTCTTGTTGATTCCACCATTGCTGTTGCTGGACACTGGTTTGCTTGGTTTTCGTTTTTGGTTACCATTTATCTTTTTTATCTTATGGGAACATAACAGACATCATAACACTTGATCACATGCTAAACATATTGGGCCGGTTTCCCGGTTAGGAATTAGATTAAGCCAGGACTAGACCTTTGCTAATTTAGGACATTTAAGAATTTTTAGAAACATGTCTTACAAAAATGCATTATCTGTGAGCATTTTAAGACCAAACAAAGGCAATAATATATTTTAATATATCTAAGTGCAAGCTTTTTCCAGTTTAGACAGCTCTTAACATTTATTTTAATCTAGGACTAGTCGTAAAACCCTGTTTGGGAAACTGCCCCATTCTGTACATCTGCAGCACACATATAGTGATCAAGTAAAAATGGACTTATCACTAGCATTAGCACATTAGCACACAGCTTAAGTAGCCATATAGTTTAACAACAAGGTCTACACTTCACTATGATGGTAACCTCAAAAATCAACAAACAACTTTCCCTTTACTAAAAACACATGAAACAGCATTTAATTTCAACATTTATTCTCCTGATCTATCCATATGCAAAGCATGCTGGGTATTAGAAATCCACTGCCCAGTTTCAAAGTAAATTATTTGTGCAGGCCCAACACAAATGGTTTAAGTTAACTTTTACAAATGTGATTTGATTTAGCATAATAAAATTGAGTGCAAATGACAACTGAGTAAAAAAACTAAAGATGTGTTGTTTTAGCTTATTTAATTTAAGTAAACTGAGCAAACAACTAAAATCATAGTGTAACTTATGTTAACAAATTACACCTTATTGTAAAGTGTTACCAATACAATATATTTAGACATAATACAACAAATTAGTTATGTTAAATGTTGAATGTACAGAAGAGTACAGAGATGAGAGGAGCTGATTTGTGCCGTGCTGTGTAGAGGATGCTGATGCTGTGGCAACCTCTTTGATCAATTAGTAATGGAAAATTTTGTCAGCCCAACCACACACACTAAGGACAGGATGCATCAAAGTACTACTTCCTGTTTCTAGAATTTAGAGTGCATCTTGCTTATGCCAGTCTTTTGTTTCTTTTTGGTTGTATGTTTGTGCAACTTGTTAACATGATTTTATAACACACCAAGAACCATTATCATATGTGCAGAAAACAAAAAAAGCACCACAGCTGTGGTGCACCTAGTATTTCTAGGCACTTTATACAGACAAGTGTGTTTACTATGTAATATTTGCCTGTGTAATAGTGGTGCAGTTTGTTCTGCTTTTTGTTTTTAATTAAAACAATACTACATTTGCTTTCTTTTTCAGGAGAAATCTCACTAAGTTGTCACTGCTGTTCAGCCACATGTTGAATGAACTACAATCTTTGTTTCCTGGGGGACGATTTCAGGGTGATACTTATAGAATTACAAAGACAGAGGCCAAAGACTTCTGGAGGGAAGTGTTTGGACAAAAGTACGGCAAAAATAATTTACTTTAATGTGTATTGAAGATTCAAACCCTACACATGCCATTTTTGAACACTCAACACTCCCTCTCTCTCTCTTTCTCAGATGTATAGTGCAGTGGAACATTTTTAAACAGCAGCTGAGAAGGGTTCATTACTTTGAAGAGGGAATGGAGGCCATGGCTTTAAAGTCCACAGTTGATCTCACTTGTAACGATCACATATCCGTCTTTGAGTTTGATATTTTCACCAGGCTTTTTCAGGTATGTAAAAAAACATCAGGAACTTTCCCTGACTTAAGAGATAAGTTTGATAAACTAAATCAAATAAGATAAATCTAGCATGAAAAGTAGATTAATTTAACATTTATATATAATAAATGCTAAAGTTTCAGGCCTTCTACTCTGTTTATGGAAAGTGTCAGTAATAGAACATCACCACCTGGTCCTCTAATTTTCTTCCTTATTTTTTTTTGCGTGTGTTGCATTTAGGTGCTTAGTAATTTTCTTTGTATTGATTATGTTGTAATCATTTAAAAAAATGAAGCTGTGTAATCGCCTACTCTCCCTTTAGCCCTGGTCAACTTTGATAAGAAACTGGAACCATTTAGCAGTTACTCACCCAGGATACATGGCGTTTCTTACCTATGACCAGGTCAGGGTCCGACTAGAGCACTACAGACATCGTCCTGGCAGGTAAGACAAAACACAGACAAAAGCAGCCTAAATATCCCCAAAATATTATAGATCACTCATATATTTACCCATAGTATTAGAGCGGTTTAGATCTGACTTCTTGGTTCTCTCCACAGCTACATCTTTCGTCTCAGCTGCACACAAATGGGTCAATGGGCGATTGGCCATGTGACCAGTGATGGCAACATTGTGCAAACCATTCCCCAAAATACACCTCTTTACCAAGCACTCATACAAGGTTTCAGGGAGGGCTGGTGAGTGCGCAATCTAATAAAAAATATGCACACTGAAATTAAATCTGACATCATAATGTTAGTGTAATCTGGATGCTTATATCTACAGCTATTTATACCCTGATGGGCGTGATGTAAACCCTGATCTCAGCAGGCTGTGCAGTCCAACTCACAAAGGTCGAGTCAAAGTCACAGAGGTAATATATACAATATATATCTCAACTATATTAAAAAGACATTGTCTTTCCTTCAAATAAAATAAATGTTAAAGGAATAGTTCAACAAAAAAATGAACATTCTGTCATCATTATACTCACCCTCAAGTAGCTCCAAACCTGTATGAATTTCTTTGTTCTGACAAACACAAAAAAGTTTGTAACCAGGCTGTTTTGGGTCACCATTTATTTGGAAGTCAATGGTGACCCAAAACAGCCTGGTTACAAACGTTTGTTGAAATATCTTCCTTTGTGTTTTCATTTTTCATTTACTATTCATTTAACTGTTATAAAAACATTTTATTTCAGCTCATTATTTATCTCATTTAATTTAGTTAATTAATTTATGTATTGAAATAATTAAGAATTAAACAGAAGTAAAATCGATAAAACATTTGCACACACACATATACATACATATATATATGTATGTATATTCAATGTACGTAAAGTAAAACACACCAAAATACTAAAATTACAGTAAAAATATACTAATAAAAAGTACAGTAGTATCTCAATGATAATGAAATAACACTACAATGTAGTGTTGCTCAGATTTTATTTTATTACACTATTGATCATATTACACTATTCTATACGTGTTCCCTATTTGTGTTTAGCATATGAATAAATACATTTTGAAATCTAATTTTTTTATGCGTTGAATTTGTCTCTTCAGGAGCAGTATGAATTATATTGTGAGATTGGCAGCACATTTCAGCTCTGCAAAATCTGCACAGAACGAGACAAGGACACTCGCATTCAGCCCTGTGGGCATCTACTATGTCAGCCCTGCTTGACTGGCTGGCAGGTATATCATTCTCTTATTGTGCTCAGACCTTTGCCTCCATCTCCCATTCACACTTGAATTCACACTCACAAACAATTATGGTCAAGTTACACCCTAAAACCCACATTCACAACAGCGATACATGGCTGTGATTTCCGTTGTTGGTGCATAAACATTATAAATAGAATTCATCAGACTACAGTTATTTTACTGGAAATAAATCACTAAAATAAATGTAAAATTAAATGCTTGCATAAAGCAACGTCATTCAGAAAGCAGTTCTGCTTGAAAAAAAAGTGAGAGCCACAGTGTCATGCAACATGACCTGATGTTTTGGCTCAAGCTTCCTGTCTGTGTTTGATCAAGCATATATGCGCAGTGTGACTGATTTTCCACTTCTCTGAAGTCACACTTCATCGCGTGCTGAGATAACATTTACTCTAGAGAATGAGAGGACTTGATGCATTTCTGCAGCTCTACATTTTACAATGTAACAATTCAAAGACAAGTGCAACTCTCGTAAGATGTCAAGAGACTTTCTTGTGGTGTGGTGTGCAGGATAAGGATGCCCTTGGGAGGATTATATAAGTATGTGAATGTGTGTGTTGAAAGTTGTCTCACTCCCTCTGATGTGCAGAAGTCAGATGGGCACTCATGCCCCTACTGCCGCTGTGACATCAGAGGCACCGAGTCCATCCTCATTGAGCCTTACCTGCCCGCTAGAGACAGGAGGCCAGGGGGAAAGGAGGAAGAGGATGAAGATGAGGAGGACGATCATGAGGATGTGGAGCTGGTAATGAAAAAGCTGGCTTATATGAAAAAGGTGAGCATATGTAATTCTTTGCTTGGCAATCTGAAAATCTGATTTTTTCATGAAATTTTACTCTTGTTTGCTTTTGTTTGTTTAGAGTTAGCGAATATTAAGTTGCATTGCTTGTAGTTTTATACTCTCTTAGAAATAAAGTTACGAAAGCCGTCACTGGGATGGTACCTTTTCAAAAGGTACATTTTTGTACCCATTAGGTTCAAATATGTACACTTTATATACCAATATGCTCCTTTTAGGTACCAAAATGGACTCTTTAGGTAAAACATGTACTTTTGAAAAGGTCCTGCCCCAATGACAGCTTTTGTACCTTTATTTCTGACTCTGAAAGAGTATAATTAACCACATTTACACAAAATGTCAAGACCTCTAGACCTCGCACTGTCATTTACATTTGAATTAAACCTGCACACAAATAACCAAATTATAAAATGGTGTAATAGCTAGATAAAAGATGACTGCATAATCTGTTCTCTAACAATTATTAGCTAATATTAGAGATTTAGAAATCAGTTTACAGATATTTAATTGTGAATGATCATTTCAAGTTTAACATTGTTTACTTTTGTCACCATCTAAAGCTTACTTAAAGGCCATCCATTAAAAAAAAGCGTTAAAATGTATAATTTAGCAAATCTTAAAATGAATACAAATTTTCATACTGATAATGTTGTTGTGATATCTAAATTCATTTGTAGCAAAATGCTAAGAGAATTTCATTTTTACATTTATTTTTTTATATTTCATTTTTAATGTATTAATTTACACAAAATGTTATTTTATTTTATTTATTTAGACATAATTGTAATATTGACCAAATATTAGTAGCTATGATATAAGAGTACTGGCATATCTCTGTAAGTGCTGGAATTGTAATTTTTGGTTCAGTTCAGATAAGGCTGTATGATAAATTGTATTGTATTCATAATCACAATTTTTTACTCAATTTATTTAACATAATTGTTGGCAAAATTGCCTACCGTTTTCCTTAAAAACTGAAACTGGCTTTTTTTTCTCTATATTTTTTAATTGTCATTGTATTTTGTAATCTCTATCATACCGCAAGTTGCTTTGCTATGAAAATGTCTTATGTAATAATTGTGAATGTAATTGTAGGTTTGTGCAATTCTTCAGTACACCCTGATTTCAATGGTTGTTTAATCTCAATTCTCTCTTACTATTTTAGATATCACAGGAGGAGTATCAAGTTCCCCGTTCCAGTCTCTCACCTCCTCCTCTTCCTCCAAAAAAACAACCACTTTCCCCGTGTCCATCACCCAAACCGCCCTCTAGATCTTTGAGCATAGGCACACAGGTCAGCCAGTCTGTCTGTTTATTTATCTGTGTTGTTTTTAAATCACGCTGTGAATGGTAACCTAACTGCAAAATGAATAATGTTACATTTGTTAAGTGCATAGTCCTTAGTGGTTAGTGTAATCAGTTATTATTCTCTCTCTGCAGAAAGTAAAACATGGTTCCTGGTCAGAGAACATGCTAAGACAAACTTCCTCAGATAGGTATGGGTAAGATTCTCCTTATAAGTATTTCAACACCAGTGATGGGAACTGATGACGTGCATCCACTAAAAATAATCCTGACATTAAGCGGTTAAAACTCATTGTGTTGGCTGTAAAAATAAGCTACTGTAAAATAAGCTTTGGAGTTACTGTAGTTATATTCAAATATTCAAAGTTATTAAAATAAAATAATAAGTGTGCAGAATAATGTATGTTTCTGTTATCCTTTCATCACTTGCTTCTTGGATTCAGAAGTGAGGAACTTTTGGAAGACTTCCGTCCCTCCTCTTTGCCATATGTCAAAAACAGTGGGTATCATAACTAACTTTCATTTATCATAACTGTGATATTTATTTCAATAATTATCTCTAGAACACGGCGTGACACATTCTTCTGAACACTTGAGACAAAGAAACATTACTTTTTTGTAATGGCAGGATTTTAAATGACACATCTGATGAAACATAATTTCCCGTCTGTGTAGGTGGTGTGTCCTGGGAAGGGCCTTTAGAAAGTGAAAAAAGGAAGAGGAAACAGAAAAGAAGGGACAAGGCAGAAGAGCATGACGGAGGTGTGGATTCAGTGTCTCCCTCAGGAAGTCACAGTCATGGGGAAATAGATGGAAACACTTCATCCTGACAGGGAAATTCACCTCAGGCTTTAGACTGTAAAGTATATTGGCAAGACAGTTGTCTGATATATGTAACACTGGACAACAAAAATGATTCAAACGACACAGTCGTCATCAGATTCAGAACATGCATGCAGGAAGGTTAGCTCCATTGACCTTTGCATTGACAGCAGAGAACAAGCATCTTACTGCTCACATCTTTGTAATACATTTTAAATTCTACCTCATGCCTACTAATGTTTTTAGAAAACATGCACTGCTTTTACAGACCACAATAAATAAAAATGTTTTAATAAAACAAACAGCTGCCGTTTTTCTTTTGTATCACAAGATACAGGTTGAACTTTTTCTCAATTAGTTAAATGTGTAGAAAAATTTTCAGTTCACACCAAAACAAAGTTTTACACACTACATAACATTAACATTCATAGTTTCATTTTCAGTAAAACAAACATTACTTGATATTTATTCTTTTTACTCCCTAGAAAGCCTTTCAAAGAGCCGAGACTGGCTATAAATGAGAATTACAATGACTGATTGCTCCACACTCTTTTGACTTTCTCATTAGTGATCTAAGGGTCGTCTCTGCTGCCCTCTGCTGGATTGAGGCAGAACTCCTTTTGTGGTAAAATAATGGAGTAGCCTACTTTTGATTGTTTAGAAGTGGTTGGGGCGCATTCGTCTTGTTTCTATCATTCTTTTAAATTGAGTTTCACATTGATTTGTCACGTTTACAGTTATAGTCTGACAAAGTTAAGTTAGACCTGACTTTCAAGCCATAGCCCTACAACATGTAATATTCTGCTGCTCCATTTTAGCAATAATCTGAGAAAGTAAAATCATTAAAATCTTACATAATTAAGTATGACATTATGTAATGATTGGTTAAAAAGTCAAATACAAATATTTATTTTGTAAATAATGAAACTATGTAAAATGTGTCCTGCATTTTTCATGTTACTACTGAAACAGTGTATGTTTTAGTCTATTGGCCAAGCCTGCTTTTAATTACATGCCTAAAATTTGTGTCCTTCTCTCTTATAGTTATGTGGCAAGCTGGTGGGCTAAGATTAGCAAAGAGGATACATTTAGTTCACATTTTGTTCGCTAGCTCATTAACTAGCTACAACAGCAGAATTTCTATGATGACTACGTCACCCGGAATATACTGGGACCATAAGAGCCATATGCAAAGGGACACAGGTTTTTTTTTTTTTACCAGAGACAGGGTGAGGATGAAAGTTTGGAAGGGAATATACAACAAAAATTTAAACACAATAAATACTCAGTCAATACAAGATGTTCACAAAGGCTCAAGTCACAAAGACACTGGACCAGTAACAAAGGGAGGGAATGCCCAACAAGGACCCTTAGATTCTACCCCACACTCAATACCCATGAGACTTGTGAAAAACACTCAAAATAGTAAGCACAGCACTCCATGTGGACACACCAACATAGGGTACATGGCGAACCCCTTCCCTTCAGAAGGACCTACATAACAGAAAAGTTATTCCATAAAACCCCATTAAAAGACAATAAGCCAGTACAATGTTGCTGAATTACAGCCAGTTGCAGGCCCATGACTGAAACAGACAGGGTAATAAGCCTTTCCATGTAACAGGCAAAAGGCACTTTAAAAAACATGGACTAACCTGACAACTATAGCAGACAGGAGGAGAACCTAGCTGCAAGCACTTAACATGTCACAAGGGGGCAGTACCGTGGATAATACATCCCAAGCAACCAAGCACTTTCCTCTTTTATATTCACAGCACAGCCATTCATAGGTTCATTAAGATTTACCAAACAAACCAATCATGAAGAGTTCTAGTCACTGGTTGGGCTATCCTTACTCTGTTACAAGGTGTGAGTAGATATCTCGTTCTGAGATATATGTTCAAGTCTGGAAAATCATTGTATCTTTAAGGAATGTCTCCAGATAGCACACATATGTCTGCAATATGTCTGTTAAATATCTCTTGTAGCTACCTTACTTGTAGCTTTGCTGACCTCTGGTTGTTGTCCATTTTATAAGCCTACGTTTATGTAGGCCTAATAATTTATACTACACAAAAATTTAGTCACGCCACTTATTGTATTTATTCACAAAATATAAAAAAATTACAAAATATAAATGCTAATATTTTAAGGGTTTCCTTTTTAACACAAATTACAGGTAGAACATGTTTAAATAATATATAATAAATACAGTTTATAATGGCTATTATTGTTTACTAAATACCAATAAATATATTTTCAGTGTTGGGCAAGCTACTTAGAAAATGTAGTGAGCTAAGCTATCAGTTACTCTACACTGAATGTAGCTTAACTACACTAAAGCTACTACCCTGAGAAATGTAGCAAGCTAAGCTAAAGCAACATGGCAAAAGTAGCTTAACTACATCTAAGCTATTTTTTTTTTAATTGAACTAACTTTAAATCAGTGCTACCTTAGTGATAAAAAAAAAAAATGTCATTCAAACAGATAGGCATAATTGTGCAATTATTTATTTAACAATTGTTCCAAACCAATTTGGCAA
>JAUMHP010000070.1:10662713-10678243 GCA_032361065.1 Enteromius trimaculatus
CGTTTTTTTGTTTTTTTTTTACATAACACGCCTTCATTCGCTTTCAGAACGTCATTCCCTCCTCCCTCCTGCTATTACTTTATGTGAAACCAGCTTGTTTACGTTTGTTACTTGGCGTGAAGAAACGGGATTGTGTTCGTAAGGTTAGCAGTTTTTGAAAGCAATCTGTTAATAAAGCCAGACGAAAGTGTTTTAATTTTGTCATGTGTTGTGCACACATCGCATAGGCTAAGGTTAGGCTACCGCTTTCCATTTCCTTGGATTTCGTGGAAACCGAAACCAACATAAACGGGAGCACAATGGACAGTGGGTGAGTGTCTTTATTTGTCAATCTTTTCAAAAACATGACTACTATGTATAAGTATATGTATGCATGCAATGCTATTTTCTCTGGTTTCACTTATAAGACCCTCTAGTTGACAAGGGCACAGTTCCTTTAAATATTTAGCCAGTTAGCGCTCATTCAGTTAGAGATTGGGTCATTTACAAATGAACGGTTTACATTTTTTTTTGCTTAAACCTCTTGACACAACTTGACACGACGTATTAAAAAGCGTTAAATAAGCATGCGAGGCGGTGAACGACTGCGTAACTGTTAGGTAAGTTTAGCCGATATAAAATTCAATCGCAGCACTGTTGAACGAGAAAAAGGTAACGTTATTTGTGAACCGTGTAAAAAATATTAGACGTACCATTTCGTCTTTCTCGGTTTCATAGATAAAACACACAAGGTTTGAGGCACCTTCAAAAGTATGTCGAGGTATTTTTCTAGAGGAACTCATTTTTACAGTTCATTAGACCTCTAACGACACTAAAAGAGTTCTCCAAAAGTGGGATGATGGAATAATGTTGTTTAAAAATGTTAAAGCATGATGTTTTGACAGAATGTCTTGTTTGTTCGTTTTTAGATTGTACATGCCAGCAAAAATACAAGAGGATCATTTAAACAAAATCAAGGACGTGTTTGCTTCCGAAAGCTCTGAAGAAATCCCCCATCGGCTTATATCTCTTTTGGAGATTTTTGATCGTTTTAAGATCGATATCGCTGTGACTGGAGAGTCTGGTGCAGGAAAGTCTTCTCTTATCAATTCCATCCTTGGATTGAAGCCTGATGACACAGGGGCTGCTCCAACTGGAGCTGTGGAAACCACAAAGCAAGCAACCATGTATCATCACCCAAATTTCCCACACATCAGACTATGGGATCTTCCAGGGATGGGCACCCCTTCCTTTGCATCCAAGAGTTATGTAAAGACAATGAACTTTGACCTATATGACATGTTTTTTGTTGTGATATCAGAGAGAGTCAGAGAAAACAACATGCTGTTGATTGATGAAATAAAGCAAAGAAAGAAGCAATTTTATTTCATTAGAACAAAAATTGATAATGATGTCCGTAGAAAGAAAGGCAAATTAGCTAAAAAACATGCATTGGATCAAATGAGACAAGACTGTGAGAAATATCTTAAGGAGAAGAAACTGGACCCCCATGTGTTCCTAGTGTCATCCCATGAAACAGAAAATTATGACATGCAGAAGTTCATGGACACTTTTAAGGATGAGGTTTCTCAGCTTAGAGCAGAGGTATTTTCAGATTTTCTGGACAAGATGTTGCATGGAGGATGGATAAAGGCAAGGTGAGTATTACATGGTTTGTAATACGGTAACTTTTTGTTTCATATGGTGTTTAAAAGGTTTTGTTCCATTTTTAGTAAAACATTAAATGAAAGTTTTAAATAGTAAACTAAAATATGGTAGGTTTGTATAGTGTTTTTATTTTATTTATAGCTTTTAAAAGTTGTCAAATTATTTGCTATTTCATTGACTTACTGACATTAATGCATCGTTAAAAGGGTCTACTTGGGTATTCCTTATATCATTTCCTGTAAAAAAAATTACTTTTAGACTTTTTATTACCCTGACATATTTTATGTAATACCCCAAATTAAAAATGTATTCATTTTTAAATTTTGCTATCATAGATGAGTTCATTGCATGTATGACTGATATATTAAATGTATTTCTGAATAAATTAATGTTTCAAATATTATTCATCCTAACATTCATGCAATATCTCTTTTTTAGGTATGCTACAAGTCACATCCAACAGACTGGGAAACTTGAAACAGAGGACATCACAGCATTGCAGGATATATATAAGCGCACAGGCTTTGGAGCTGCGAAAATCAGTGCTGTTCTGGAGGCTTTGAGTCACTTTCAGCTAGATGTTGCAGTTTTGGGTGAGACGGGCTCTGGAGTGTCTTCTTTGGTAAATGCCTTAATTGGTCTGAAGAATGAAGAGTGTGGTGCAGCTTCAGAATCCATCAGCAACCCAGCACTGAGTCTGGGATACCCAGATGTCCGGTTCTGGGACATATCCGGAGTAGAGGCAGTCATGGATTACTCAATGTATGAGATGAAAGAGAACTTGAATTGCTATGACTTCTATATCATCATTGTGTCAGATTGGCAAAAAGCACGGCATTTAAAACTAGCCAAAGCAGTTAAAGAATTAAGGAAACATTACCTCTTGGTCCAGACCAAAGTAGACCATCATCTACAGGATCAAAGTGATCTGTACTGTGATGAGACTGAGGTACTTGATGGGCTTCGGGCACAATTTATCCAGGAGCTTCAGATGGCAAGACTATCTGAAGAGCAGTTATTTCTCATCAACAGTCTTGACAGATCTGCATTTGACTTTGTAGGCTTGGAAAGTGCTCTCTCCAGTGACCTCAACATTGTCAGGACAAGTGCTTTTGCATATTATATAGCAAGAACAGTAAAGGAACACAAATAACAAAAAACCCATAGAAATGTAAGATATGATTCGGCATTAAACTGTTTTAAACTGACTTCATTTCACAAGTTCACTCTTCCTTATGATAATAATTTAGGCATATTTTGCGTGCTGTCCGGGGAACGAGCCGGGATGTTGGCGAACGCCAAGCCGTAGAAGATGGAACCTTAAACATGGCTGAGCTCGACCTCGAAGACGCGAAATATCGGAGGAGGAGGGGATGCATAACAAGATGAAGAAGGGAGAAAGAGGAGGCCTATTTAAGCGGAAGGCTTATGAATTTGATTGGCTGAGACTAATTAGGAGATTGGAAACAGCTGTAGCTAATCATTGCGTCAGAGCTCCTCCCGAAACTTGTTTGTCAACATCACTTAAAATTAAATATTCAAGCTTACTTTAGTATGACTACTGTTTTCAACTGGTGTGCAATATAATATATTAATAGAATTAACAAATCTTTGTTGAATATATTGTATATTTCTTTTTTTTCTGTCTGTGACAGATCGGATGTCTTTGAAAAATAAGAAAAGGCCTCACATTTTGGTGCAGTTGCTTTGTAGAGTTTGGTCTGAAGTAAAAATATGTGGACAGTTGATCTCAATACTATTTTCATATACTGTATGTTTGAAGTAATTGTAATAACTGCAGATTCTCATGTCATTTCACGGTTAAGACTGTCTCTTGTTTAATAAAAATTCCTCCATGCTTCTTCTGTTGTGCAAACCATTCATGTGGGTAAAGTATAAGACTGTAGGTATGTTATAGTGTAACATAATATTTAATTTTTTTAATTAGACCTGAAAATCATAAATAGTTCTAGTGAAACTATGTTAATTAATCTGTTTTTTTTTCCACATGTACTTTCCAGGTCAGCTTTAAAGTGTCATGTTGTTATGGGTAACAAAACAAACAAATACTTTAGAACTTTATGGCAGCTGTCAGTGATAATAACTGACTAATGTATTTCTGTGACACCCAAATAAACAGCTTAGTCACACCTTAAAAAACAAACATCAAAATCTACATTAAAGGTAAATGCGTCATAAATCTGATGAAAGGTCCGAAAATAAACCTGTAAAGAAAAAAGCTGGGCTTTGTTTTCTTTTTCTTCCTACTAAGACCTCATGTATTCACACACCTATTCTAACCTTGCTAACAATTAAGCAATTTAACCACCAATATATCCTTCTGTTGTGTAAGCAGCAAACAAAAAAATGATGGCTCGCAGTTGAAAACAATGACAAAAAAACTTTTTTTTAATTAGTATTACAAAACTCAGACTCTATTCCTGTTTATAATAAACCACAATTTTTCCATAATAAGTGCAACCCCTTCAAGTCTAGATGTAGAAACACCTGTACTAGTAAATACTCAAAGTGGCACCTGTCACTGTCATTTATTTTCATTTGTTTTAATGTAATTTCATTAACAATATGTATAAAACAAATTCACTTAAATGAAAGAAAAAACAAACAAAACAAAAATACAATATAATATATAATATATATAAGAAAACATACTGTATGTTGTTTAGAAGAAGGTAATATATAGAGATTCTGACCCCTGGCCTACAGCCCTAAATACATTGTAAAACCAGTTTAACAGGTTTTTAGTGCTTATTTACACAACTGAACTGACAGAAAAATTGCACAAACCACCAGATTTCCAAAGTCACACATTTCACCCATTATCTAATCAGATTATCTGATTAGATAATCTGCAACTAGACAATATTCAGTATAACACTTCTTTCCAACCAATTAACTGCAAGTGCAAGTTACCCAATGTAGACTTTATAATGTGTAATTTTGATTAAACTTCCGGTAAACATCTCTTTGCTAGACTAGCTTGATTCTATTCATCCAAACCTGCGGCTCGAAGGACCTGTCTCATGTCATTGATCATGTCATTTAGTGCACCATGCAAGACATTGTAAGTTGCCTTGAAGGCCACAGCCGCATTACTAATGCTGGTTACAACAAATTTAGCATCAACTTTTTTCACTGGTTGTGTCATCGCTGTACGAAGTGTAATTGCCATTTTGTCTACCAATGCTGCTGGTAAAGGAGTCTTTATAGCTGATTTCAGCTGTAAGAGGGGCTTGTTCATTCTCTCTGACAGTTTGATGAGTGATTGCTCATTCAACCCCAAAGCGTAATGACAACCTACGAGATACACCATCAAAACCGTCTTGTCAATGGCCAGAGATATTAAAGAGTATGGGACAGCAGCACCCAGACTGGAGCTCAGTGCTGCAAGCCAAATAAACTTCTCCATAACCTTTTTTTTCTTCTCTAGCATGGCCAGAGAGCACACAGGCACAGACTGGACCAGAGCAAATCTCTTGGTTTCTGAAAGGTCTAGCTCTAGATTATTTACCAGGTCTTGGAAGTCATATTTTCCTAAGTCATAAGAGGATATCAGGAACACCCTGGGGTTTCCTAGCTCCTTCACGTATCTGTGGCAGTCCTCTCTAATCGTGCAAAGCAACTGCTGCTCATCCCATTTTTTGGTCTTCGCCATTGACCTAATGTCATTGTCAATCTTGGTCCGGACAAAATAAAACCTCTTCTGCTTTTTTTGAATCTCTTTGGCCAGAAAGACATCATTTTCCCTGAACCTCACAGAGGAAATTATGATAAAGAAATCATACGTCTCAAATTTCACTTCCCTGAGGAATTTTGTAGCGTTGAAGTTAGGCATACCAGTCCCTGGCAGGTCCCACAGTCTGACATTTGACTTTGTGGGATGGGTGTACACTGTAGCTACCTTTGTTGTTTCAGTTATTCCTGTTGGTGCAGAATTGTCATCATCATCATTCAGACCTCGAAATGCATTGATGAAGGTAGACTTTCCTGCTCCTGTTTCCCCAGTCACTGCAATATTCAGAGTCACATTATCAAGACTGTCCAATTGTTCTTTAGCCTTTGCAGCGGCTGTCTTTGGGTCATGTTCTCCCAGTCTCTGCAAAGCTCCAGAGAAATCCAAGTCAGCAGCAGAATCTTCTGTCATTATGCCTTATTAAATTCTTTACTGTTAAAAAAAATAAAATATTACATTAATAGTTAGTAACTTCAGTTGAGTGTTTTATTTTCTTGGTCATGGACAGCTATGACTTTATTTGACAGAATTATTAGTTTATGTCTCTCGTTTATATCTCATAGTTGCATTACAGTTTCCATTGTAATCACCACTTTATTTCTGTCAATGTAACTTTATATCTTACAACTGAGACTGTATATACTTTTTCTTTTTAAAACTTCTTTAATATAGTTTTTTAATCTTGAGGTAAATAACCTTGAGGAAAATTCTAAATAAAATATATTAGAAATATAAAAAGTGGGTGTGTAGTTAAACTACATACAGAAACATTTATCACAAAAAAGCTTTGTAAACTTTTTTATTGTATGAGATGAACACATACATCATTATATGAGCCTGAGAATTTTCCAGATTTCAGCATGGAAAAAAAACAAATTGTGAACAATTTAAAATTAAATTAAATCTAATAGCATGCTCCAAGAGATTAAATAAAAGTACAGTGTCATTGGCAAGCATGAACATTGTAATCCATTCTTTAAATATAATGTATGAGGATTGGTAGTGTTGTAATTGTTGTTTTATACTGCTGTAGCGCCTTAAGTTTAAGAAAGTCGCACTACAAATAAAATATGTATTATTATAATTATAAGACATGGTAGTACTTTAATCTCCTTTATAATCAGCACACAATCTAACAAACATGCTATGGCCATTAACAGAAGCAAAAAAATGCATTTATGCTCCAAAATCATTCTCCATATCAAAGACCACATCCTTAAAGAAACACATGTTTAGGACATCTGTGAATTGCTGCATAGTGTGTCCAGCTCAGCCTCTTTTCTGATTTTTCTAGCAACGTTTGCCAGCTCATTTAATCCTTCTCTCAAGAGTGAATAAGTAGTACCGAAGGATATTCCTGCAGCAGCAGCACTTCCTACACCTGGAATGAGACTTGCAACATATTCAATGGCAGCAAGGGATGTAAGTGCAACAGAGATCTTGTAATCTTGTAATCTGGCCACTGCTTTTTCTTCGATGGCAGATGCCAACTTTGATCTGGCCACATGTTCCAGCAAGGGCTTGTTCACTTTTTCTGAAAGCCTCGACAGCGAACTTTTATCCAAACCAAATGAATAGTAGCATCTTGTGAAGAAAAGCAACACAATGCCTGCGTCGCATGCTACTGATAGTCCAGGTATAGGGATGACTGCTACACCAGCAGAGGCGAGAGATGCTGCCCAGATCATCCCTTTAAACATCTTGATCTTCTTCTCGAGAGATTCAGTAGAGCACACTGGCCAGGCTTGAAGAAGAGCCAATCTTTTGTGTTCTGAAAGCTCTTCTTCAAGAGTGTTTTGAAATATTTCAAAATCATATTTCTCCAATTCAAAAGATGATATCAAGAAAACTTTGGGGTCTCCCAGTTCTTTCAAGTTTTTCTGACAATCGCTTCTTATTGCGCAAAGAACATTCTGCTCATCAAATCCTTTTTTTCTTTGCTCTGCTAAAATGTCATTGTCAATCTTGGAACGAACAAAGTAAAAGTTTTTTTTCTGTTTTTTTATTTCTTTAGCCAGCATGACATCATTCTCCATGAACCTCTCTGAGTTTAAAATAATGAAGAAATCATAGGTGTGAAACTTGACATCTTTCAGGTATTTATTTGCTTTAAAGTTTGGACTTCCTATTCCAGGCAGATCCCAGATTTTCACATTTGGCACTAAAGGATGCTCATACATGGTGGGCTCCATAGTAGTTTCTGTGACTCCAGTGGCTGCTGCTCCATCATCTTCGTCACTGAGATCTCGAAGTGCATTTATAAAGGAGGATTTGCCAGATCCTGTCTTTCCAGTCACAGCGATGTTAAGCGGGACATTCATTAACTGGTCAAATGTTTCTTTAGCTTTGGCTGTGGCCTTTTCCAGGTTGGACTCGCCTGATGCCTTTACTGCCTCAACAACAGCAGGGTCTTGACATTCCATGTTTTAAACTGTAAAAGTTATATATACTTCAACATTAACTTATTCTTGAAGCCTGATTGCTAATCATTTCTGTGATGCAGGGTTTGTTTTGCTCTTCCTAAGCTGTCAGGGTCTGCAATAGTTCTTGTCGAATGTGTGTGTTTTTCTTAAGTGTATTAAATAACAATTTATTTAATAAAACTAAAAATTGTACATAATAAAAAATTTTGGTTAGATAATACCTCCAGTGGTGTACTGACCTTTTGAGTGTATTTTAACGTTGTATTGCCCTGTGTGCTCCGCTTCCCAGTCAGGGTAGCCTAAAAACTAACCAAGATTCATAAAACAAACATTAGGAAACATATAACATAATTTGGTTTAGCAGCAAAATGAAACAAAACATATATTGATTCATAAATACGTACATTCAATTTTATTAACAACAACAACAAAAAAAAAATCAAAGATTACAAATTTGGCAATTAAATTATAAACCCACCTGTATATGGGTTAAGTACAGTTTGATAGCTAAACAACAAAAAAGTAAAAAAAGACAATGAAGCATTCAATAATATGCCTAATGTAGGAACGGGCTATAATATATAATTACAAATTTTATATTTAGCAAATGCTCTAAAAACGTATTTTTAGTAGCCTAATATAAAATTACTTTTTTCTTATTATTATTTTTCCCCCCATGCATTTAAATTCGCTTGATGTTTATTTCTGCTGTTGCCTAAAGCAATTCATGTCATTTTAAAGATAGCTATTTAGTTATATTAATGAGGAACATAATAATTTAATTAAACAATGAAACCTAAAACCAATAATAGCCTACTTACTTTTATCTTTTGGATCCAGCAGTGACCTCTTAAGAAAACGATGTAAAATGTCTGCGGAAATACTGAGCTTGTACTATCACAATTTCCTACAAATCCTGTTTTTTCCCTCACTCGCTTTAATAGGCTTCTTGCGTGCTTATGTCAGGAAAACGAAACTTAAGACAGATGAGTGACAGTCCAAACAGCCAATCAAATCATTTCAACATCACATGATTACCTTTTTTATATAGGCAACACTATAATGATAACTCTTATGATTTTTCAAAGTTGTAAATAAAACGATGATAAATTTAATGGATTCATGGTTACTACTTCAACCTCATGAATCGTGAAACAAACAAATAAGAAAATAATAAAATCGGACACACTACTTGACTAACGTTACTGCAAAACGCTTAAAAAACAGGGCTGCCAACACTCACGGATTCAGCGACTCTCACGACGCCACACATGCATTTCCTCATCAGCGAGTCTCACGACGCCACACATGCATTTCCTCACGCAATCAAAAGCACCCTCAGTTAAAACTATAATAATATATCAAATATAATAGGACATTGGTAAAATATATTTGGTAAAGGCTCCTGTGCGCTCTGGAAAGCGTCGAGATTATTTACATGTTTTCGTAGCGCTGAGCAGCGCAGCCAATCACAGTCATATCTGTTGATTTCTTCAACACCTGTGATTGGCCATTGCATTCACTCACCTCTAAACACCGGACTTTTTCCCAGCACATTTGGGAATCATCTTTCTGTAACAAGATGTAAATAAGAGAGATGCATTAATTATGAAGGAACTTTCTGACATCGCGATAACCTGAAGTAAGGGACATGTTATAGTCATTTTAAAAGCAATGGCCATTCGCGAACATTCTTCTAATCTCTTCAGAATATGAATAAAAGGGTTGCTGCTCTAACGGCCATCTACATGTGAAATTTTAACCCTTTAAAAAAAAAAAAAAAAAAAAAAACTAACTTAAACAACATAGGTTTAAATTCAGTCTTTAGGTGTTTTCATTTATGATTATGTTGAACTCCAAAGTTGGGATCTTCCCAAAAAGAGACAGAGAGTTTAAGTAAAAAAGAATTACAATTAAAGAATAAATGAAATGTCACTGAAACTGATAATCATGGTAGCTTTTCTGCAATGTTCCCAATAGGGGCCTACAGATGCAAAGATCCTGTATATCTGATTATAATGTGATGTAAAGTATCTTTTGGTTCTTATCTCAGAGAAGAATTTGGTGCACTTGTACACAGTCCCTATTAAATAAACTACAAATCAAATGATGAACTAATATGTAATATCACATTAAAATACTAGTTTGTATTTCAGATATTTAACTACTTCAGTGCTTTATGGTGGGGTAGGTTAAAATGCTGGCTCACTTTGCCTTATAGCTGCAATCTTGGGGAGGGGGTAGCTTGTTTACCATATTTAGTTAAACGATCTGCATAATATTTCAGTGTTGTTGCTAAATGTATAGCTATGCATCATAAATAGACATGGATACATTTACTCCTAAATTACTGCTAAATTTAAGACTAAAAACTTTTCAAAAAATTTTAAGACCAAAAAACGTTTTGAAAAGTAAATGGGTGCCTTCTCCTCTCCTTTCATCCTCTGTCTTTCTTCTCTTTACAGTCTGGAAGAAATAATGGGTATTTCCAAAATATATGGTCACATCACAGTAAAAGTTGGCAAGATACAAGATACAAGGTATACTTTACTCTCTCTCTCTCTCTCTCTATATATATAGTAAAGTATTACATTTGTGCGCACACACACACACACACACACACACACACACACACACACATATATATAAAATAAAAAAACAACCTCCACAGTCTGGAAGAATTTTCACTCCAAGTTAAACTCAATAGTTGGCAGCCCTTTAACAATGCTTCAGTTTCTTCGGAGTAAAAACAAGTAGGCTAAATGTTTTTATAATAAAAGCATAGACCATTTAATTCTTTATTATGTACAGTATGAGACATTTGCCTGTACATAATTAAAAATCAAATAGAAAAAATAAACAAGGAATATTCAGACTGTCAGCTAATTGTGACCAGATTTCTGTAAACAGTTTATCTATAAAAGTAAATCATTTCATCATCACATTTCTAAACAACACATTTTCTTCTATTGCTTAGATAAAATGTTTACAGGCATGTTTTATAGTATGTAAATCGTTTAACAATTGCAATTTAATTCATACATCCAAGATAATTAAGAAACATATAGGCTATTCAGAACTGTGACAGTGGCATGACCTCTTGACTGATCTCAGTCTATGATTTCAGTAGACATCTGTCAGACCTGCCACTTTCAGCACTTCTTTGGCTGTATCAGCGAGATCCTGAACTCCTGCTCGCAGAAGGTTCAGTGTTGTAGAGTAAGACATTTCTGCAGATTTTTTACTCCCTACAAAAGGAACCATGCTCCACGCAAATTTAACAGCTGCTTCTCTATTTGTCAGTGCTGAAAGCTCCTTATTACTGAGTTTCTTTTGCCCAATAGCGATTGCTAGAGGTGACTTTCGTACAGATTTGAGGGATGGATTGTTGACTCTCAACGAAAGCTTATGTATTGATTCATCATCCAGACCAAATGCGTTGTAACACTTGGTGAAGAAAGCCAGTAAAATTGCAGCATCACAAGCCATGGAAAGACCAGGCACTGGAGCCACTGCAATGGAACCAGAAGCAACGGCTGCCGACCAGGTTTGCTTCATAAATATTTTGATCTTCTCATCCAAGATCTTGGAGGAGTATATTGGCAAGGATAAAATCAGAGCATTTTTCTTGTGATCAGGTAGCTGCATCTTCAGCGTGTCAACCAGGGTTTGAAAGTCATATTTGTGCAATTCAAAAGAGGAAATTATGAAAATATGGGGCTTTGGATTATCCATCTGTTTAAGGTTTCTATGGCAGTCCTCACGAATTTCTGTAAGAACCTTCTGCTCATCAAAGTCTTTCCTTTGAGATTCTGCTTGAATGTCATTGTCGATCTTTGAGCGGAGAAAGTAGAACAACTTTTTCTTCTCTTTAATTGCTTTAGCCAGCATGATGTCGTTTTCTTTGAATCTTTCTGAGGAGACGATGAGGAAGAAGTCGAAGGTATCCAGTTTCACCTCCTTTAGGTATTTTTTGGCTCTAAATTTGGGACTTCCAGTCCCTGGCAGATCCCAAAATTTTACATTGGGCATTGTAGGATGTGTGTACACTGTTGGTGTCATTGTAGTCTCCGTCACTCCTGTGGGAGCTGCATTGTCATCGTCAGGCATCAGACCTCGGATTGCATTGATAAAGCTGGATTTTCCTGCTCCAGTTGATCCTGTAACAGCAATATTAAGTGTGATGTTGTCAAGTTTCGTCAGTTTTTCTTCAGCACATTCTGTTACTTCAGCAGAACTAATGAGTACAACATCGGGTTCTTCATATATATGGTCATCTTGGTTTTTAGGTCTTGTGTTTATAGTTTGCATCCTCTCCATGCTTTCTGATTGTAAATGCATGTTCTCTTTAACTTTACACAGAGACATATTATCTGTGTCCTCTTGTGAATTCTTGACATCTGGACACACTGCTCCACTGATCAATTCTTGGTTCTGTATCTCCATAACCTCTATCTTTTCCTCCTTGATGGTGAAATTGTTTAATGATTCACTGAGATTAGTCGTATTAGGCTTTTCTATCAAAAACTCATTTTCCATTATGGCTTGTGGCTTGTGAAAATGGTCTGTTTCCACACTGTCAGGTTGTTTTGTTTTGTGCATGTCTGTAGCTGTTACACACTCAATCATTTCCTTCGCTTCCTCATTTATCATTGGAACTGAAAGTTTTATTGCTTTTTGCTTCTCTTTATCAACAGCCTTCATGTTTTGTTCCTCAGCCTGGGTTCGCTCATTTTGTTCCTCAAAACATTTTGCATCCTGTATCATGTCAAAATGACATATTTCAACTTTTTCTGACTGATCTTGAGTTGTTTCATTTGTTATATGTATCACATCTTTCTCTGATTGCTTTACTTTAACACTCTGCTGTTTTTCTCTCGTGTGTTGTTGTTCTGTGGTCACTTCATATGGTTCCACAGCCTCGGTTTGCTCATTTTGCTCTTTAGGACATTTTGCATCCTGTATCATGTCAAACTGACGCATTTCAGCCTTTTCTGGCAGACCTTCAGTTGTTTCATTTGTTTTATGCATCACTTGTTTCTCTGCTTGCTGTTCTTTCACACTCTGCCTTTTCTCTTTTACGTGTGGTTGTTCTGATTCCTGAGCCTCGATTTGATCATTTTGCTCCTCAAAACATTTTTCCACCTGTATTATGTCAAAATGACAAACTCCAACCTTTTCTAACTGATCAACAGTTGTTTCGTTTGTTATGTGCATCACTTCTTTCTCTGCTTGCTTTTCTTTACCACTCTGTCTTTTTTCTTTCAGCCTCTGTCTTTTCTTCACGTCATTAAGTTTTGATTCGAGAATGTCCATTGATGAACTTGGTTTCTCTGGTTGTTTCTCCATAGTTTTAATGGGTTTTGATTGGATGATTCCTAGAGACTCCAACTGTTCTGTGTTTCTCTGCACATTCAACACAATTTCCTTGTGAAAGGATTCAGTGAGGCTATCAGCCACTTCTATCTGATCAGGATTGGTGTAGACTTTGAGGAAAGGGTCCATAAAGATATTGACTTCATTTGACATGATGAATCTGAAAAAGCAAAGCAACTGGGTAAATGTCAAGAAGCATTCAAGGGTTTTTACTGCCAGCAAAACTTCCGTTTGTGCCTTCGTTGTGCAGTAATAGTGCCATTGTTTTAAAGCTAATATATATCAATCTTTTATCTAATAATCAGTTCTTAGTTATTAGCTACTGTACACTAGAGGTCGCTGTTTACACATAATTTAAACGTGTGGTTTACAAACCATTCACTACAAAATATATAATGTTATTTCCATCTTCATATAACGTTATCATATAAATAAACACATTATCTTTTCCATTTTAAATTTAGTTAATATATTTCATATATTTTGACTCCTCATAGTGTTTTTCAGTTGCATTTAAAAGTGCGCGGAGTACTCTTTTTTAATGTTGCACGGACACCTGGTGGAGTAAGTTATAATACAGTATCTCACAAATGCAAAAGTACATTTCCAAAAACCACGGTAGACATTAAACAAAATGAATAATTTATTTTGCGAACGAAATCCCGCTGGAAGAGTTGAAAAAGTGAACAGACCAGCCCCATGTAGAATAAAACTTTTATTAATTCTCATAAAACTGGAACCTCATGAGCACCTACATCATTTTACAATATTTTAAGAGACCTGTTTACATTTTAAAGCAAACAAACAATCAAACCATAAAATAAATAGATTTTGATTTTGTAAAACAACATTTTGTACAATAAAACAGCATTATATGTAAGCATATGTATTTCTACACCAGCCTATAATGCTTTGCTATGTGAATCTTTCTCATTCTTTTGAATTGCTTATTTATACATACAAAAAGCATGTCCACTTTTCCATTTTTGCATTTAAAATAAGACAAACTCACCTTATCTGTGCCCAGGTGGTTATAATATCTGTAGCTCAGCATGTCTTAAAATGATGTGGTGGCTGTTTATGAAAAAGGTGAAGGTGTGCATTTAGGGTGTGGTTTGGAACAAATCTGAGAACTGAAGCTAAAAATATGTCCAGAACTAATTCTAAAAACTAATATGCTTTCAATTAAATACAAACTCAGAAATCATTGCTGTTGATTACACCAGAAAATACTCTGTAAATCCGCAAAATGTAACAAAAGTGTTAATGAATGAAATTTTGTTTATGATAATGTATGCACTTTTTAAATATACAATGAGAAAAATTAAATATTTCCTAAACATTCTATTTTATCTACATCTTTTTCTTTTTTGAAATATCTACATCTTGTTTGTATGTTGTTGTTTTTTTTAAGTAAAACACAAAGCAATTCCAAACATGCACATTTCTACATGAATGTTGTTTAGCAGGAAGTGTTTTACTGGAAGCAGATCTTTTCTTTTTTGTAATGTGAATGTCATGTATGGCAAATAGCATGCATAAATACACCTGTTGCTTGATGTTACCAAAAATGTCAATTACAATGTCTAAGCACAGATGCCTGTTTTTTTGTCAGGCAAAACAAATTTATCAAAAACTTTCAGACATTCATACTTCATGAGTAAGTATGTACTTGTATGTAAGTACTTTCTTGCAAGAAGTCAATGAAATGCTTTTTAAACCTGTATGATGTTTCTATACTGTATGATTACTTAAAGAACTTTATATATATATATATATATATATGTGTATGTGTGTGTGTGTGTGTGTGTGTGTGTGTGTGTTCCTTGTTCAGGTCTGTTTTGCAGCTTTCAGCACCTTCCATTTTAAGCCCTCTTTGAAGAAGTTTCAATGTAGTAGAACAAGATATTTGAGGTGCTCTTTTACCAGCAATGGTATGTGCATCTCATGCAAAACAGACTAATTTCAGTGTCAATATTCTTTGTTAGTATTCAGTGTGTGTAATGCATTGACAATATTTAAGTAAACAAAGTAAAGACTTTTTCCTAAACATTAACACTTTCATGTTTATTTGAACTTTGCTAAGG
Source organism: Enteromius trimaculatus (assembly GCA_032361065.1). Classification (NCBI taxonomy): domain Eukaryota; kingdom Metazoa; phylum Chordata; class Actinopteri; order Cypriniformes; family Cyprinidae; genus Enteromius; species Enteromius trimaculatus. Next base: position 10,678,001 of record JAUMHP010000070.1, read on the forward strand.
TCTTAATACACAATTTTTAAAAAAGGTTTTTATTTTTTTATTTTAGGGGATTATTCTTAGGTTTAGGTTAACCCAAAAATGAACATTGGGCTGTGTTGTACTCACCTTTGAAGCATCCTAGATATGCACTTAACAAAAATATAAACGCAACACCTTAGTTTCTGCCCCGATTTTTCATGAGATGGACTTAAAGATCTAAAATTCATTCCAGATACACAATATTACCATTTCTCTTAAACATTG
>JAUMHP010000070.1:10678343-10706475 GCA_032361065.1 Enteromius trimaculatus
TGATGATTGTTAGCATTGACATGATTTGTCAACTTCAACATGTTTCTGCGCCAACAGAACTAATCATTAATTTAATCGAAATAACAGCTAAAAAAATTAATTATCTTGAGATTTTACATTTTGTTGTGTTTACAAATGCAGTCTATGACTGTGACTAAAATTAGTTAGCAGGTTAACGTTACACATAATAAGGCTTCATATAGGCTAAAATAACACACAGTCATATTAGGCTCTGATTTTCTACTGGAACTTTGTCAAGTAGAATTGTATCCAACCATAGACTGTGTATCCAACTTATAGCCTAACTTAGGCTAGTGGCTGAGTAGTGCACAACAATAAAATTGCTACCATGAATAGGCCTGGCTGTTGTACTAATTGCAGTGTTTCTAGTACTTGTTGTGTTGCAGCTTGTTTCCTTTACATTTAGCAGAACTGGCCAACCCACATACAACAGGCTACATATTTTCTGAATAAATTACAGTAAAACGTAATTATTACGGATGTACTTAAAATATGATAAATAAAGATTATTTTAGGAGGTTTTTTTTTTCTTCTTTTTACATTTTTTATTATTTGAAATGAATTGTAAACAGAAACGAGAAAACGGTCTTTTTCGTTTGTTAAAAAAAAACAACAACGAGATTTTAGTTTTTTGGTCACGGGTAGAAAACGGATAAACGACTCAAAATTTTAGGAGGTAAACATACTGTAGGCATGACCATGTTATCGCTTTTGACATTACTACTATGCGGAACCTTATACAAGTCTTGTTTTTCAGTCCGGACTCTTGAGAGCGACGCACCATCACACATGCTCTTCAGCTGTCACCTGAATGTTTAGCCTGACACTCTGGAAGAAATAAATGCGTCTGTGCATGTAATCACTGATCACAGAAGTGCCCGTCTGAGTTTTATTTCTTTTCCCAGTATCTTTAAAGTTGTGTAAGAGAGGGGATTTATTTCTGGAGGAGTGTCCTTCACCTCGTCCTCATAATGCGACTCACTCTGCGGGCGTTGATTTCTCATGGCCGGGTGGCCCGTAAGATAGGACTCGGACCTGAGTCCAGAATGAACATTCTTCGGAACATACTCACAGGTCTGGTTCGACACGAGAGAATAGAGACTACGAGAGCCAAGGCCGACGAGGTTCGCTTCTATGCTGAAAAGGCAAGTACAAAACCCCGCTTCAAGTTTCAGTATAATTATAATAATAATTCGGATTAATGTTACTCTTCTGCTCATTATATATATATTTCTATTAGGGCTAATAAGGATTGTAAATACATATTCTTAGGATTTAAGTCAAAACTATAAAATGTTAAAATTGGCTAAAATACTAAAAATGTGGTAAATGTGACAGTTTAAAATGTTAGAAAAAGCAATTTAAATTGCAATTATGAGTGAAGTTTAAATTCTCTAAAACTAGAATGCCTTGTTTCTGTTTTGAATTTCTGTTTTTTGTTTTTATTTTTCTAGTTGATTGATTATGCTAAAAAGGGAGATACTAATGAAAAGTCAATGAAAATGGCTGATTTCTGGCTCACGGTAAGATTTATATCCTTGTTCACACTATATACACACACCGATACACCCAGTCATGTGAAAAAGCCTATTAAATTCCTTAATTTTTCTTAAAAAAATAACAAAATAACAGGTTCTTTCCAGATCTTGTAAAGAAAATAAACACATGGCATTGCAGTGTATCGTTGTTAATTTAATATAATTAAATATAAAGCCAAAATGGAAAAGCTATTGGTGATGAAGTTAGGACACCCTTACAGTTAAGATAAGAATTAAGAGGGTAAGTAGCAGTCAGGCACTGCTAATACTTTTGATTAACTGATCATCAGCAAGTGTGAGCGCCGCTATAAAAGCAGATGTTTTGGCAGTTTGCCTGTCTGGAGCCTTCGTGTACGTGTTACACAATGCCAAGGAGGTATGGCGTGTTTGGAAAGCTTGCCAGAAGAAAGCATCTTCTATTTAAAAACAAACAAACAAAAAAAAAACCTTTGCATAAACAAATGCCCACAAACCCCAATAAACGGAAGCAACTTTATAAAGAAAAGTGGGTCTAGAATAATGTGACTGATGAAGTCAAACAGTGGATCTGCAGGAATGTCAGGCATGGTTTTTCCATCTTGGCTTTATTTTTGTTCAAATAATGACACGGAGTGATGTCATGTGATATTGTTCATCTGAGGCTTTATTTCCAATTTTTGAGACTTTCCAAGGACTATATATATATATATATTTCCTTCTACAGAAAACAGTGGAATTCAAAAGAGTGTCCTTATTTAACGTTTATGTGTTTATATTTCTCCATTCAGGAAAAAGATTTGGTCCCCAAACTTTTTAAAGTTCTGGCGGTCCGATTTGAGAATCATAAAGGTGGATATACACGCATGGCCCGCCTTCCCAACAGGGAGAATCTGGACTGTGCTGCTATGGCGGTCCTGGAGTATAAAGGCAACCCTTTCCCGCCACTGTTCCCCGTAAGACGTGTGAATGAACTGAACTTACTAAACCAACTTCTGAAAGCATACAGAGAAGAAAAAGCTCAAATGGTGTCTCAGAAAAAGGATTAATGATCTTTAAACACTGTATTTCTACATTATATTCCATGTAATAAACCAGTATACATTTCATTAAAATGTCCTCTTTGTCGTGTATGAATGGTTGTTGCTTAACATATCCATGACTTTTTAATATATTCAAAATGTATATGACTGAATTAGATGTCCTTTTAATTACTTTTAAGTTTTGCCTTAAGTACAATTCAAATGGTCCTAGAGTATATTTGAAAATACAAATATTCCATGCCACATCAGCTTTTAGATTTAAAATAATTGTGTATATTATATTACACGTAAGAGCAGAGAAATATTGATAGTACCTAACTCTACAATGTGATCACTGATTTTTGAGTACTGGAATGAAACAACATAAATATAAAAAGGCTAGAAATCATGTTTAGAAATACCAATAGAAGTTCCTGCCAGTATAGGACATTATGATCAGATGTAAAATCAAATCAAATATTAATGACAAATAATGAATGATGTACAACTACATGTTTTTCGGCACAATGATTTGTTAATCAGTTGGTTGTACTACAGTTAAAGGATAACAATTACTGTAGCTGCCTTTATTGCTAATCAAACTGCAAAATGACACACAAACAAGCCATTGTTGTAAAACAGACCATTTTAATTTGGCAAAAGGGTATGCACTGCCAAGTCATTTGACACTTAAAATGCATTCAGTATGAACAGTGCAACAGAAATGTGCTTAACTGAATCGTTCTGTGCTCCCCAATGTGATGTGCTAATATATCTATCATACATTCAAAAAGTGTGCTCTCTCATCTCTGCTAGGTGTGCACACTCACTGAAGAGAAGAAAAAAATCATGGCAAAGCCTTTTATAATCGCCTTTTCTGATGGCTTCCAGACTGAAGTAGTTCACTGGTTTATTAAAGGCCCAAGCACATCCAAACAATCAAACCACGGGAACCTAGATATAATGATTCTTCAAGTATGTTTTTTCTCTTTTAAAAAAAAATCAAATATAAATATGTAATTATTATGTACATAACTTATAGGATTATATGTAAATCAGGTCAATTTAAGATGGAGATTATATAGGATATGTCGATATATAACAAATACGACCAAAAGAAACAAAAACCAACAGTGATAAAGGACATTTTACAGGTAAAACCTTCACATTTTACTTGCCTTTCACTGTATTGCATTATGGTTGCGTGTTCACGGTAATCAAACAAGTGTTTTAAAACAGTAAAGTGCTCCATGCTGTCAATACAAAGTGTTTCTGTAGGAGTAGAGCTATATTTTCACCAGACACTCAAGTAAACAAACCTTAAGACAGCTCGGACTGAATGAATTTACTTTCTACTCACTGACAGAAGAAAAGCGGATCTCCACATCCGCTGAAGACCGTTGTGAGGGTTATTAAATGTACAAATGCGTAACGAAGTTTGAAGAAATTGAATCTGAACTCAGAACGGTTCAAATAACGTTAGTCTTTTTGAGCTCCGCACACCCCTGCACATAATTGACAATACAGGAAAAACTGAGATAAAGATGACCATCCGCTTGCGATAAATATTCTCTGCGTACTGTATATAAACAAGTGTGTACTGCATACAAAACGAAGACCGCTAGTTGTGAAAACTAGGCACACCCAAAATTACATTGAATATATCAGAATGTAGACAAAGCACAGACATGCATGGTTTACAAAAACTGCCTAGTTGCTCCACAAAGTATCTTGTCATTGCAGTTTAACATCAGTTCGCTAGCTGTATTCGCTTTTATTCAATGTGAATAAAAATATATAAATCTTAAATTATCTCAACTTTACAGACAAAATGTTTACATAAAAAAAGAAGAAAATTGCGAGGCAGATGAATACTTTGTTCTGTTGCATTAAAATGGCATGGAAATACAAATATTAACGGCACCACTTGAAATGAACGAAGCATTAAAAAATATGTCAAGAGCTCACTGTACTGTTACTGTACACATCGCTATCCTACTGTCACATTAAGCTTGAAATATCTATACTCTAGATTCACCGCTGTCTCCTGTCACTATTGCACTGCCTGTATATTAACTCGTCTCACTCAAATATTTATTGCTTCTTATTTTTTAGGGGCTGTGTGAGCAGGTTATGCCCCACTCTCTCTTGACGTTCTGCAGCTTGCGTTTCTCTTTACAAATTCAAAGATATGGATGTTTGGTAACTTTTTTTTTTGAAAATGGCTTTGCTTTTTCACGCTTGCCTTAACCTAATCTATTAAAATATTGAACTCTTTTCCACCTCATAGATGTTTGAAAGTAGTTTCCGCATGGCCCGTTCCTCTGTGGCCCGCTCTAGGCACTGGAGCCCATCCCCATGGCCCCTTGCATACTAAAATACTCAGTGAAGTGGGACGTTAATCTGGGAGGAGGGGGAGAGTGTGCGGAGCTGCGAGGTGGTATGGGAGGAGGAAGAGGGGAGAATGTAGACGACAGGTCCGCCGTTGTGGTGATGATCTTGTGCTCGCTGTTCCTTGGCACTTCCTGTCCCTTTCGAGCCACTGTCTCGTCTATCGTCTTCACAGGGTCCTCAACAGAGAAACATGACACTCTTACACTCTTAAATGAACTTTTGCTGAAAATATGCTCACCCTCAGGCCATCCAGTTTGTTTCTTGATCACCACTGAATCCTCTGCAGTGAATGGACTTATTTTGACGGCACCCAAACAGCTGATTTAATCACCACTACACTACACCACCATTACTTTGTATACTTTTCACTTGGTACTTGATCTGCACATATTTCTCTTTTGTTGAAGCATTTAGTTTTTTACCCGTTTTGGTGTTTTAGTCAGAAGCAGTGGTTTAAAAATAAAAAAAATGTCCTTGAGATTGCTTTGTTTATTGCAAAAAAAGGCAGCTTTCTGCTTAAGACATTTATTGGTGGACTGGAGTTTACTGGATTACTTGTGAGTTACTGTCATGTTTTTATCAGGTTTTTTTTGCAAACTCTCATTCTGACAGCACCCATTTACAGTCAGTGGTGATCAAGTGATGAAATGTACATTTTGAATTTGTACATTTCTCCAAATTTATCCCAATCAAGCAATACAATTTTTGGCTGAACTTTCCCTTTAAAATAAGTGATGTTGATAAATAAGTTTCGGGAGGAGTGCTGACACATGATTTGCTACAGCTTTAACCAATCCCCTATTCAGCCTAATTTCCCTTCAGTCAATCTAATTCATAAGCCTTCCCCTTAATTAGTCCCCTTTTTCCTCCCTTCCTTATTTCGTTATGCATCCCTCCTCCACACCTTCTCCGCCATTTATTTCGTATATTCCTCCAGGGGCGAGCGGGATTCGAGCCGGACGTCGAGCTCAGTCCTAGTTAGGGTTCTACCCCCTAGGGTTCCATCTTCTATGGCTTGCTCCCTGGACAGCACGCCAAATACGCCTAAATTGTTTCATGAAGAACCTTTCACATCAGTGGAACCTTTCCATTGCAGTTTTTTGGGTTTTTTTTGAGCAGAAAAGTTTTTTTTTCAAATTCCGGAAAATGGTTCTTTCAACCAAAACTGGTTCTTTAATGGAACCTTTATTCAAAAAGCTGCCAAGCCTAATTATATTATCATCAAAATAAGCTCACTTATACTCAACTCTAATCTAATACTCACTGAGTGGATGGAGAAGAGCTCTGTGAAGTTTGGCTGAGAGTCTCCCAGGAAGGAGCTATTCCCATAGGCATGATGAGGGAAGCTTTCCGCCCCCATGCCCTTAGGACTGGAGAGAAGGATTCCAATCTGTGACGTCCTCACATGGTAGGGAAAGTTCTTATTGGCTGCTGATGGACGTGTGATGGCCTAAAGCACAGGATTAGTCACGTTTGATTATATTATTAGTCTAAATAAATGAAGTAACAATAAACAACAGCAACAACAACAAAAAAGTCATACCAGGAAGACGACATGGGCATAGAGATGAATGCCAAGTTGGATGCCGTTCACAATCTTTTCCCTGGCCCAGCGAGAGATGCCAAAGTTGGCAATCAGAGCCATGACTGGCACAGCAAAAAACCTACAGGTGAAAAAGTCATGGATGAAAAGAGGAACATAAGCTTTATACTGTCAATCTTCTTAACAGATTTACAAAGCCTGTGGAGAGCTTTGAGTCAAAGTAGAGACAAACAGTTTCAGTCAAGTCTCATGAAAAGACTTATCTGAAAAGTTAAGCTTAAAAATTGTTTCACATTTCCAATGATTCAAACCCATGCCTTTGATATCAGAAGTGTCACCCTCAGACACCTTACGTGACATGTTGAACAAAACTTTTAACCTGGAAAAGTTATCGCTCTGTTATTGTACTCTTTATACATTTGACTGTTTTGTATGTTGAAAACATCTTGTACATTAAGTGGTGTTTACAGCACTATTAAAGGAGCGTCACGTCTTTCCATATTGTGACATATCCATTCCATATTGTGAAAGAAATAAATGTAGAACAGGGAATTGGTTTTATGAATAAACTTAAATATGCACAGATCAGTCAGTAAAATAAATAACACATTTAGAATACATATAGGGTGAATTTTCAAGTCAAAGTGCTTTTACCAGCAGTTAATGTTGCATGTGAAAACAAATAAGCAGATTTGTAACAATTTATGTTCCCTCTTGCACATTCATGTTTTGTCATCCAATGAATTAAAGCAATGGAAAGAGCTTCTGGTTTTGTATTACAGTAAAACTCACCACAGAGTGTACGCGGTGAAGAAGGGGATGTAGAAAGGTTGTTTTTCAGGGTAGTGTTTGAGGGACACCAGCACAGCGTAGCAGAACCATACGTAGGCAAGCAGCTGCAGACCCATTAGACCGTACCCTGCAGGGCTGTCATAAGCATACAGCACCTCGCCTGGATCAAAGAACTACAAACACACACGCAGTGGGAGTGGGAACAGGGAAATCACCGCCCTTGGCAACCCATCTGTATGACTGATGGTTTTAAACCCGACCATGGCACAATCTGTTAGGCTGCATAAGTGGAAACTGCTGGAACATTCCTTAAATCCAAACATCTAAAGCAGCATTAAAGCAAAGGGTGACATTGCAACAGGAGCTATTCAGTGATACCGCAAGTGCTTATCTGGGTCATTCTTTCTCTCTCTCTATCTATCTGTCTATCTGCCGGGTTTCATTACAGCAAACTACAGCAGCACGACATGCTCATGCTGAGTAACTTCATCTCGCAGCCTTACATTATGTATAGAGTGGAGTAGCTCTCAGGTGCTGCATGAGAAACTGCAGCTGATAGTGCTCAAAGATGATGAGTCCTCATACGTTTTTACACATTAGGTAATATGGAAATTAATAGACATTTCTGGCACGGAATGATCTTTCTCTGTGTTTATCTATGCACCTTTTTGTGAGGGTTATCTATGGTATATTGCCTGTATTCATCATTTCAACTGCAGTAATTTTAGCAAATTCTATTTTTAAAAAATTCTGAAAACTAAATTACAATATAACAGGTTTTCACATTTTTCAACACTTTCCTTAAAGACTTTATGCCTATTCTGTATAAAATATATTATAAAGGGTTAATAATGGTAACTGTGCATTAGAATTATTCATAATATGCGTTGTAATACATATCTTAAATAATTAATTAATAACCAAATTTATAATGCATAGTGTAACAATAAAAAATTGTTATAAAAAGTGTTATAATGTATTTCCTGTTTACATTACATTTGTACAATGCATTATAAGGTGCATTACAAGGCATAATTAATGCAGTAAAGCTACATTCATAAAGCATTAAGTGCTTATTTCAATAAAAGGATAATTATTATATTGTGTTAATTAAATTAATTCAGCAACAGTGTACAGTATATTACCTACAAAACCATCAGAAAGTTTGGGGACAGTGACATTTTAAAATGTTTCTTGATTTTTTTTTTTTTTACACATTTTAAAAAGTAATTTATTGATTAGCAGTTATTATTACAGTCACAAAATCCTTCTGAAATCCTTCTAATTTGCTAATTTAGTGTTCAAGAAACGTTTCTTATTTTTATCAATGTAACACTTTTGGTTTTCCTTTTTTGGTAGGAACTGTAATTTTTTTTTTTCAGGCTTCCTTGATAAACAACAAAAAGCAAAAATCAAAGCAGCGTTCTTTTGACACAGAAACAGAAAAAGTATTTCTTTCAAAAAATATTTTAAAAAGTAATTAATAAAAATTAATGTATCTTTCAGTAAAGTACAAAAATAAAATAAATAAATAAACCCCATTGACCTTAAACTCTTGAACAGTAGTGAATATTCAGCTTATACTGTGAGCCTAAAAGAAAAAGGTTAAGTCAATAAGATCTTACCTCTGCTTCATAAATGAAGAGGATGATGTATGTGATGGTGTATACTGTCATATAAATGGATAGTTTCACAGAGCCACTGTGACTTATTCTTGCCCTGGATATCAAACAGAGAAAAACATTATGTTATCTTCTTTGGTCAAAAGCCATGGATCACCTGCATACATCAGCACAAAAAGTAAGTACATTCTTGAATTCAGCTCATACTTAAATTTGGATGCAGATTTGTCTTGACATCTGGGTCACATTAGCATGATTAGCCTTGTAAGTCATTACCCACATTATGTGAGAAGTACAACCTCCTACCTGGTGACTGTGAATCCCTTCCCCAGGAGAATCAGCATGAGCAAGAAAATCAGGAAGCTCACAGAAAAGAGTAATTTCCCTGGAGAGAGGAAGAGAGCCGCAGAGAGTAACACAGGTGACCACAAGTAGGTTACGAATCAGGTCAGCTTTTAAGAAGAAATCCAGTCACAAGCACACACATGCGTGATGCTAAAACTGAGTGTACTGCATTGCAATACTGTTTAGCACAATATTATAATAGTTAGAAAAATTTGTACTTTTATTTCAACTACTTTTTTTTTTTTTTTTTTACAAAACCCTTTACAGTAAAACTTTTTTTTGTAAAATAACAAAAAATAACCCTTGAGAATTATATAAGACCACCTGATAATGAGTATCTGACTCATAAAGTGTTTTTCTTACCTAATATCTTGAGACTGCCGTTCCCAACGCCATCTCTGGCATAAAGGCCCCAGTAAATGCAAAAGAAAAGCAGGCTTAAGACTGAAAGAAAGGAATTAGAAAGTAAAGGATGCCAGAGATAAGAGAGACGAGAGAGGAGAGAGATAAGTCACAGCGGCAGGCGTGAGAGCACGGAGGAAGAAGTTGAATGTGAGGAAGAGATAAGGATGAAAGAAAGGAGGGATGACACAAGAGATATTGTTATGCACCCAGCGTCGCAAAGCCTAGTGTCATAAAAATGTGTGTGTTTGTGTTTATCTATATGAGTGTGTGCAGTGGCCTTTCTCACCCTCCACTCCAGCCGCAGTCATAAACATCTTATAGGTCGTGTGGAGCAGCTGTCTTCCCTTTAAATTATCTTAAAGAATTACACAGAAGAAAAGAGTTTGAGGAGAAATTAGTAACCAATGCAGACAGACACATAGTATCTGTAGGTCTGTTTATCTGGAGGAGGTGGCTAAAAATATCTTTTGATTTAACACTGAATAATAAGACTTGCAAATTATGCACTGAGACCAACACATCTAAGGTCTTTTATACCTCCAGGACATGGAAACTCACAAGCAAAATAACAAGATAGTGTAAACACAGTGGCGAAAATAACCAAGAACGTGATGTCTGTCTCCAGGATGCCTGAAACACATAAGCAGAACAAAACAAGAACAGTCACGATATAAGAATGATAAATGTAAAATCATTTACTCTCTCTCTCGCTCTCATTTCCGAGACTGCAAAATCCATACAGTATAACTTTTCATTACAATACATGTTAACCAGAGGACGAAATATATATTCATTAGTACTATTTTTTTATTTAATGCACATATTACATAGAATAGTGAACATGACAAATCAGTTTCTTTCTTTCCGTTTTGTTTTCATGAAACATGGCACATACAGTAAAAACAAGAACATGCTGGATTTGTTATTGCCCTTGTGCCAAAGTCGTACAAAGTCGTGTAATGGACTGGAATATTTTCAGTCAGCGATGAAGCACTTATCTTTTTCTTATCCAAAGCCGTAGTATAACAGACTTGAGGTGTATCCCAATTTACAGTAATAACGTGAGTAGTGTGTTCTCATGTTTTTTTTGGAATACCTGGATGATGCACTTAAATCACAGAGAAAAAGCAAGGGATGTTGGACTCTCATTAACTCAACTGTCACAGCTTTAATTAGCGGAGGAGGGGGAGCTAGCAGCCTTTGATTATAAATGACAAAATAACCTAATACAATTCACACACTACACACTTCAGTGCATAATGTAGAGTGCACAGTATTTGGTACGCAGCTTTATAATATAGTGCAATTTTTGTTTCTTATAGGTCATTTTAGAGCTTGAAAGCCCATGACTCTGGTCACTTGACTGTGACTGTAGATAGTAAATTACCAAAGACGGTAAAAAATTATCATTGTTTTCACAATAATATTAAGCGTTTTATTTAACAGTTATAATAATCCAAAATGTTATTTGTTAATGTCAAAATGCAATAATATCTCACAATATTACAGTTTTTACTGCATTTAAATAAATGTATCATTGGTCAGGGTAAAATACCTTTTTTTTTTTTAAATGTTAAATTATTGTACTGACCCCACACTTTTGAAGGTAAGTATATCTAATACTGTAGATACATATTGCTATGCTTTCACATACTGCAAAATAAATTCCTCTGACTTTCAGTAATGTCTTACCAAACTCATCTGCAGAGAAATGCTGGGTCCAGAAGGACTGTCCATTGGTTAATGTCATTTCATATTCCAGCTGCAGCCCGTCTCCCTGTGTTGCATGAGGCAAAAGAAAAAGAGGGAATTCAGAGGAGAGAAACATAGGAGGTGTAAAACAGAGAGAAAAAAAGCTTCAGAGACCATACAAACACAGAGTGCACAAACAGATCTTTGGGCTATAAAAGACTTCAAAGCAGCACAGTTTCGAGCTGTTGAGAGGATTTCGGCCCGGCTTAATAAAAGAGAAACACTTTGATTTCACTTGGCAGGAAAAACCCATTCCCTCTCCCGCACTCCAAAAAGGTGAGGAGCATGAAAAGCATGCCCTATCACCAAATCAATGTGGCCAGAGATGGAGAGGAAAGAGAGAGAGCGGGACAAAGATATAGAGCTGGAGAGGCACCGAGAAAAGGCTGCTAGATACAAACAGAATGAGCATGAAAGGCTGGAGTGAGTAATCAAGTTACTGTAACAGAAGTTACGAGATACAGAGTATACGACTGGCCAATGAGAAAGGAAGTAGGAGAGAGAGGAGAAGAGAAATTGGCAGCAGACGCAGAAAAGCTCCCTTAGGGACAGTGCTTTACTTCAGTCCAACAGAATTTAGCCCTACGTCCATCAGTCTGCCTCGATCCATGAAACAACCCTTTACATTTTGCCCCCATTTATCTAGCTAAAACCCTTTCACATCGTGTACCTCTCCAACACTACATGCGCATCACTTCAAGCAGCTACAAAAGGAATCACTCACTGCCTCCTGAAGAAGGGCCAAAGCAGAACTGAGCCTCTTCGTGCTCACACTTTAGAGTAGGTAACACATTTGTTAACTATTAACTACGACTGTTCCCTCAATAAATCCTTTATTTGCTGCTTATTATTAATAGTTAGTAAGGTAATTGTTAAGTTTAGGTAGGATTAGGGATGTAGAAAAAGGTCATGCAGAATAAGGCATTAATATGTGCTTTATTAGCACTACTAAATGGCTAATATTCTAGTAATATGCATGCTAATAAACAACTAATAGGTAAAATAAAATGTCTATCTATATATCTATCTATCATCTGTCTATCTATCCATCCATCCAATTATCACTGCAATGTTTCTGTAGTTATATAAAAATAAATTGAATGTAAACCATATTTAGACTATAATCCATTTAGCAAAAATGCAGTGTATAATTCATAATATTATTATTTTGTACTATTATGATGTTTATTCATATTTTATACAAGCTTTAATTTTACATTATTGTGTGTGGTTTTTTTTATATTTTGACATTACATTTCTCGTTTTTGTTTAGGTTTTTAAGAACATTTACATCAGTGTTCATTAAAATTGACATATCTTTCATACATTTTCAATCAATTTTTAGTCAATAAACACCAACGCTGCAGTATATTTAAAATATTATTATTAGCATTTTATCATATAAAAAAGACATAGTATGATATTTTACTCTTTGATTTTCTCAGAAACTCACAGTAAAAGGAAACAGCAACACGGCCGACTGATTTGAATTTCACACAGATCTCATTTTCATTCACAAGATACAACTTTAATCATATGCTTCACAGACTAACCATTATATTGTTTGATATGTTCATTAAAAATTTGTTTTACCCTTGTACTTCAGTATAACTCTCTACAATTAGTTATTCATTCTGTGGTCATTAATCATGCCTTTCTGAATACAGTAGTCTGCTCCAGGCACATTTCCAGTTCCTCGTACATTGTTTACTGTATCTCCACTCACCCCACACTTGCTGAGCGCAATGTACCACCATCTCTCTCTGACAGAACGAAAACTTCGACCTCCTACACAACTCAGCATCTCTTCATTACCTTCGCCTTCCACCTGACAGAGGCAGACACAAAGTCATAAGACTGTAAACAGAAGCAACTTGCAGTTGTTTATCATTGATCCAACAGAGATCAGTTATAATTCCTTGTTGATGGATCTTCTATCCCGGTTTAATATGCAGAGACAGGAGTGAGCCATTAATCAAAATATGTAAATACAATGGCATGTTTAATTATGTTTGTCTGATTAAGCTCAACCAATGGCAGAATGGGGGTGTGTTAGGGACATACTACTTCAAGCCTAAAGGACTCACACACAATCACGCAATATTATAATTTTAATAGCTTTTTTCTTACCATGCAGCCAGACCAGGTATAGCGGGTGGTCAGGTTGATAACCTGGTTATTTTCAGGCCTCAGTACCGACTCTTTCTGGTAGCAGTCCTGTAGAGCACAAAACCCCTCCATTAACTAACACGCTAGGATAGGATTTCAAACACCCTGTAACAATAACAACAGCTGAAGTAGTAAGTAGCAGATTAGTACTAGAGGAGTGCGGTGAAGAGCAGGGGCTTCCTACAAGCACTTTTTCATAGAGTCCCGCAATGCAGATCCTGCCACGGGGAGGGAGAAAATGTGCTGGATTTAAATACGCACATGCACTGACACTTATGTCTTTTTGGAGACTGGATTTGGACTTTTAATCCGCAGAACACTGCTGACATTTCTCCTTTAATCCTCACACTTTCTACTGACGCGGAACGCACGCATTCATGCTCGTGGTCTCTGTTTGTTCACACGCACACACCGTCTGTCAGCACACTCAATATTTTCACACACACAACACAAAGTCTGACAGTGTGTGTCTCACCTTGTCCGGCCTCTTGTACACAGCTGGCCACTGAGAGCTTTCATCAAAGTAGAGCAATATGTTCTGACAGCATCGGGACTATCGGGGAAAAACAAGCGTAGAGGGAGGAAGAGAAAGACAGGATAGATGGATAGATAGAGAGAGAGAGAGAGAGACGAGGAGAGATTAATACTTGAACTGTCTATGCCATCTAGAAAGTTAAAAGATATATTGGATCTATATAGAGATTGACTGACAGGAAGAAAGATGATAGGCACAGTCTGACATAATTTAGTGATCAAACCTTTAGGGTTTTTAAAATCTAAAATGCACACAGTTTCCTGTAAGGGGCAGGTTTAGGTGTTGGGTCAGTGTACGGCAATACCATATACAGTTTGTACGGTATAAAAACCATTACGCCTATGGAGAGTCCCCATAAATCACAAAAACCAACATGAGTGTGTGTGTGTGTCCAAATGTCCTCACAAGGATAGTAAAACCTGACATTTCTGACATCAGTGTTTTTAAAGATAAACTAATTGTAGAAACAAATGAAATTAGCATGCATTATTTAGTATCTAATAGAATTTAAATCTAACAATACAACAGTAAATGGTGATAAATATGCTACTGATGTATTATTCATCAATGAAAGCATTAAAGATTTAGTGCAACATTAGTAATCTGCTCATGAGTAACAATTCAAATACAGGTCTTTAAGTTTACCTTGGGGTATCGGAACTTAAAGTTCAGTCGGCCAAAATCAGTCAGGAAGCAAAATCTTGTGAGGAAAACCCAGTCCTGTGGAGAAGAGGGGAGGGAAACAGAAGGGAATCAAATAGTAATGTCGCTGTGGTTGTGTCTGGACAGTAACCTTCATTCTGAGCGACATTCATGCGCTGTTTATTTGGAGTCCCACAGCAACCGTACCCGTGCCAGCAGCAAACGCACATCTCGTGAGACTTTCACAGAACGGCTTCACCATCCAGACATGACATCATTTAGCAGACAAAGCAGCTTACAGCACATTTATCAGAAGCACATTTCCCTTGGAGCTTCCTCAGTGACACAATAGTGATGGACCATAGCTTGCAGCAATCTTCTGCCTCAAATCCCTGAGCCTAACACCCCAAAAATCTCATCTGCTAGAAATCTGATATCATGCAGCCATAACGGTTTAAAAATCTTTATTTCACATTGTACTGTAACAGCTGAAGGGTTAATACGTTTCAGGGCTGGTCTCATCTCACACACTCTCTTAAACTTACTCTAACCGACACACACGCAGTCAGTGAAGTGTAAAAATGGCACTAAGTGCGCTCCAGCTTTCAGCCTCTTGTCCATATTAACTTCTCCCTTCAGTGTCTTCTGTTGGTGGTTTCCATAACAACAGGTTTCCTTGACAATACAAAGACCAGCCTTAAGACTCTCTGACCCAGAACTGAGCCCAAATAACCGCGTCACATGACCAAGCCTCTGAAAGAGCACCTTGTCTCTCTAAAACAGAAGCACACGTAAAAGAACACCTATGGTCAGTCAGCCAGTTAAAAACAAAAAACATCCGCTCAAAAAAAAAAAAAGAGAAAAAAAAGCCTTCAATGATACAAAAATCGAAGTACTATTGTCATGGCAACCGACACATAATGCACTTTGCAGCTATAGAAACCAGGAGAGGACGGACTCTGTCTAAACCCCCTTGTATCCCGAACAAATGTCCTCAAATCCCAGTTTTTATAACCAAAGGACTTCACAACATTGTTTCAGTCTTTGTTCCCATTCCCATCTGTCACATTTCTCATGTAATTGCTCAGTCAGATCTAGTTTTTGTCTCATTCCCTTGGGGTGGAAAAATAAATATGGAGGGTTCAGTACAAGTTAAGCTCAGCTAAAAGAATGTGTAGCATAATGTTGATTACCAAAATAAAAAAAAACTCCTTGTTGCATGTAACAAATATGCATCATTACATGCGAGTAACCCTAAGCCTAACCTTAACCATATAATAAGGATGTGTAGTTCATTAATATCATATAGTCCTTAAATACATGATTACACTTTAGTTTAATCCAAATCTGAATTATACAGAGGCATTTAAAGTGAATGTGAAAAATACAGAAAGTTTTATGTATTTCAAACGTATAACCACAGATGTGCAGACCGCTTGAGTGAGAAATGATTACCAACCTTTTCTTTGATATGTGAATTAATATCCAGTTTTACTTTTTCTGTTTAACTCACATTAGGTCATAAAAAGTATTTAGCAATTCATTACAGGCCCTGTTGTACATCTATGCATAAAAGTATTGTTCCTTCATTTTATCTCTTTAATTTTCCTTCATGCTCATTCAATGTGATGAAATAATTGCTGCAATAACGTTTCGCAGCACAGTCAGTCTCACTGTTTGCTTGCTTCAGGCCAATATATTTTTTGCACTATGTGTCTATCAAATAATAGCCAGTGGCTTTCATAAGACTCAGTGCAATCAAATAACTCTCCAAACAGCTATTAACAAGTTTCTTTTCTATTTAAAGTTATATCCAAATTTACTATTATGTAGCTGTGACAATAATGGTATAATGAATGTAAACATGATTTAAATCATTTGAATGCTCTAGTAATAAACACGTAATAGTTTAACACAACAATTAATCTCAGTGCTTTAATAAAATATATTATTTTTTAAATGAATTAAATGACATTTATTCTTTTATACTAAATTATACTGTATTTTAAGTATTGAAAAAGAAGATTGAGGTGATTGTTTACAAGGGTAAACTCATCCTTGTATGGCTGCACAGCAGAATGTGTATGTTGTGGTGCAGAATGAGCCATAAAAAGTGTCACTATTAATCCCTGCCATCCGTCTTTTTCACCCCACAGATACTGCATTGTAATACAAAGTCATTGAATCAGCCAAAGGGAGGGTGAGAGACACGGCACACAGATACTACATTTATCAAGCATTATAGCCAGATGCAGTATCCGGTCACTTCACCGAATCAGTGGTGGCCTCACCTCTCTCTGTCTTTCCGGATCTCTGTCCGCTCGCTAAGCCTCATTAAGAATTAATTACCAATCAACTAGTCATGTCACCCCAGGTCCACTGGGCTTTTAAATGATTCATTACTTAAGTTACACAATGAAGCACTGCATAAATACACTCACATGGGCTGACTACACTAGCACACACACAACACATCGAACTGAATGCCCCTAGAAATGCCGGGGGCAGTGTTAGTTGCCCATAGCTGGTTACCTACACAACCCTCTTGCCAGACTCGGTTTAGAGGAAGGAGTAAACACACAGAAAAAACATACATATAGTCAACTTAAACTAAATTTGGAACTATAAAAAAATGTGTTACTTGCAATAAAATAAAATGAAATATAAAAAACACATTTTATTGCAGCTAGTATGTACTTGATGTATTAAAATAACTACATTTTATTAATAAAATAATAATACTACTAATAATAAAAAAACAAGAAAATTTGTAAAACTTTAAAATTAAAATTGAAATTATATATATATTTACTGCTTCAAAATATTGTTTGATTAAAAAATTAATAAGAACTAAAAAAGGATAGATAGATAGATAGATAGATAGATAGATAGATAGATAGATAGATAGATAGATAGATAGATAGATAGATAGATAGGTCTTTTGTATTTCACACAAACATGTTGAACTTGACTAAACCTCTCAGTAATGTATAAGTGTATGCGTCCATGGCAGTGTAAAAGAGCGACCTTGTAAGGAAATAAACAGAAGAGAGATTAATGGACTATTTAACCATCTTATACAGAGACCCAAAAGAGAGCAGGATCAGCACTTATATACATGCAGGAACCGTTTGTTGTTACATTACCCACAGCAAACACAGGACAAGACTCATCTACAACTGCCAAATTTAATCGGAAGAGACAACCATATACTTAATCATAATTTAAACCAATTAACTCGCTGTAAAAATCGACATCAGTGAAATTAGAAAAAATAAGCAGTCTCTGGTAGTACTGAGAATCACTTTAAGGAGTTCTTTATAAGCTGACAATGCTTTATGAAAAGAAGAAAAAAGTTCCCTCATTTCTTTGTATTTCCTCATTTATGTTCATTAAATCATTCTGATGAAATAAGAGCTGCACTTACTTCTTGCAACAAAATCAGTTTTGCTGTTTACTTCAGGCCAACATTTACTTGTGCCATCAGATAGCCCACGTTTCCCAAAAGGCAAACTGCAATCAAAACAGCAGACAGCTAGGCTACTAAAGATAAAGAAAACTGTATATGCCATAATGCACACTTCTACAGCAATACATAACGCAAATTCTTTATTTCCAAGTGAATTTTCGACTTTGTTTGAATTAGGCTGTGTTCTCGCACATGAACACACATCACACACTCTCGCACCTTTATGAGCACAGCTAAGCAACCCTAAATCTGTTTGGACACCAGCCTGCGATAACTGTAATTCCACAGTGCTGTTGTGCCACCAGAAGAGCATCGTCCTGGTCGACACACACCTGTAAAAGCGGAAGGGAGGGTGTAAGTTAAACGTCGGCAATACGCCGTTTAAAATGTGTTTTTTTGTGCCTGGATGACGAATTACGCTTTCATCGGCTCAATAGCGGCGAGTAATGATCTTGGCAAAGCGTATTTAAAGCATCAGGCTTCCAGAGCGCGCGAACGCGGAGGCGTGAATACACACTTGCCATAAGAGCCCATTAATAACGATGATGCGCAGCAAGAACGCCGGACAACTCCGAACCGTTACCAGCACAACAGCAATAAAACGTAAACATTTTACTCACCTCTTTTGTGTTGACGATACCTCTGACGTATTTCCCTAAAACCGAGCCGACACATAAAATACTGGACACCACGGCGAATCCTAATACTTTCTCCATCTTCACCTGTCCACCGTCGCGTTTCTGTGCTCTCCTCCTGATGCTGTGTGTGTGTGTGAGTGTGTGTGTGTGTGTGAGAGAGAGAGTGAGAGAGAGAGAGAGAGAGAGAGAGAGAGAGCAGGAAGGCTGGCGGAGATCTGCCAGACGCGCGCCCACGTTCTTCGCCTCAAATGCATGCAACCCCAGAATTTTCGCCGGGAGCGCGCCTGGTATCGCACGCGCCCTGCCGATATTTTATTGCGACATAACATTAAACAAATAGGCACATCTCTGTCGATTTAAGTCCTTCCTTTACAGGTTTAATAAGGTATATTAGTCATGTTTTTTTTCTCCCGCCATGCAAAAAGAAGCCAAAACACAGATGCAGAGAAAATATTTATTCAAATATATATCAACACAGGGAAAATACATACTGCAGAAAAATACTCTTAGTTATCAGTGTAACATTCCCACAGTCCTTACAAGTCTCAAAAATACTGTGTTGAGGAAAACAAAAAAACAATTTATAGGAAAATGATGGTCTCTATAAAATAAAAGTCTATGCTTATACAGTACATTCCAAATACACAGGTTTGCACTTATGGTGTCTTTACATGAGGAATAATGAACAATAATTATTACCATTTCGAATATAATACTATAACTATTATTATAATTATAATAATTATTATGAATAATAATTTCAATAATGAATAGTTATTCTTAAAAATAAATATATATTCATAAAGAAAACAAAAAAGCTTCATGCCACCCTAAATGTGATCCTGAACCTCAAAACCAGTCATAGGGTGCAATTTTTGGAAATGCATTCTCTGAAAACTGAATACATAAGCTTTCCATTGGTGATTGTTTGCTAGGATAGGATAATATTTGTCTGAGATACTATTTGAACTATATGAAAATCTGTCTTGATTGAGTCTTGGAGGGTACAAGCACATTTAAAATAGGAAATTGCCTTTAAAGTTGTTCAAATGAAATTCTCAGCAATGCATATTAACAAATAAATTTTTTTATATATTTACAAAATATATTTATTTATGGAGGATGAGCTTTACTTAATCCTAATGATTTTTTGGCATAAAAGAAAAATCAATCATTTTGACCCATGCGATTTATTGTTTCTCTATTGCTACAAATTTACCCATGATTCTTATGACTGGATTTGTGGTCCAGGGTCACATATATGCTGCTGTTTACACTTAACTATAAAGTGCTTATTTGCAGAGATTGTCCTGAAAACATCAGGTCAGACTTAATGCAAAAAGTTTGCCTGGGACCCACAGTGCAGTCCTTCTGGATTTTGTATCACTCAATGACGGCAGTGAAAATGAGGAGAGAACAGACATCAGCACCCTCGCAAATGATACTGCAGTGGTCATTACAGCCTGCACTTAAAGTGCGTAACATCACCGTCAGTGGACTTTAAGAGGACAGGAGCTCAAAACCACTTGCAGCAAATTCAATCTGACACAACAAAACCCCAACCTACGGATTAAAACTCCAAGTCAGCGACAGATTGACTATTAGTCTTGAGAACAGAGGTAAAATGCAGTGACACGACTCGATGGGCTTGTGTCTCTGAGGAGATGATGCAGCACAGTTTCACCTCGGTAACACAGGTAGGGCCATTTAAACATGACTAAATTAACACTGTGTTTTATATAACACCCTTGAGATAAATGAGTAATCTCTCTCTGAGGGAAGCAGTTTGAGAGTCACACACACACACACAAAAAGTGGAAATGCTCAGCAGTGCATTCAAGGTTACTGTCTAACCAAAAAAAAGGGCTTATAGAGAGAACTCCGACAACTCCACTGGAACGGATAACCAGAGGGCGTCAGAGTGTCTTATCGTTCCTCTCCCAGTTCTGGTTGTTTTAGTCATGGTTCCATGAAGGGACTACACACAATGGCCTACACATCTACAAGCACAATGGCATTGAGAAGCTTTTCCATGCACCGCTATAACACAAAGTTCGACAAACAAGTGTCTAAACATACACATACAGAACCAAACTGACTGAAACAGGAACCATCTGATAAAAATACCCAGAAGCACAAATGACCAGACGTGTGTAACATACGCACGTCAACAGAAACTGCAGAATAACCAAGATTTGGTATTTCAAATCTGTCACCAGAAAGGAGCAGCTCTGACACGGTGAAAAGAGCAAGCAAGCAAATCTTTTTATATCGTGACACTCTTATAAACTAACTCTCAAATGCTTCAATCAGCAGTAGATGGAGCATTGTTTTCTCTCAGCACACAGCTCTGGGTTAATCCAATCCCAGACACACCGATAAAGAAAAGGCCTTTGCCGGGGATATATTAAGTCCCAAAAGACATCTCGCGCTGTGCCACTTAGCTGAGCGAAGCTTAAAATGACAGCAAGTGGAGTTATAACTCATTGTCGTTTCAATAATAAAGTCGACAACACCTTAAATAGGATATGTGCGCTATATAAACACACTTTAGGAGTTCAGGCCACTTACACTATAGCACCAATAAGCTTTAAGGAGTAGCAAAATGTTGGCTTTTTTTTTTTTTGGGAGAGTCAATAGACTCAATTAGTGCCAGAGAAAGAGGCGACCTGATTCAAATAGAGACACGCTATCACAGCGGTATGCATCACACATGTGCAGGCTGAAAGATTTCATTGGCTCAAGGTTGCTGGGTGTTAAGGGAGTCTGCTTAAAATACCTCTAGGACGGGCTGGGTGAGAATTGAAGAGTGTGCTCAAATTGGGTCAGCGTACACAGGGACAGACGACACGATTGTTAACAGAGGGAAACAAACCGACTGAAGAAACAAGGGACAGAGCAAAATAATGGAAGCTTGCACTGACATGTCAGAGAACCAGCGAGGGGAAAAGAGGTGATGGAGTGTCCAAGTCAGGATACATATAATCTTGTCTTTTTGACTAACAAACCAATCTGTAGTATAACTGTACAGATAAATGTGATTATAGTATGATTATGATACAGTAAACAAACGCATCTTAATGAGTCAAATTATGCCACTTTTAACAGCGCTTGAGACCTACTTTCGGGCAGTATTTGCTCACGTTTAAGTTATTCCAAAACTGTATGACTTTCATATTCTCAGTGCTTTTGCCCATACAATGAAAGTCAAAGGAGCCCCATGTTGGTTTGTTTTGGACCCCAGTGGTTTTCATTGTTTGGGCAAAAATAGCTGAAATGTTTTTAAAGAAACAGTCGTCATGATGTGAGGGTGGAGAAAATGACAGGATTTTCTGTTTTGGATGAGCTAGCACTTTACAGCAAACCAAACACAATTCACCAAGTCATGTGAATAACAAAATTGACTATTATTTGAAGTATAACAAGACTGGACAACATAGAACACAGGTAACACTATATCACAAATTCTGTGCGGTTTTGTGTAACTTGAGCTTTCCTTCCACAGAAGGCTTGCGGGAAATTCGAGCACGATTAATTGCATTTAATAAACACCCAACTCTATGAGGACAAAGCAGCATCAGAAATCCTATTCAAACGCTACTCGCACAGGACGTCCTCTAGGAGCCGAGAGGCAGGTAGATTAATAAAAGTTGATTAACATACACAGTAACACCACATTATAATTCGGCGTCATAAATAATTCAAAAGCTACTATAAAGAAAAAAAATCCACCATTAATAAATGCTTTTGTCATTTAGCCCCAGGATGCCTAGCAACAATGCATTCTATAGAGTTTAAACTGTAGCACACAGGTATAATTTTGAATCACAGTTTGAAGACCTATATTAACATATATGAACAGTTATAGTACTATAAGGAGTGAGGTTTGGGTTTATACATCCATTTGTAATGTCTTTTAATGACGGTTACAGTATGTGCTGGGATGTTTTTGTAGAAGGCAGGATATTAGTTTTTGTGCTGGTATAACGCAACAAAAGGCAAGGTGGTAAACAGGTTTAAAGGGAGTGCAAGTGTACACAATCACATTTGAGTAATAAAGCTGAAGGTGTTCTAATTTGAACTTTATCCACTCTATAACTAAATACTTAATAGTGTCTTTCATAAGTTTTCATGTAATAGTTGGTTAATTCTTTTATTTTCTTTCTATACAATACAGTAGCCCGCTATAATCATTATTCATCTAATACGACCTTACTTTATCCATATGCATCTCTTTTGGTATCATTCAGGCCAAAATCTAAGCTGGAACCTCTTCAGCTTCAACTGTAGTGGGAGGGTAAAAACCAGCAAGCCCCTCCTCATCCACAACAGAAGCCCCTCCCCCGATAAACAGCTCCTCCTCCTCCTCCTGCACTGTCATTTGCGAGAGCTGAGTGTGGTCTCTTTTGGTAGCAGAAGGCTTCTGGTTGGTCCGTTCCAGTTTGCGGTGCTTGCGCATCTCTGGGGGAGGGTCTTTCATGGTGAAGACATCCCTGATTCGCTCCATGCATACGTTAGCAGCTTCCCGAGTCTCCCTTGAGAGCTGGGACAGACTGAGGAAGCCATGAGGAAGGTCATCCACGACACAAAGGGTCACTGGCTGACCGATATTTTGCAGCCTTTTGGCAAACATCACAGAGTCGTCTAGCATGGGGTCCAGATGACAGGCCTGAGAAAAGAGGGATGAGACAGATGGTACAAGAAACATGACAAAATATGAGCCTTTTGATGTAAATGTAAATCCTGAAATAACTTTATTCAACCACAATTTCTTGAACTGGTCAATTGTAAGTGACTTTGGTCACGCTTACCACTATGTGTACTGGAGGTAGTCCCTTTAGCATGCTGTCTGGAGCCAGAAGAGGGGACATGTAGGGGTTTCTGAAAATGGGAGAACTTTGAACATTCATCTCTGCTACTTGCTCAGAACGCAGAGGCTCGAAGTCCTCTGGAAACTCCCGCGGTTTCTCCGAGTCCTCCTCACCACCAGGGTGCGGGATGGCCACAAATGAAAAGGATTCTGATACAGAGGGATCCTCTTCTTTGCAGAGGAAAAAACTCACATCCTCGGGCTAGGAGAGATAAGGTACGAATGTGATTGTCCAACTGATGATTTTTTAAAATTGATTATTTACACCATCATTCATATGCTTAAACAAATGTTTTCTACTGCAATTATACTATAATAAACATTTTAGAACGTACTTTATTCCCAGTGTGAAAACTGAATTATCAGCAGAGATTACTCTAGTCTTTAGTGTCACATTCTTCAAAACTCATTCTAAGAGGTTAATTTGCTGCTCAAAAAAACTTCTTATTATAAATGTTGAAAACAGCTGTGCTGCTTTTTGTGGAAAGTCTTATAATTTTTTTTTTATCTAACTATAGATAACTGAATGCATTCTTGCTGTGTTTTAAATAGGGCTGGGCAACATATATCAATATATTCATGTGCATCTTGTCAGTAAAGTCGGTTCATTGATTATGCGATTTCGGTTCAGTATCACGAATGGATCACCCGCAAACTGAACGCAATATTGCGTAGCTTGTCGGTGATCTACGACTCTGTGCATTAACTGCTGCTCCGTTTGAAAACAGGTGATTGAGATTTACTGCTAATCAATGAACCAGTATTACTGATGAGATAAGCATGAATATATCAATATAGCCCATAAAGCACAAATTAAAAATACACATTTCTAAAAAACAAAAACTTACTGTATATTAGCAGTATATTAACTGGATAAATGTCTAATATAAAATTTTGTATTAATTCACATATGAATTTATCATAATTTCTACATTTATGTTATATACACTATGTACTAAGGTTCAGAAATGAAATACCTAAAAGAGTTCTAGACAGTGACAAATACTTATTAGAAATTGTTTTAGAACAAGTTGTTAGTTGGAAACCCATAACATGTAATTGGTTTCAGGTTGACCCTCCAACAAAGAACCAGTGGTTGGGAACTGCAAAGGAAATAAACTGTATGGAGAGACTTACATTTGCTGTTAGACTTTATTTGGAAAAATATGTTAAGTATTGGGATAAATGGACTATGTACACAAACCACTGAGGAAAAGTGTAATACTGAAGCATCAAAGAATGTATGGAAACTGATTTGTCCTGACTTTGTAACACCAAGATGAACTTGTATTCCCTGTTCTCAATAAAGAATAAAAAAATAAAATGTATTTATTTATTAATTTTTATTATCAATAGTGAAAACAGTTGTTCTGCTTTTTGTGGAAACACTAATAAATTTTTCATGATCCTTTTAATGAATATAATGTTCAAAAGAATAGAATTTAAGTTAAATATAAATATTTTGTAACATTATAAAACATCCTTTATTTTTAATCTATTTAAGACATTCATTAAACATATTAAACATTAATTTCTTAGAAAAAAATAACTAAATATATTATACATTAACAGTGTAATTACACACATGTCTGGTATAAAGTATATATTAATTCACACTCACATTTTTATATACATTTATGTTAAAAAACAACTTTTTTAGTTATTGCATTTATTTATATAGGACAGTACATATTTGCAAGGAGTGTGAAAGAAGGGAGGAATGAGTTCAGGAAAGGCTGAGATGACTCATTTGAAATGGGCAGCAAAAATTAGTGTCTCAAATCCTGAAATTATTCACACATGTGACGTCAATGGCATCATGGGATTCTAACACATACTTGCAACAATGGCATGTAAAATCCAAATGACATCATTGCAGCATAATCCTTTGCATTTTCTCAGAGTTGCGCAACTAGACTTAACTCTCAGCACTATCACGGTCTCAGAGCCAGACAGAGAGGAATACAGTGAAATAACTGTGTGGGATCCAATTCAAAGTGATTTATTTGTACCGGACTGGAATAACCAGATCAACAATTTACTGCAAGCTATTAAATTCAGGCAGTGTTAAGAGGCGAGTTAATTCTGTGCATTAGACAGCCTGCGTTCTGCCACAGTTTTGACTCTGATGCTAATTATGGCATAACAAACTCCTGTTTTTCTGCCACCAATAGCAATCTAATACTCTTTATGAACATCTGTGCTGCACTCCAGCAAACATACCAGATTCTCACTAACAATGAGGCTGTCTGTTATTTAAATGTTATGTTTGACTATGATAGAAGTAACACTGTTAAATGGTTGAAGGCTAGGTCATTCTCACTCTAGATAGCAAATTAATCAGCTCAAATATTGGCATATGTTTCACACACTCATAAAGCTGTGAAAAACAGCCTGATGGATGCTGAGCAGCAGAGATTGGCATCCAAATAGAATGCAAATCCGCCTGTTGATTAATATGACCGTTGCAATCTGTAAAAAAAGAGACCTTCGACATGGCAGGAGCTTTGGGGACACGGTGAAAGCAGGAATTTGATCAAACCAAGCAGTAGATGAGGAACCATACCTTGCTCTCAGGAGTCAGTGCGATGTCAAGGATGGAGTTGTGGGTGGCTGTGGTGGTGCTAAGGTGGTTGGCATTTTTCTGCACGTTGCTGGCACTGCTGTTAGCATGTGTGCCAAAGTCCTGGCACGTCTGGCTCTTCAAAGACCCCTTCTCCAGGGAGTGTTCAGACGCTTTGCCGGATACCGGAGGATCTGCGTGAGGAGAGGTCAGAGACGCTTCTGAAACACTCTTTCTTACAGAGTCTAAAAGAGGAAGAGAAAATATTTAGGTGGTTATTTCAATTTCAAGAGATGAAATTTCAAGGTCATTCTAGATAGATAGATCCTTTACATTCACATATATCGACTGAAGGTGCTCTCATGTTATTGTTTTCTTAGATAAATGTCTAGGTGACATATTAACGGGCCGAAAATGTGAAGGCGGAAAAAAACAAAACCACAAAACTAAAGGTAATTCTGAATTCCCAAAGCAAGTTAGGCAGCCAGCAAGAAAGCAAATTCCTCATAAAAATCTCATACAGAGACTTCGTAATGCAAATATGCAAAAAGGCAAAATGAGAAAGTAAAGAAAGGAGTACAAATGGGCAGAGGGCAGGAATTTTAAGCACAAGGGGTGGGGGTTTACAAAGACCCTCACACAGACATTGGTGGAGGCTGTTGGCGAGGAAACAGTTGCCAGGGAGAGGTAAGGCATGTGACTGGCTGATGTGAAGTGTGTGTGTGTGTGGCATTAAACAGACACTCAGGAAAACACTATACGATCATGCAAACTGACCTAAACACATATGACTGTCGGCCACACCAGTCACAACACAGCTGTATCGCTCATAGCCATAATCTCGTGAAAAACTATTCTCAGCAATGTTAGTATAGTGAATAATGAATTCATAAGGCAATTAGAATGCTTTGTGTTGTGTGACACACCACGCTAATGATGCCTTTTAGCCACACTGCATTGACATCCTGCACAGCCCTACTCTTTCTCTCTCTGTGTGAGCTAATGAACTCAAATGATATGAGATCTGGGGTTGATAGTAGTAGTATTTAAACCATTGACTTCAAAACCGACGGGCATTTGGCACAACACAGTATGTGAAGCCATTACAAAGAGCTTCGTTTGAGATGGTTATTATCAGATTTTCAGTTCAGCTGTGCGACTATGCAATCAAAACGGCAATAAAAAATAAACTGAGAAAGAATAAAAAAAACGGAGAGACAATCAGAGCTCAGCATTTGTGACAGTTTTGTTTTCGAAATGTTAAATATATTTTGTACCGCATCAGCTTTCAGCCAACATCATATTTAACCTACTACAATCATTTAGATTACCTTTGCGTCATCTAAATTCAACTAATTATTAAATAAGAACGTTATAATCTTTAGCAAATCTATAAGATACATTATAATGTTGTGATGCCTAAATTCACTTATAGCATGTAAATGGTTGATTAGTTCTTAGGCCCAGTTTTTCTAAACAGGGCAAATTAACACAAGAGTGCAACTCCAAAACATCGCCAATGGGTGTGGAAATTTCGGAGGGTGATTTACTAACAATGTGCAAATTAAAGAACACAGACCCAACATCTCATTGACATATCGACTAAAGCAATATACAAAATTCTAAATAAATTTGACGCAAATTTAGCAAATCTGGTAACGCTTCAGAATAGGGGTCCAAAATAATGCATTAGTTAAGCATTAATTAATGGTTAATTTGTTTACAATGAAGCATTAGCAAAAACACACTACTAATTAATGATTAACCTAACATTTTAATCATTAGTTACTAGTGTGTTTTTGCTCAACTAATGCTTGAGCAAAAAAGCATTTTGAT
>JAUMHP010000070.1:10713525-10724478 GCA_032361065.1 Enteromius trimaculatus
CCCACTGCTGATCACCGTGATCGAACTTAATTTGATCGCGATCACAAATCGAGATCGTATAATCGCCCAGCCCTAATTCTCACCTCACCTACAAGATATTCTGGTTACTAGATTTAAAGTTTAGGCCAGATTTACTATCAGCCTGTGCCAGTTCAAACCCTCATTTGGTGTCAAACAACTACTGTCTGGATATAAAGAATGCTGAAAAGTGTGTGCAGTTTATTTGTGACTTACCTTATTAAATATGCATTTGTAGGAATTTTCCTTTTGACTGGTAAATTTATGGGAGGAGAGTATTCAAATAAACCACACAACGAAAGATTTTTCCTCTGCTATTTGAGGCATTATTTAACGGCCAAAAAACACTTATAATTATGCAATTTTTAAAGCTCCTAATATTGTTTTGAGAGCCCCCTACAATAAGTTTACTCAAAATACGTGTTTAATATCACCTCATTTTCCAGAAATTCTCAAACACAGTTCTGAGATCCAGTCTCTCCAAACCCCTCCCTTTCCGTGAGCCTACTCTGCTGATTGGTCAAATGGTCAAGTATGCTGTGATTGCAATTGCCACAGGTCTGTATTTTGAACGGTCTACAAAAATATAATCAGCTATTACTTATAAATACTCACAGGTTGTGATTCAGTGGAGCTGCTGTATTAAATAATCGGAGTACTGAATCATCTTTCGAGAGTAGGTGTTTTATGTATCCTGCACTAAACTCCCCAAGACTAGAGAAGCAGATGTCAGTAAAATGACTGTTTGTGGGCGGGGTCAAGTGGTTCATGTCCGGCCAAAACGTGTTACCCTGTGACGTGAAGCCATCAAGGAACTGGCATTCGAATTACCTGCAACTCGTTCAGGTTGTATTGAGTCGATTCTTTATTTTGGAGACATATATACAACTTTGCAGATCGTTTACATTCACATACAGCTACATTACACACTGCATGAAAGGTAATATTATAAATGGCATAACAGGGGCACTTTAGGGCAGGCTGTAATTTGTGCTGCAGATTGCTTTGGTCATTACGGAAATTAGATATAGGAAGTTATAAGGAGAAAGACAGAAAAAGATACCTCATGTGATTTGGAAGTCTGTGCCACAAAGCCTCCTCCGTGGAAGTGCAACACCAGCCATGGGGAAGGAGGACTGCGCTTTGTCTTCAGGCCAAAAGAAAGAGATATCGTGCCCCCCTCTGAGCGACACAGCGCTAGTAATTTCTCACTGTCCTAAAGACACAAATGGAGTACAAGCACCATATTAAACACTTTAAATATATTATTTCATTACAACACAACTTCCTGCACAATGCTTATTTTGATTCTCTGCGCCCCACACAGTGGCAAAAACCTTCGTTTAGGCAAGAGAGGAGTAATTAAACGCTACAGACGTGTGGTTCTTTAACTCTGCAGCTGGATCAATAGGGGTTCAAAGGGTGTGAAGCAAAGTCAAGTAGACCTTTTTAAACACCATTACATCCAAGTCATCTATACAGCAACCAATTCAAGTCCTCCCATGACACTGAGAGGTATATCAGGAATTAAAGGGCTTTAAGTAAAGGATAAAGCTAAGCGCACCTCATTACGACTGGTGGTGCTTTTATTCATTCCTTGCTATCTGCGCATATTTATTTTTTTATTTATTGGCAAGATAAGAGCTTGTAGAGTGGAAAATTAACTCTCTTTGAAGAACAGAGAAATCAAATTATGAAAATAAAAAGTTCACACTTCAGCTTCCGTGAGGAGGAAAAAGAAGACGCGAGCGAGAGACGATTGCTATTCAAGACTAATTAAGTCTGTCAATGACATCAGTGTGAACTGCTGTACCTGTCCTTCTCTCAGCTCATATGAGATCAGTCTCATCTGCACAGGGGCCGGGCCGATATGAGCTGCAGGAGGAGACACAGTCACTGTGTGAGTGGGATCTGCCACCAGCGGCAGGTCAAAGGGCATGGGGGGAACGGAAAGAGCTCGATTCACCTTCACCTGTGTGGCCGTCATAGACACTAGACTCTTGAGGGAGATAGAGAGAGATGAAATAGAGCACAGATTAATATCACTTTCATTACTATGTGAATTGATCTCTGCAATATGAGAACCTACGCAGGATATGAGTGCTCAGTGTGCAATCTGATCAGCTGTAGCAAAGAATTGTCAAGTGTTTTAAAAAAAATACACCAGTGCAAGGAGTACATCAACAGTTTTATTACTCAAGGGAACTGCTTTTAACAATTCTTTGGGGATTATTCTGAGAAATATATTCATTGCGATTTGAATGGCAATGAGTAATCTGCTTTAAAAAACTCTTTTAATGCGTTCAAACTTTAGAAAATAATAGATAATAGTGCTGGGCAACAATTAATTGTGTTTGATTGCATCCAAAATAAAACTTTTTGCTTACTTAACATGCAGTTAATATTTTTAAAACATTTCCATGTAGATTTTTTTAGGGCTGGTCAAGTTAATGTGCTATTATTACCATTACTCTCAGAATCACAATTTTTTATTCTATTTACTAACTACATACAACACATTGATTATATTAACCTCACCTAGAATACATTACAAGTAACATATGTTTTCTGATCAATTATTTCATTAAGTGTTAGTGTGATTGATTCTCATTCCTAAGTAGAATACAGTGATTCAGATATTGTGTAAGAGTGAAAGAACCAGACATCAACAGTATGAAAGCAGTCCCATGGGCTTCAACCATTTTCATTGGCTAAATGTGGATTTTGTTTCTTTGAAATGTATACTTCTGACTATAAAATCTCTGGTCTGTGAGCTGTGCCCTTTATCTCTATGCTCACAGCCAGCTGTGTGTAAACCAGATCATTTTCTGTAGAAAATAAAAGCAAGAGCATGGCAACTTCTGTTTGACTTTTCATTGACTTTTTATTTTACTCATCTTAGCCTTGGCTCACTTTTCATTCACTTTTTTTTAACCCCAGTTAACTCAAATAACATAAAATATAATATAATAGTAGTAATAATTTATCATCATCACTATGAAGGTTACGATTTCATTATTGCAGAGATAATATGCTTTTGGCATAATCATTTGTTCACTTGAATGCAGATTTGTTTTTGGGTATTGGAAACAAAATATTATTAAAAGACTGAAGGTCATATTATTTTCTTTCAAATAATTGTTCTGCCTTACTGAAAACTGGCAGGGTGGTTAATACTAACTGATAGAACTTCCGTCTCCGTTACGTTCCAGAATGTCTTCCAAAAATGAACATCCAGGTTCTGAGTGATGCGTTCATACTCCTGACCTCTCAGTTCAGGGTCAATGGCATACTTCCCAGAGGTCAGGAAAGAACTGGCTGCTACACCTGAGAGAGACACAGACAAACAGATAGAATGACAGCTGTTTACATACAGTAACTGGCATACAATACCATACCAGGGCATCATACTTTGACAGTGAAACAGAGGGGGAAGACATGAGTGGGTTTCCAATCAACAGAAACACACAGATAACCAGCTGGAAATCACAGCATCTTACCTTGACAATCATGCACGGGCAATTAGTTTAATATTTACAAATATCAGTAGACCAAAAAAAAGAAGCAGATCTGTAACCACTCTACAATTCAGCATATGAACCAGGGGTGAGAGAAAATAAACTCTAATGCAGTGCAATTCTAAATTGATTCTGAAAACTTCAAAATAGATCATCATTTGTTATTTTTTTTCACTTATGTGCACTAAATAGAGCCAGTACTTCAGTGCTTTCTCCTCCTAACAGTCGGTTATGATTTGCCATATGCTGACATGCTAAAACAGATCTGTGCATTAGTGTGAATGCAGCCTATTAAATCTGCCTGTCATCAGCAATAATCAATCAGCAATAATGAGAAAAAGAGCAAAATACATCAGTGCGCTTGTCTGGAAAACATTCAGATACTAAAAGCGCTCTCAGATACTGATGGAACTTTTTTTGTTCATAGCTTGTAATGTGTTTCTTTGTTCCCTTTCATTACTGTAAATTAGCTCGACGCTATAGTTATTAAAGTTATATAATTATATAGTAATAATTCTTCAAATACAATAGTTTAATTTATTAAATTTGTAAAGTATGTATAATTATACAAGTAAAATGCACACTTAAATGTAATATTCAGAGTTTGTAAACTCATTAATTATTAAAAACAAAAATAAAAAGATTTCCACCCCTAGCAGGAACAGGAACTGACCATCTCTCTAGGGTAATCTACTAGCAGAATGGATGATAGATTTAGGAAGGATCCAAAATTCTCTCATCCATACTGCCCTCTTTGAGAGCTACTTACCATATGGAGCAATATCCCCTGCCTCCCCTAGGGTGCAGCATTGAGCACAAGAGACAATATTAGAATGCCTCTGCAGGTCAGAGTCTATACAACTGCACTTTTGCGTCTTAAATGAACACTAAAGGAAGCCTGCTGTGCAGACATTAACAAAGATTAAGTAGCCCTTAAATCAAGGGACATCTTTATTAGGGCATGCTGAAAGTGACAGTTCTACTGACCTATCCCTGACTGATGCTTCTTGTAGTTGTCTCCGAAGGCAACCAGGCTAATAGCAATTGACTGCAGGCATGGACGGATGGCAGGAGTAAACTAAAAGTAAAGAGCAAAAGAAAAATTTTCACCTTAAAACTAAAAACATATTGCACCAAAAAGTTACATATCCTTATTATACATCCTGTATTATTATTGCAATTATTTATTTCTGTAATGCAAAGATACATTTTTATAAGCCATTACTACTGTCTTTAGTCACATGATCCTTCAGAAATCATACAAATATGTTGATTTGGTATTAAAGCTTGGAAGCATTTCTTATTATTATCAGCATTGAAAACAATTGTGCAGCTAAATACTATTTTTTAAAAGCACATTTATTAAGAAATAGCATTTATTAAAACAGACTTGTTTCTAATATTTTAAATAATCGATTTTATATAACCATGCTGAATAGTATAAATTAGAAATCTTACAGCGTGTATATACTCATGTAGATATTTTCACATAGACACATATGTGTGTCTATGAATGATTTCTGAATGATCATATGACACTGAATTTCTGGCTGCTAAAAAAATATCAGCTTTGTTATCACATATTCAAATAGAACAGTTATTTGTAATTGTAATAATATTTCAGATTTTACAGATATTACAGATTTGACTGTATTTTTGATTGCACAACATGCACAATTTATGGGATGCACATCACATATGGGAATCAATTTTTTTTGTTTTGGACATTTTGAATACATTCGCCAACATTAACTGAAATAACTTTAAATTTCAACCTTATGTTAAGTGTATAAACATGAGTCAATTAAATTTTGTAAGCCATAGGCTCATGTGCTCATGAACAAACACCTGAAATCCAACACAGCGACCGTAGAAGCAGCCCTTGTGCATGGAGGCGTACTCTCTCAG
This sequence comes from Enteromius trimaculatus, assembly GCA_032361065.1. NCBI lineage: Eukaryota > Metazoa > Chordata > Actinopteri > Cypriniformes > Cyprinidae > Enteromius > Enteromius trimaculatus. Next base: position 10,718,970 of record JAUMHP010000070.1, read on the forward strand.
AAAGCTCTGACTGAGGCCACTTTCCTCCTGGAAGAAGAGGTTGCCGTGGCTGTTGTCATGAAGCAGTCTCTGAGCTAGATAGAGCAGAGCCCTGAGCTGACACAGAGCGCTACAGTACGCCTCCATCTCTGCAACATTATGGCTCGAACGGAAAAAGATGCTGCGTCTGCTAGATGTGATATAGCGCCCTTTGTGGATGATGTGGAGGAGGCAACAGCGCACCACCTAGAGAAGAGGGTAACAAAAAGAGAGCTGAGGGTTGAACGGAGGTGTGTGCTCCAAAACAATAAGCAAATGTGTCATGCAGGAGAGAGGAACTGATGAAGAGCAATGTCAAAAATTCTTACTGAGAGAAACAAAGACACTGAAATGAAATGAGGGGAAGAACAAAGACACACCCAAAAAAAATTTGCTGACTCACCCTCAGGACACCCAAAATATTGTTTGTTTCTTCTTCAGATTTGTAATCATTTAACATTATATCATTTGCTCACCAACAGATCTTCAGCAGTGAATAAAACATTAAGCCGATAAAACAACATGAGGGTGAGTAAATAAGGACAGAATTTTTTTGGGGGGTGAACTATCACTTTAACAACTGCAGGGTTTGTAAAGCAGTTAACTGTGATGACTAACTGCTGAAAATGATGCACTGGGAGCAGCTATTTATAACAGGGAGGATACACACAAATGATTTCTCTTGCCCTCAAGCTAACTCATTATAATCGTAAAAACACAGTAAGAAATGCACCTTTACAAGAGAGCGATATCCATTGGCGGGGATATGAGGGTCAAAGTCAAAATGGTGATAGATGGCAGCAAATCCAGAGATGACAGGCTCCAGGCTCCGGGCGTGCTCCTGGATGGTGGTCATGGCATCCACCAGGCGCTGAGCTACGTCCCCGGCTTGGCCCTTTGTGGCCCCAGAGAAGAAGGCGGCATTTTCTTCACAAACATCATGTAATGCAGTGAACACTGCCTTGGTGTCCATCACTACAGGGAATCAGATGGGTTAAGGACAGAATAATTACTTTAAATTGGCACATGACACACTTTAAAGCCAATAAAGATTGATTAAGCTCAGGACTAAAGCCAAGCACTTGCGTAGGCTGTGGTTATAAAAAGGCACTATAAACGTTTAATAGATCCGTCAACTGGAAATGCTTCAGCCAAAGCACTTCAGAAAATCATCTTCTTCATCAGTACTTTGGCATTTTTTCCAGTAAACATCTTTAAAACAAGATAAACGCACTTAAGATTTCCTTAACCATTAGGATTTGTTTTAAGTTTTAAATTTTAAGTATAAAAACGAACAAAAAATACACACATATATGTTTTATATTTTTGAATAATGCAAAAATTATTCAAACTGATTAAAAGTTAACTGAAACAAATGCTGTCCTTTTGGCTTAACTTGTCATAAATCCTAAAAACCATTAAGCAATACAACTAATTTTATCATTAATAATAATAACAACAATTAATGAAGGGATTGTGTGATACTCAAGACTGGAATAATAGCTGTGGCTAATGGGAGCACACAGATATAATCTATAAAAACAACAACATTTGTTAGCACTTTTAAATGTACATTTATCATTTTTAGGGATGATGCAATGATAACTGTAAAATAAGACAAAAACACTGTAATAAAAGACCATTTTTACCAGTACAGTGCCTATGAAAACACACTCACATAATAAGTCCTAAAACTATCACACAAAGAACTACACATCCAACATCCGACTGTATGGGGACACATTACGGTACATGTTCACCTTGTAAAATGTTGACTCTTCAGAAAACAGCAATTGCATGTTTTCTCCATAGGATAAGACAGGAGCTAGCTAAATGGAACGGAGGTTTTGGACAATTTCACAGGACTTATTAGTGAGTGAGTAACGACTGTGGGCATCGGCCTGTTACCGTACAGTCATTCACACACTCATGCACATTTATCTGATCAGGATTGGCATGCCAGATACAGAGACAATACAGGTGAGTAAGGTCTCTCAGTGACAAGATTATGACCAGGTAAATCTGCTATACTCCATGACCGACAAGACAACTGACAGAATCACAAACAGCTTCACAACACTAGACAAGGGCAGGAATATCGGGACCCCAAATAAACCTTTATGTGTTTTCAGACAAACCCCAAAGTGCAAACAAATACACCTTCAAGGTAATCACTTTTATAGTCAGGCACAACTTAGAGCTAAGAGCGGTCAAACCCTAAACATTCACTCTTGCTTTACATTTGGGTGAAAAAGGCATTTCATAAACAGCACTGTGCTTTGAATGTTGGAATCCAAAATGCTGACTTCTAAATCAAGAGAACATTTTTGCTTACATAAAATACATTTGCAGTGCTATTTAGAGCTGAATTCCCCAAATACCCTCTGATCTGTTGCACATATGGTTTAAACCTGGCCCTGTCCCATTTTCTTTTTGCCCTTTACCACAGATAAACACTCCCAGCATTCGCCGAGTCATTCTCATCTCAGACTTTCCAAATAGCCTTTTCCCCTCTGCCAAAGTATCCCATGTTGCCTCTCTACCTCCTCCCTGTTACTGGCGGTAATCTTTTCCCCCCATTGGCAAAAACAAATGCCACATCTTCCTCTCTCATGAAGGATTGTCCTCTATTTTCTTCCATTTTTGTACCCTGTCCTCATTGTAAAGACTGCAGCCAGACCCTGAGAGATTAGTGTCCTAATCTGTGCAAGGGAAGCCAAGCATGTTTCTGTGTCACTGTCACCGGCTCAACCGCTACCATTGAGAGACTATAATCCAGCAACAGTTGTAAAACTAGTCATGGGGTTTGAGAAATGACTTTTACTGCTATGCTGGGTTTCAGTTCAGAAGCAGGTATTCGAGCAGAGACTACATGAACCCCGTGCTAACTAAATCTTTTATTATGGAAACCTGTGCAACAAGAGAACCTACCACACTTCCCCTTACTCACTGAAAGACTTCCAGCACCAGTTTAACACGGCAGAACTAACACACAGACACTTGAAACCATTACAAAGTTAAAAACTTTTCACTTTCATAAAGAATTCTTTCAATATGAATTTAATCCTCTTTGCCAATATTTCAAAAGAGAAACACAGACAAAGCTATATTAAATATGAGTTAAGCTTGATAAAGCAAACAAATCATAAAACAAACATAAAAATGTTACCAACAAATCCCCTTACGATGGAAGTCCTTCACAGACATTCATCATAAGCCTGTAACTACAGCACTGCTTTATTAGAAATTATTGAAACTAACGTATAAAAACAAGATTATAGTAGCTTCACTGAAAAAACTATAAATGCATGTCACTTCAGTTAGAAGCTTACGATTAATAAAAAGTACTTCAACTGAAATTAATCAAAATCTATTTAACATTTAACTTACAGCATAGTATACTGAATATACACTACTCTTCAAAAGTTTGGGGTTGTTAAGGTTTGAGAGAAGTCTCACCAACCAGGCTGAAATGAAAGAAAGAAAAATAATAAAATAACTGTTTTAATTTCATTTGAACTCATTTTTTCCTTTGATGGCACAGCCGTATTTTCAGTTGTCTTCAGTGTTCTTCCTTCATAAATCATTCCAATATGCTGATTATTGTCAATTTTGGAAAAAAACTGTGCTGCTTAATTTTTTGGTTACATACAAAGCACTTATTTTATACATTTTTATTTATTTATTTTTTTTACATTGCAAATGTCTTCACTGTCACTTATTACCAAGTTCATAAATCCTAGTGGAATTACTTTCTAAACTACTTACTTGTAGTAAACACACACACACACACACACGCACAAGCCAGAATTGCTGTAAACATCTTTGCTATTATTTGCACATTTAGTGGACAGAAGATGCGAAGAACATTTATTAATCAACAGACAATTGATCAATCAACATTGTTCATTCCAAGCAGAACAACAATCACATTGGAAATCGCACATCAAAGCCAGAAAAACGATGTACTTTGCAATCAACTTTGAATGTGATAAATCACATGTGCACTATACCAATCTGCCCAGTGCATCCAAACATAACACATATCTACAGCCTAAGCCTGACCTAAACAGCTAAGCAACATGACTCTTTCAGTGACACTGCTTTAATTACAATGCATGAATAAAGCGTACAGCACAATCCACAGCAGAGGAGTACCAACACACGTTTAAGGTACAAAGGGGTGAAGCGGAGCTCAAGTGAACAAGTGTACAACCTAAAAACATGCAGAAAACGGAGCACATACACACACAAAAACACACAGGGACTGATCCCTGGAGAGACTGAACGTTACCCTCATCAGAACTCATGCTGGAGTCCTTGTGCGTCCTGTCCCCTCAACACCCGCACAGCCATGGAGCCAGAGAAATAGAGACATGGGAAGGGGGAGGTAAACAAAAGGGGAAGACAGTAAGATAGAGTGTTTCGATTGGATGCTTTCGCCCTCCCTCCCTCCCACCCACTCACTCATCCCCTCAGATCACAATGTGACTTTCTGTCACTTTCTATTTCATCCCCTCTTCTTTTCTGCAAACTCTTCCTCCTTTACTCTTTTTCGTCTCATTCCCAGGAGAGAACAGCTTTGTTATTTTCTCCCATACCAACTGTCTCTCTGTTGTGGTGAGATGACTTTTCACCCAGAGTACAATAAAAACAAATTACTCACTGCAACATGCACACATGTGCCCCACACACACACACAGTGTTTGCCGTTTAAAGGATCCAGGCTAACTGTGTCCTAGAACCAGCTACCCTCCACAAAACAGTACTGCCTTAATAACCTTTGTCTCTATTGGTTATATCACCACGAGGTGGCTAGTGACCTTCACCCTAACTGGACGACCCAAAACTGCCACCTCTCTTTGACACAAGAAGGTCCAGAAAATTGTATTAGGCAATTGCATTAGGTCAAATTCTGGCCATGACAGAAATCTATTTTTATGCTATGGATGATTTTAAAAATAATAAATAAATAATAATGAAAAAAAAAAAAAAAAAAAAAAAACACCAATTGGGTAATGCTAAAAATGTACAGTATAGGCCTATACAAATGTATAAGAATGCATTTTAAATTAATTAAAAAATATTTATACAAAATATTAATTTAACATTGAAAACTATGCGTTTATTTACTGTTATATGGTAAGTCATTAATATCCATGTCACATCATGGTATAATAAATTACTTTATTACGTTGAATGCTTGAATCTGATTGGCTGACGAACGTTCTGAGGTGTGCAATTACATTCAGAGAAACGCACGGCAAACGTAGTTCCAGGCAGCTCTCTTGACCGCATTACAGTTCCATATCACTTTGCATTGTTAACTGTAATAATCACACGTCCTTGCGCACAAACACTACGTTTACACACTCACAAAAAAACGTGTTTCAGCGCTGCCCTGACGATTTTATCGAGAAAGAGGTCTCTGCAGAGCAAATGTAGGCGTTTCTCAATTTCTGGGCATTTTCAAACCGCTGGGTGTTTCTCA
>JAUMHP010000070.1:10726712-10738004 GCA_032361065.1 Enteromius trimaculatus
GGACGAATCCCTTGAAATATATAATCGGATTGATGTCTTGAGGTGTGGCAACCGTAGTATAAGCGGAATAATTGACTCCGGACCGTTGAATTATTAGAAAAATAATGCACACACGAGGTGTAATAATTCAACGGCCCGTCGTCAATTATTCCTTACATAATTAATATAGGGTCAATCAATTAGTTCTGATTAAATAATATTAAAAAAACATGCAGTAAACAACACTGACATTAATTTAAAAGGTTTACCATCAATTTACCACTAGGGACTCACAAACAGTACAGATATGCTATGTTAAGAATCAATGTGTAAAAACAGAGGAAATAATTAATAAAAAAATATATTATTACGCTATGCTATGTATTAACTGTCTTCTGACCACTATATTTATCACAAACTATGCTAAAGAACCAATATTATAACAGTTCTTAAGGTGAAATTTCTTCTTGATTTTCAATTTCCAGACTATCTTTTGGAATAGGACAAAAAAGTGGAAGATCAACAGAAAATAGCAAGGAATGTTCTCAGTGCTTTAAATTTTCACATCTTTCTAGAAATGACAACAAATGCTCAACTTTCAAAACATAAGCATACTTTTAAAATATAAACTGACATTTGACATAATTAGAAATATTTCTTCATTACTGTTAAATATATACACATGCAACTAGCTTGTGGCACATTGCTCATGTAAAATGTTTTCACTATTTAGGTTACAAAAGTTCACTCCTGGAGATTAGCTGCGGGCAAATCAGAACTTCTCAGAACTTAATGGTACAAACCCAGCTTATTTTTAGCACAAACTGTGAAAAGCTTGCATACAGATGGATTTCCCAATATCCTCAACGTTCAAAGACCACACATTTCTACTAACGAACCAAAGTAAACTGACCAGACCAGAACTTTCTTTCTACATTCCAGATATGTATATCCAGGACCACATCCTTTATTCATTTGGCTGGCTATAAGGAACAATGAAAGGCCCAGGGCAGACCTTTGTCCTAGATTATGTGTAAATGTGTAAAACCATCTCAACAGGAAAAGAAAAACAATGCGCTGGCCCTAACATCAGTGAAGAGTTTCCTCTCACTCTCATCCAAACCTGACAGCAGCAAGTAAACAACTTATCTATAGTTAATATATGAACGTACAAGTCTTTTCATAATGTTCTTCTGCACAACTAAAATGGCCAATTGAGGCTTTTATAGCAAATCCTCTTACTGATCCCTAGACAAGGCAAAGGTCTATGGTGAAAACCTAAAACATAGTCAGCCAGTGACGTACTGCCCATTGCAACACAAAGAACATGGAAACCACCTCAATAACACTGTGGTGAAATAAAAGGTTATTCAAAACCCAAAGCGGCCACAAGTTGCTTTTAATCAAGGTCTAAAGCAGAGTCAAGACACTTTACTTACCCTTGTCCCAAAACCAGTCAGTTGTGGAAGATAAATGAAGATAATTTGGTAAGTGTCTCTTTTTTTTCTCTCTCTATCCATACAGTAGAAGCCAATATCACCAAAATGATTCAGTTATCAACATTCTTCATAACATCCTTCCACAAAACAAAAGAAAGTCGTAGCCTACAGGTTTGGAACGTTTTTTCCATTATGTGTGCACTATCCCTTTAAGAGCATCCACACTTCCACATCTTTACTGTGAGTATAAGCTTAAAACCACACAGACAGACATCAATCTAGATCATTCATAAGTCAGGCATCCTAAAGCTTACTCTAATGTATTGCAGCAAAGTTGAGGCAGAAACTCACAGGTCATTCAAACGCATGCATATCTCTCCCGTCTAAACGTGCTGTCAACACACTTTGAATAAAACGTCATCATTAACTAGAAATGTCACCTATGCATAACTGCAACATTGCACTATAATGTTACCGACACCGTAGCCGATGTATTGCATAACACGACATAGTTCAAACGTAACCTGTTGGCAATTACACGAGGCATCACGTTTAAACCAACGTTTACATATTAGTAAGGAAATAACAGTGCTCATACGATGTGCTACATTGTGCCAGCATTACTGTACAGTAAGCGCTCGGGCTTTAATCTTCTGTTTGACACTTCTGGAACTATCTAACCGGGAGCGCGGATGTCATTTACAAAGCGACAGCTCGTCCCCTAAATAAAGCGGTTATGTTTATTAAATGAGAATATACCTATTGGACCCTCTTTGTGTTTGGACGAGCGTCTTCTGTTTACTGCTTTTTCAAGAACACCGCTCCCAGACTTCTTAGCAGACGCCATCTTCCTCAAACACGAATGATTACCTCCCCCTCTGTTCTGTCTGGACATACCTTGCAGGCGGCCACGCCCACGTCAAAATTTATAGCCAATAACGCGTCAGAGAATAATCGAAGCACCTATCAATTCGCAGTACTGCCCCTCACGCTGCCCACAGTGAGCCAAACAACACTGCTTACAACGTCAACATGCAACGCAATAAAATAAATGTGCAGGTTTCTCAAGTGTATTGTGTTTAATAGTCAATTTGAGTATCAAGTGCATTTTCCTCAAGACAGACTTAAAATGTCACATTATGCAAAAGGTTTTATACAATTCATTCAAACCGTTAGCAGATACTTTTGCTTTACTACTGCAAAATACAAACAAGCTTATCTTCAAACTAGGAAAGTAAAGAGATACAAAGACATACTGACAGTAGGCTCGTGTAATTACGGCTTAAACAATTTAGCTCAAGTAACACAGAGTTGACTTTTCCCTTGGTCTTTTTCTGCTTCCTTTTCCTGTTTGTCTACGGCTTCTCCAGCTGATTGTCTTCTGCACAGTTGGCCACATCCTGATATGGGCCTTGCTGACTGGTGCGTTGAATTTGATGGTAAGCTGAGTTGCAGTCATCCAGGTTTAGACCCTGTTGAAGGCCACTTTTGTGAATACGCAGCATGTTAATAAGAAAGGAAAACGCTGTGGGAATAGACATACCTCGTAGATATTCTCCTCCTCTCTTCCTTTCTTCCTTTCCAGTTCCTTCAGCCTCTTTGACTAAAGGAATAAAAGTGAACATCCATCATCATCATGGAATCCCTTTATTTATTCGTTTGTTTAATGTTCTGTCAGGAAAGCATCCAATAAGTTGAATCAATATTAAAGCAACAGTACACGATGACGAGCTTCTCTGACCTTACAGAGGATCATGGTGCCAGGGATCAACACACACATCAGCAGCAACACCCCTTCTGCTGTAATGATGCTGTTCTTCACACTCTCGCTGAGGTTCAAGGTCTTCTGCAAAGGTTCTAATTAAAGAGAATGTCTTAACACCTGAAGTAGATCAGACTGACCATGTACCATTGTCTTAAAAAGCTAGAGAGAAATGAAGCTAACAAACAAAAATAGGCCAAAACAGCTGAAACTTTCACTTCACGTGACAGCAAAACTTGCATGTGTTTATGTAAGGAGAGTTAAGTAACACAAACTTATCATGAATGAGAGGAATTTGGGTTTATGTGATTGAAAGGGTTATTTGTGTTTGTCTAACTCAGCCAATTGAATGATTTGTGGCGATTATTGCACAATGCAGCTTCTTAGAATGCTTGAGTGCAAGCATTGTTATTTTAGTGACTACCATATTTATGCTTTTAAGAATAAATAGGTAGACAGTGGGCCTATACATCAGATTGTGTATTACATAAAAATGCATAACTGTTATGTTTATTATAGACTGCTGTTCAAAAGTTTGGAGGCAGTATTGTTTTTGAAAGATCATACTTTTTTTTTTTTTTTTTTTTTTTTTTTATTAAGGATGCAATACATTCATTAAGAGTGACAGTAAAGTTTGTTATAAAAGTAATTCTATTTCATATGTTTTTTCTTCTTTGCATTAATAAAATAATTCAGGGGAAAAAGTTCATTGTTTCCAAGTAATGTTTCTTGAGCACCAAAAGAAGGTTTAGTAGAATAATACTATCACAGGAATTAATTGCTTTTTAAAAATATATATTAAAACAGAAACCCATATATCATAATTGTAATTGTACTCTTTTTACTGTATTTTTAATCAAATAAGTGCAGTCTTGGTTAGTGAGACTGCACTTATTTGATCATTTATTTATTTATTTTTTGAACGGTGATACTGACAAGAAATAAAATTAAGCATAGTAAATATATAATTGTGGTCTTACTCACTGTATACTTGAAGAAAGGTACCGTGGGTAAAGATTTGAAGGGATTCAGAATTCAGTTTACACTGGTACAAGCCGGTATCATTGAGAAGGACACTTTTAAAAGTCAGCCAATGGCATTTGACTATATCTTTAGAATCTTTCTCCAGGTTTACTTCTTTGATAACTGTTCCATTAATGGTGCTGTTAGTATTCATGATCCAGAAGACCTGTTTGGGGCCCTTTTCCCAGCTGTAGCAGCAGCTGATGTTGACTTCTTCGTAGAGAGCCACGCGCACCAATGGCTTATCTGCCTTCAGTTCCAGGTCATTTAAATCATTGTTGGAAACAGCTTTTGCAAAGGACAATAAAACATATAATAATATTTTTTTTTTGCTTTTATGTGATTAAAATGCTCTAACATAAAAGCAGCTTAGCATATAGCTTTAATTTAAATCTAATAACTAAAAGCTTCCCACCCACAAAAAGCTGTATAGACAAGACGTGTCATGTGAAAAACTACTTAATACAGTGCAAAATTGAATTAAACCCTTAAAATTGTAAGTCACAGTGAAAAAGACAAAGATCGCTTCAAAAATCTAAACTGGTAAGATGCAAATTGTAACAGCTGCTCTGAGAGGAATTCAGCTTCACTGAAGCAGAACATAGATGTGCAGATGGAAACTATGCATGTTTTTTTTCTCTTGTAGATTAATAGTTTATTGCCATATATGAAATCGTATGCTTTTGAAAAACTACGTTTAAATTTATATGTACATAGACCTTTTTTTGTGCGCTCAAAGAGAGCTTGGATTACTTTAAACCAGTTGATTATAATGAATGCTTAACAAATCTTAAAATTTGACAAGACAACTAACATTACATACACACATGAAATACATTAATGCTTACCTCCCCAGAAACTCAAGAAAACGACCAGCGCGAATGGCATTTTCTCTAATAAACCAGATCAACTTTCCTCTTACTTCTCATCAGTAAATGTGCCGTTCAAGTGTTTGTCTTCCCTTTCTGCATCATCTACACCCACCCATTCTTCTGTTTCAGTTTGTGGTGTGAACACACGCAAATACAAGGGGTTGGACAAAATAATGTGAACATTGAAGTGTTTTACCACCATTTTCCTTTACAACAGCTTCTAATCTTCTGACGTCTGAATCAGCTTTTCACTTTTATCTCCAAACCCACCTACACTAGTCAGTTTTTGTGGAAGCATGGTCTTCATGGTGAATTTTGAACATTGCCGACACTGCTGCAGAAGTTTTGCATTGTTTGGCACCACTTTAAGTTTCTAGATTCTTCTCTGACATCTTACCATGCTTTGTGTACACATTCATAACATCAAGTCTGTTGTTCATAAAACACCACACAAATTCTCTTTTTGATAATGTGGTAATATAAATGAAAGCTGCTAAAAATAAACACAATACAAGCTCAAGTCCTTTTTTATTATTTATTTTAAAAAAAAGAAGAAAAAATAATAAAAAAAAAACGTACCTAAATTTTTCTTATGTATCTTACATTTGAAATCAAAGCCCAAATACACAGAATAGTCCTTGCATAATCATTTATATAGACAGACAGCAATGGAATGCCTGTAATGAGTGGACTCCTGTACACAGAATCACATAAAAGACAGTCATGGATTGCAGAAGGTTTAAAAGATCTAACAAAGAGTGCTCAGTACTAAGCACTCAGCCATTTTTAAGAACAAATGAGTGGAACTGTTATAATTTGGCGAGTCTGGAGCAAAATATCAGCTTAATATTTAACGCTGAACATCGCTAAATGAGAAGGCAAGTATGCCCGTGCCTGTCAGCTGGACTTAAAGAGCCCTTTAGTTATTAAAAACAAACCCAATCTGCACAAGGCACCCTATAAATAGATTTAAACATACAGATATATCACTATGTATACATATATGTGACAGATACATAAGTTTAAGAAATGAGAGAGAATGACACCACACCCAAAACCCTGTCTTATCAATTATTAAGAGTTCAAGGGAATATCAAAGGCTCAATTTGAAACACACTTACTGATCGAATCTAAACTGTAGTCATTTCCACATTAAAAATGAGACTCTTGCCATTTAAGTGAAATTTTCTACTTTTATAGTTTTCTGGTTAAGGGTGTACTTTGTCTCTCTCAGTCCTTCCTTTATAACAAGCAATGCATAGTATGGTAATTACAGAATTTTCTAAGAGAAAAACAAAATAACACAATCAAAGGAAATTAACAAACCACCCATTCAAGCAATCGAAAAGGGAAAAAAAAATTGTGCAAAAGGACTGAAGGACAGTAAAGTAGGTAGAACCGATCTTGCACCATGATGGTTTCATTATCAAACTCTCATTTGCTACTTCGAAAAAGGAAAAAGCTATAAAAATTTTAAAAAAGGTCTTATCGACATTAACTAGGACCAACACTGCTGACCAGAATGCAAGGCTTCTGGCAAATTGTTCTGGTAAACCATTTCGCGAAGGAATCAGCTGGGAAAACAGCAAGAAAAGGAGCAAAGGCCTTACAGAAATTAATATTATCAACACAATTACAACCTAAAAATGACTGGAAAACAAACAAGGTAAAATAAGTTGCATAAATTTGGAAGTTGGTCGAATAGAAAGAAATGCTGCAGTAGCATCATGGATACAATAATTACAGTACTGGTGAAAAGGCAGTTTGTGTTCCTGTCTGAACTCCGAGATCGTTTTAAACCCCTGCAAGTGCCTGATTCTCTGTGGTGTGGTTTCATAATTAGATAAGGAGAGCAGGAGAGAAAAAAGCTGGTCCCTTAAGCTGGAAAAAACATGGACTGACAATGAGAATCCGGATACTCCTCTATTACTCATTCTGCAATTCAGTTCTCAATCAACTTAATTCATTCTGCCTTAAATAAGATTATAAACCAATCTATTACTTTGCCGTTTTGTGGGTTGATCCAGCATCTAAGGCAAACACTTTGTTTGGAAAGGGGTGGGTGACTAGTTTGGACCCAGTGAGTTTTTTCAATTCACAGCCGACCTATCCATGCAAGTCAAGTGTTTTCATACCTAAATTTTGTTCCACTTTCATTTCTTTGGTCCTGCTGAGAAACAGAGAAATAACAGACCAAAAAACAACAAACATACTATAAGCTGCTAACTGTACTGAAAAAACTGAATTATCAGAAACGACTGTTTTACAGGCCCGGAAACAAAATTTGCATAGTGCACAAAAATAGGAAATGTGTGATGATTATCGTACGATCCGAGTCGACTACCAGAGTGCAATCTGCAACATCTGGGTTACAGAATGCTATACATTGTAAAAGCTTCATGTCGTAACAGCGCTAACAAGTGCAAGCTGCTCATTCAAAATGCTACGTAGCATGTGCATGTTTCTTCACACCCACCCAAAGTTGGACGACATTTCTTGACATTGATGCTTGCTTTGATTTCACTTCAGAGAGGTTAGGCACTACAAATCAAGCCTACCTTCCTCAAGCCTTCTCTCTACTTTCTTTGCTCATCCATCTGTTGATCGATCCTACCTAGCAAATCTTTTCTCATTCAACACATCTTCTGGTAAGACGACAAATCAAAACCAAAACGGGGTTTAAAAAATAAAAATAAAAAAAATCACTCTGTATTTTACTGCAACGCATGCTACTACGGCTCAATATTCTGCTAAAAATCATATATCCTTTTGAATATTTTTTAAAATACATTTAATATAGTAATAATGATGAGTGAACATCTCAAAATGAGTAAAGAAAATTAAAAGGGCACATATTCGGCTTAAATTACCCTTATTGAAAACCTGACTAAAGTACATTCTGAGAAACAGACAAAGATGCAACTATACTTTTCTACGAATATAGATAGTCTTTTGGTACTAAATTACTTTTGACATGCTTAGGTTCATCGTTGTATGTGTGTGCGCATGTTTGTATGCGTTACAGTGCTTTCACATGCACTCGTAGCATTTTGCTCTGTAGGTGTAGCACAATTCTTTGGCATCTTTTGGCAAGACTGGATCTCATACCTCGCAACAGAAACACATCAGCACTCATTCAAGATTAAGGATCACTATAATTTCACAACACCCACTTCATTGCATTTCTCAGTGGCACGGAAAGTGCCGGAGGCCTGCTGACAATCTTAAAAGGACAGTTGAGAAGACAGAAGAGACAGAGCAGGAACGTTTAGGCAGAATAAGTCAATCAGAGAGTCCCTTGAAAGCAAGTCTCGAGTCCAGCACATACAGTGATCTGAGGACAAACAAGACAGATGATAGAAACTGAATTGCTATACTTACAAAAAAAAAACCCAGAATGGTGCAATATGAAAATGAAGATGATGCATATAAAAAAATATGGCTTTGTATTAATTACGTGGTAGTACCTTGTAACAGCAGGTTGTGATGTTTCTCAGTTGAAATGCCCCCCCTGAAGTGAATATTTAGCAAGAGCCTCTTGCAACTTATAATGGTCCTCCTCAACAGCCTGGATACCAACACAACACCAGAGATGCGTATTACTTAGGGCACCATGTTCAGACGAAGAAATGAAAATGAAACTGAGGAACTCTGTTCTTTCTCCTCACCTGCAGTCGCTTCAGTTGCTCCCCAAGAGTCTGCAGTCTCCTCTGCACCTCCTCCAAGCGATCCTGAGAAAGCACTAGAGGAGCGCTGATCCCTCTTTCCTCTTCTCCTTTATTCCCTCCATCTCCTCCACTCTCTTCTCCTTCAGTTCTTTCTTCCGTGCTGGATTCCTCCACTAAGAAGAAGGAAAAAAGCAGTGGGGATTTCAATAATCAACCAAAAAAAATGTACGATCTTCCATTCTTTTTAAGAATTAGAATAAATAACAGGTTGTTGATGATCATTTTTATTAAAAGTGGTGGAAAAAGGCTCTATCAATTGACCATATTTTTAAGTGACAATATGTTAGACAAGTTTCAGTCGGGTTGTAGAGAACCTGAGGAATGATCTGCCGGTACACATTAGGCTGTCATCTGATGTTGACTGTTTTAAATGTTTTCTCTCCTGCTTCTCTTATTGTGTGCCCTTTGGTCAACAGCTGCTGTTTTAAATGTGCTTTAGAAATAAATTGCCTTGCCTTTAGGAATAAGTGTGAGGTTGAACCTCTTCAGCTTAAAACCTGAAGCAATATGCATGCAGTTCCTGATGACTGACCTCCATCTGCCACCTGGTTTTCAGCTGCCGTCCCTCCATTTTCCCCAAGAGTCTGAGAGTCATCAGACAGGCTAATACTCCCGACCAACAGCCTCTTCAAATACATGACTGCAAGAAGAAAGAGAAAAAAAATTACATGCAGCATGAAATTGTAGGTGTTTACTGTTAGACCTGCATAAAATGACATATATTCTGACCTTCATCCAAAGCACCAATAGCAGACTTCTCTGGAGGGGCGTGGCTATGGCTGAGCAGATCAAAGCCATTGGCAGCTAGGTAGTCTATGAGTGAAGGTTCAGTTTCTTTACTCTTCTCTTCAGTAAAACTGTCTTTAAATCGCCCTATGGTAAAATAAAACAAAGACACGTTATAATACCACTGTAAAATTTAAGACTTAATATCGGTTTCCAAAAGTTTCTGTAAGTCTCACCACCACGACTTTTTAACAGATCTCCATTCTCAGTGGGACTAAGAGGGGGATGCACACTGGAGAAAAGAAATGGCAAGAGTGAAGTCGACTTTTGAGTTGGCCAAATTCAACGCAACATTACTCTTATGGGGCTTGCTAGTTGCCAAAAACACACTCACGGGCTGTATACAGGTCCACTGGCGTTACTGGGCATGCTGCCACTTCTGCCCTCTCTTTTCAGCTTATTGCCGCCTCTCTTCTTCAACTCATCAACCGTAGACCTAATCACCTGTGCCCAACTGGAGCACAAAACAGACTGTAAGTGTTAAATTACATGTTCTGGGTTTCAATTTTCAATTTTGAAGCGCAATTTCATATGATCTGCCTGTCAGTCATTCGTGTAAGTATTCTATTTAAATGAGTTCATATAGTTCACGCAACTAACTTTTTCTTCTCCCCAACGGTCTGAGCCACTAGTTCATAGATCTGTGCTCCACTGTCCCCGGTGAAGATGACGTAGATGGCTTTTGGGTCTGATGAAAAGAACAAAAGTAACTGTATATCAGACTTGCACTCTTCAGAATACAACATGCTAATTCTCTTGAACTCACTCACCAGTGGCCACATCTCTGAGAAAAACAGATTCTAGTTTGATGATGGGACTCAGCATCTGTTTGCCTTCCTGAATGGCAATGTTGCTTTTGCTCTGACACTTTAAAACCATCTTATCATCCTGCTTCTGAAACAAGACCAGGAGGTCTGACAGCAAAACACAGTGCACATCTGCAAACACACACAAAAGTAAGACAAGTAAGAGGCTGAATTCTTGATCACAGAAGCACTGAAAGCTAATAAACACATTTGCTAATATGCAAGTTTATTTTAATTCGGGGTATGTGTCAACTGGGGTTACCAATCGCTTTCTCCTTGGTCACTCTCCATGTCAGAGGTCCTTCAAACAGCATTGTCCTGGTGGTCAGATCAATGTTCTGATGAACAGAGAAAAGAGTGGATCATATAAACCCCAGAGCATAAGTAACTTAAGAAACCCACACATTAGACATGAAGATATTTCTCACCTTGTACTCACTGTAGAGGTCATTGCTCGTTTTCAGTCCTGAGGTGTCCAGCCGGCGCTGGTAATCTTTCAAAATCTTGACATTGAGTTGAAGATAGGCAGAAATTTAGGAGATTATGAGATTGGTGGTTTGGAAAAAATGCATATTAGAGATCATGATTCATCCAAGGTGGACTATTTAAATGTATAATTCACACAAAAAAATGTAATTCGGTCATTAATTAATCCTGCTTATATTATTCTAAACCTGTAAAACCTTTGTTCAACTTTGGAAAACAAATTAAGATATTTCTGACGAAATCCAAAAAACTTTCTGAAGTTTTTTTCAGCACATCACGGAATATCTTTATTTCCAAAGATGAAGGTAAATATAAAAGTATATTTAAAAACGTTAAGAAGACACCGTAACCAATTGTAGCTAGCTTCATTAAAGCAGTAGGAAAATGTCGTCAAACGATTTCTGCCGGTTT
>JAUMHP010000070.1:10741396-10755631 GCA_032361065.1 Enteromius trimaculatus
TATAAAAGTATATTTAAAAACGTTACTGTTAGTTGGAATTAATCACAATTAATTTAAGAAAAATATGCGATTAATTCGTATTTTTTTTAATCCATTGACAGCACTGTGTGTGTGTGTGTGTATGTATGTATATTCCCAGACCACACATCCATAATAAACTAAATCATGTGTATTTGAAGGAAGCTCCACTGAATTCTCACCAGCAGGTTCTCCATGAGTTTGACTTCTTCATTGACATGGTTGAGGATCTTACGGCAGGATTCTGCTGCTTGGTTAATGTTATCTTTTTCCATTTCATTATCTGTGAGAATTGGATAGTGGTTATACACCAGTTTTTGTGTAATACTGCATTTCTTCTGTTTTCTTATTTATTAATGCTCATTTATCCTGTGATGGCAAACACTTTCAGCAGCCTTTACTGTGGATCAGCGTTACAGTACATGATCCATCAGAAATCATTCAAACATGCTGATTTGTTGCTAAATTTGATGCTTCTCAGTGAACTACGGCTCTGTGTAGTAAACACTGCTCCTTCTAAAAGCATGTGAAAATACCACCAGGTTTACTAACGTGTTTTTTCTCCACTCATTCATAAAGTAAGCTGAGTGTTTAAAATAAATCCTTCTGTCAGATGATGTGCTTTCTCGAACAGAATAAGGCATTTCATAGTATTCTATGTGGTCATAAAGGAATTGCATTACTTCTATACTTCATTATAAAGGCTATTATAATAATATAGTTTCTTTATTATAAAGAAAATATACTGTCGTAGTTGTGTGTTTATTAGTAACGTGGAATAAATGAAAGCAGTTTATTCAGCTACACTTTAGGGATTCCCTGGGTTTCTTCAGCATGCATGTTTGAGTTTGTTCGAGAGCGCCCTCTGGCCTTTGGATGGAGATTTATTACTGATCACAGAACTGGGATTCTCTGAAAGGTACGGATGGAGTTACGCCAGCTTTTGTCTCATTGTGAGAGTAATATCATTGATTTATTGCCCAGTTTTTAACCCATTGTGTTTCGCACAATTTGCAAAAGAGGTTTCATAGAAATAACATTTAAAAACACTTACCAGTGCTCTTGGCAATGTTTTCCAGCAGAAGAGGATACTTGGTTAGTCTTTGCATCTCTATGGGAATGATATCCTTCAGCTGTAGCCTCCGACACTGTGGCTTACTCTCTGCTTCCTATAATGCAAACACAGAATATTTATACAAAAATAAATAAATGATGATGCCTAGCCAGAAATGTTGACTGGTGAGCAGTTGCAATACCACGGAAAACGAATAGTAAACGTACCAGTATGAAAGCATTAAAACGGGGATCCTTCTTCTGTCTGATCTTTATCTGCTCCAGAGCCCAGGACTGGTAGCTACAGAAGCGTGCAGTGAGCTTCTGAAACCATTCTCCTTCTGAGCCACTGAACTAAAGAGATAGAAACATATATAAGATAATTCATGTTGTCAAGGTGAAATGCTAAATGACAGTGGTAAGAAAGAACATGAAAAACTAGCATTTAGCAAACTACTTACCCTGTTGAGAAGTGGCGTGCTTATGATTTTGACAATGTACTCATCCTCTTGACGCAATTTTTTCAAGTTCTCATAGAAAGCATCTAGAAAAGAATGGATTCAAGCTATATCAAGGCTGTTTGTAGTCTGATGGGCCATCAAGATCTTTAAAAACCAGGCAGATTTCAGTGCATTAATATATCTGAAGTGGATACATACAGTGCATCTCTATGATATCATCGAGGCTTGGGAAGATGGTGGCCACTTCAGTTATCGTCATAATTTCTTCCCTCTCGAGCGGACGAGCAAACACAGTCTGCAATACACTCAGCATACGAACATGAGCGTGCTCCGTTGTAAACAGCTCTGAGAGACAAAGTCAAAGAGATAAATATTATCAATTTTTGCAACCTGCTACACGGCGGATTCAACAAAATAAATAACTGAATGTACATGTATATATTTTTACATTCTTTCTTGTATTACCATTGATGACTTCTTGTCTTTTGATTTCTTTCTTGCTCAGTTTTTTCACATCCTCAGGAGAAGAGAGGCCCCTCCAGTTAGGCGGGTCCTGCTCGAGCTCCAGGAGTCGGGGCTCCATCTCCTCCTGCTGAGGGAAGGGGCCAAAAGCAGGAGCGGTGACGAGGACGTCAGGCAACAATCCACCGTCCGCACTAAGAAAGACATATCAATGGGAAAACTGAAAAGGGATACATACATGTTAAGCATTGTAAAAAAAAAAAAAAAAAAGGTTAAGGTAGTGATGATTACAATCTCTGGTTCTATCAGTTACTGAGAAGCCCCTTGTGCTGCTGTCTCCTGTGGACAGTGTGTATCTAAATAGAGTGTTACTAAATGTGAGTGATGGTTAGTCTTTGCCTTACGAGACTGAATGCTGTGGGGAGGGTGAGAGGGGGTGGGAGGTAGAGGTTGACTGCAGGTCCACGTCGCTACGGGAGCGAGACTGCTTGGCCCGGGTAGAGCCACTACGGCGAGAGTGACGACGCTCCACGCAAAGGCTCTCGCTGCGCCGCACACTCCTGAATACCCAAGAGAAGTGGGGGGGATGTGGGGGTAAGGGAAAGGGCAGAAGAAAAGTGGAAGAGGAACCAACAGACAAAGAAATGAATAGGGAAAGTGAATGAATTAGAAAAGAATACAGAAAAAATAATAAGGAAATACAGGGGAGAGGAGTGAAAAAAGCATAGAAAGAAAACGTCAAACAAATGAAAATGTAGGAAAGGGGTAGAAGTAGTAGAAACATGGAAAGAAGATTAAACGACAGTGAGGTTAGAGACCAAAGGTAACATGAACAGATGATGGAAACAGAAAATTGAACAGTGATGAAGAAGAAACAGTATGTGAAATGTTAAGACAATTGATGTCAAAACCACTACAAAACATGTTATTTAGCACTAGTTCACAGGGAGATTCATTCAGCCCCATCAGTTTAAAGACCCTTCTGGGATCCACAATAACAAACATCTCCAGCTCTGTCTAATGTGTCATTTACAGCATCTCAGTGCATTTGAACACCTCAATTATACTGATAGAAAACACTATCGACTAAGTGGGCTCCATTTGTGCAAAGCATCCCAAAAAGCAGATACTTCTGACCTCAATCCCTAAAGCCCAGAAACCTGAGAAGAACCATACTTAGCCATGCATGCAGTGAGTACGAGCGTCTGTGTGATATAAGGCTGCCACAAACCATTATTTTGATAGTCGACTAGTCACCGATTATTTTAGCGATTAGTTGACTAATCAGAACATGCATAGCAGCTTGAAGTGTTTAAGCCTTATAATCTTTTCCCCTCTAAAAAATGTTTTATATTAAACATTTTTAAGGCATAAAAGGCATTTGTCTTTGAATTATTTAAGATTTAATTTTATTGTTGAAAAATAAAGAGATTTTATATTACAGTTTAAAACACTGAAGAAATACTGTTTTAATATTTTTTGTAGAAGCCTATTATGTACATTCTACTGAACAATAGTTATATATTTCTGCTGCCATGTCCAAACCCAACTTTTATTTTGACGGCTTGCCATGAATACATTTACAGTTCTGTGTGTACATGATATGACGTTAGATTTAGATGTCATTCATGTAGCCTTCTGTATTTATGTTCTCATTTAGTGAGACGCAAGATGGAAATATATCCGGAAGCGTCACGCACAGGTCAGTGTGCTAGTAAACAAAACCACGCGTCTGCACCACACATTAAGACAAATTAAATATTGACAAATACTATTGAGACAGACATGTGTGTGTGTGGTGGAAATGTGCCGTGCGTGATACAGAGAGCGCAACTTAATATAGAGAAAGAAATGACGTGCAGTCATGTAAATTATATAAATAACTAGGGATGTCCCGATCAGGTTTTTTTGCCCTCGAGTCCGAGTCATTTGATTTTGAGTATCTGCCGATACCGAGTCCCGATCCGATACTTTTATAATGCATAAAGAAAGCATATATATTATATACATATTTATTTGAGTCCTGATCGGAAGGTTGTGTCCGATTCCGATCGAGTCTACAATCATGTGATCGCCCGATTTCCGATCATGTGATCCGATCGGGACATCCCTATAAATAACCATTTTATTTTTTTAAGGGCAGCTGGCATCCTAAGAGGTGCATTGCTGCCATCTTCTGTTTCTGTCCATTATAACACTCTACTACTTACACATTCTACTACTTATTCCGGCATCTTTCAGGATCTTACAGAGCTTCAAATGATGCTTCGATTATTAAATTCGTCATTGACGTAATCATGACTAGTCGACTATTAATGGCAGCCATACGAAATATGAATCTTAAACTTAAAACTATAACATTCACTTTACAACGTTTTCTACTGTATGCATGATAAAATGTAAATGTAAACTGTGTTTAGTAAGAGAACATGTGTGCATCAGTAGCAGTTGAGGCTGGCAGAAAATCCCAGAGACAATCACGCAGACCCACCTTGTCTTCTTTCTGTAAAAACATAGGGCGAACGAACAGTTACAGCATAACCGAGAACAAATCATTTATTAAACACCCAACCAAAACTTCCAACTATAAACCAACTATCCTCAACGCTATCCTGAACAAAATTTCAAGGCCAACAACAAAGTGAGACAGAGCGTACAACAGACACCAGCAACAAACAATGTTTCCACATGAAGGACACAAGCAAAACAAAAACGCACAGCTAATCCAGTAATGCTAGTTTTACACCAGACACTGTAAACCGTAAAGGAGCTACATTAAGTTTTTAGACGGTTAGCTCAAGCAAAATTAAAAATTCTGTCATTACTTACTCAACCTCAAACCCGTAAGACCTTCGTTCATCTTCAAAACACAAAATAAAATATTTTGATGAAATCCAAGAGCTTTCTGACCATGCACAGACAACAACGCAACTGGAATGTTCCCAGAACCAGAAAAATAGTAAGGACCTCGGTCAAACAGTCCATGTGACATTAGGGGCTCAACTTCTATTTTGTGAAGCTATGAGAATACTTTTTGTGTGCAGAGAAAACAAAAATAACATAACAGTTAAAATTATTATTTTTGTTTTAGTTTTTTTGTTTATTGTTTTTAGCTATTTTGTAGTGTATGCGTACACTTTCCCAAGAACACAATCAACATAATTAACGTAATCTGAGTGGTTTATGTTTAGTATGTGCATGCTTTGTCCAGAACGTAAGCAACACTAATCACGAAAGCATGCGCATGCGTCATGGTACTCTCCAAAAAGGCAGGAAGAAGAACTGCTTCGCAAAATTGGAAATACTCCATTTGCTGTCTACACAGGGTTGGAAAGCTCGCCGATTTCATCAAAAATGTCTTAATTTGACTTCCAAAGATCAACCAAGGTGCTACGGGTTAGGAACAACATGAGGGTGAGTAATTAATGATAGAATTTTCATTTTGGGGGGAATTAACCCTTTAAGTTATGTTAATGTTTGAACACCAAAGCAGGTTCAGTTCCCACAAGTAACCATCACCATTGTGCCAAACTGCAGAACATCAGGTAATTCCAGCAAAACCTGTCATGCGTGCAACAGTAAGTCACTTTGGATGAGAGCATCTGCTAAATATCAACAGAAGCAAAAACATAACTTTTCAAAGAGTTGAGCAGTCATAATGTTTGCTCAAATTCAGACAGAATCTGCTTATTTTGAAAGCGTCTTGCCTTGGCGCAACACTGCGGAACATACAGTAGCGCTGACTGATCAGAAGAATGCGGTATGGATAAACTGTAAACTGAAAGCTAACAAAACAACTGACACTGCAAAACATCAGGTGGGACGAGAAACAGACAAAGAGGTTAAAAAACAAAACAAAAGGAGGCGGCACAACGCAGAGGGAAAAAAAAAAGTGGGAAGAAAGGGAGTTAGTATAGGAGGGGAAAGGGAGGGAGGCGCGTATGCGCAGTAAGGGATTGTCTTGGTCTTTGTTGTCCTTAAGGAGGGTAGCATATATTGCGGGCAGCAGCAGGAGCAGCAGCACAGGAGGGACACAGCACACTCCCCGAGACAAAGCAGGCAAGGAGTTTTTCCACTCTCCCTTAGTTACGTTGTACAAAGTAACACTGTAAACTGTTGAACAACTTAAAAAGTATGCTAACTGTTTGTTTAATGTTTTTCTCCTTATTTCTTCTCCCTTCTTACCTTCCACTGTCCTGACTGTCATCTGGAAGCATTTCAATGACGGAGAGAGGTTCATTGATGGAGAGACTCCCAGCAATACTGACAGGAGATGCATCTCCACAGTCTGGGACTGGTTTGGGTTCTGAGCGATTGTTGTTGACACCTACAGGAGGAGAGAATCAACATTTCTGCACATGAAACATTACAGGGACATTTAATAATATCAAAGACCACTTGTAGCCTTATTTATTTGTATTTGATTGTTTTACAATGAATCTAGGTACCATACCAGTTATCAAACTGTATTATTAAATTATTATTAAAATTACAACACTCTCTAGATATTAATCGTACATAATAATGCAGATTTTTTTTGTTACCAAATCTCAAAGAGAAAATAATAAATTATAAAAAATATACATACATAACATACATATTTTATATATATATATATATAAAATTAAAAAAACTGTTGTTCTTGTGCAGCCATTGAAATTTGATTTTATAAATACAAAAAGAGCACAAAATTTCGATATTAACCATGTATTGGTTATCAGCCATAACAGGAATATAATAAATGACTTGTTTGCATCATCCACAATTGTAATACTGGTCTATCCTTGATTAAGTATTTAGATATATATATATTTCCAGATGACCCACATACACCATGCCAGTTGATTTCCCACATGTCCGGTGTGCTTCAATCTAAAACACGTAAGATATATTTTCTGATCCTCACCCGTGTCACTCTGAGAGTCGGGACTAGGAGTCACACTGACAATCAAATCTTCACTGCTGTCCGTGACAAGTGCGCTAACTGGCCCCACCACACCAGGTTTCCGCACTGAAGTGATGCCACAATCGCTTACAGACACTCGATGAGGCGGGTTTGGTTTCATTGGCTTTACTAGACCATGAGAAAGTACGAGAGAACATATGAACGAAAAGAAACATGTAAAACATGTGAAATTACAAACAATCATCAAAGACTGAAAGATGATCATTGTGTGGTTCTAACAAGAACACATGACAGATGGACATTAAAACATTAAAAAAAAACACACATTGTCACAACCACAGTCACCTCAACCAGACAAACTAAATCAGATTTGCTAAATAGATGAATAAGGAAATGGAAACTACAGACGAACCCATGAGTTTGAAGTGGAACATGCAAACATGCATTAGATTTGATTAGCAAGGGTATGTACCATCCAAGAGGACAGAATCTACCCAAAGAACAGACCATAATACCTTCAAAGTCCAATCTAGTTTGCTTACCATCATCTGCAAGAGGAAAACATAGCAACACAAACAAGTTCCTTTTAATTCTGCAGGTATTTCATTATATATTTGCAGAATGTTTCTCATACTATAAGCTACGGAATCACCTTCTTGTTTCTGTATACAGTGGTCTCAATGATCTTAGCAGGTGTCTGAGATGTTATGGGTAATTAGTGTAAATGGTTGAATGCATAGTGATTTAATACAGGTTTGGTCAATTAGCATGTGATGTAAGTAGGGCATGTGTTCTGAGGGAGAGGGATGAAGAGATTTTATTGAGTACGTACTTGTGAATGGAGACGGTTTTTTCTCGGGTTTGCTGGGTTTGACTCCCCATGGCTGTTCAACAGAAAAGGAAAAAATATTATTGGACAAAATAACAAATTCAGTACGTAAAATGAAAGTCAGAGGAAATGTGTTGTATAATAAACTATGGAGCATATCGTCTAACCTTCAGCACTGAAGGAACAGAGGGCCGCCATCCTGACTTAGTCTTCTTGTTGTCAAGCGCTCTAGTCTTGACACCAAGGTGCTTCATATAAAGGGCAACTGCTCCAAAGATGGAGTTACTAAAGGGAGTAAAAAGAACAGAACAGGTTAGAAAGAGTATTGAAAAGTCACTTTATATAGCGTGATCAGCACCACCTCATGTAACTTAGAGATTTTTTGACATTTTGGGCTGGTCAAGAAATGTATTTCTCATAGACGATGAATGACACGACTCCACTTCCTACCACAACAGAAAGTGAAGCAAAAAACACTCTCAGTATGGTCGCTGGCATCTTACGAAAATGATGTCATTTGGAGCCAGACTCTGCCAAGTAGAGATTGTGAGGCGGAGCCGCAGAATCAAAGTCCCGCCCAAACTCTCGCAGACCAAAGCACAAGCTCACAATCAGGACACCACACCCCGTTTTTATAGCATCAAATAACTAGTTTAAAGAAAAACAAACACTTGAACATACATCAGCATGATAACTACCTAAAATGATGGAAACCATATTTGTAAAAAAATTATTTGAAGTGTAATTTGATAATTTAGTTTAATTATTTAGTTTAGTCTCACTTCCCATTAGATTGCATGGAGAGGGCGGGGTTTATGACCTATACTGCAGTCAGTCACCTGCATTAAGCATAAAGTGCTTAAAATTGAACATTGCATAGATTTAATATTAAAAATTACTGCTTTTTGTGAAAGTCGTCTTTCTTACTCATTAAGGCTGCATTTATTTTTTCAAAACAGAGTAAAAATAGTAAAATTGTACAATATTAATAAAAAATTTAATTATAACACAATTTTAAAAAAAATATTTATTCCCGGAAGGAGGTAAAGCTGAACTTCCCAAAAGACAGTACTCTAGTTTTAAGTGTCGCATGATCCTTCAGAAATCATTCTAATGTTGCTAAAGAAACCTTTCATTATCATCACATCATTATGTGCTGCTTAATATATTGGTGGAAACCATGACACATTCTTTTTTAATGATCCTCCGATGAGGATCCTTTTTTTTCCACATTATAAAATTTTTATGAAAATAGTACATTTTTATCAAATTAAAGCATGTTTGCCTTTCTCTTAAAAAAATACAAAACCTTACAAGCCCCGAAAACCTTTTAAAGGTAGTGTATATTTTTAGCCCTCAAAGTTTACTATACAAAAAAATTACTGTCACTTTTGAGGTATTTTCATTTGTGCAACTCAAGTCATGTGATCTGTGACTAATCAGTGCAATCCCACAGTGCATTATCAAATTGTTCAAGTGCCTCAGAGGGCATCTTCAACTGGCATCAAGCCATTCCCTTCCCCTTAAAAGATCCCAGAATCTCCACTGAAGGAGTAGAAAGAGAGAAGGGAGAGGGAGGAGGACAGGAAAAGGGAGGGACAGAAGTCTGGAGGAGGAGACCGTGCACATGTGCATGTCCATTGTCTCATGCACACATGGATTAAGTGATACAGCTGTGCATGACAAAATGAACAACTGCAACAGCTGCAAATATCCACTAACAGTCTTTCTCACGGGCACATTGTGCTCATATTGAATTTCTCAGCAATCAAATCAAACCAGCAAAACAATGTAAACTGTTATGAGGGACTGATAACTTCATAAAATAATTTTCATTTGAAAAGATGGGTTTGCATCTACAGAAAAGCAAAAAAAAAATTATTTTACAACTAAAAAGTGACTGTATGATGACTTTAATGATTTCAATTTAAAGTAAACAAAACTACACACCGATCTATAATATAACAACGATTACAGGAAAAGACAGGCTGCTGATTATTGCATTCTGCATCTGCACTTAAAAAAAAGTTAAGATGATCAAGAAAAGAGACTCACCTTTTGTCTTTGTCGGCAACAATTGAGGGGCTGCAAGAGCAAAACAGAAATAATTAGAGGGACATCAAAGGAAGATTGCAGCACACTTCTGAGCTGAAGGACTCACCGCTTAAAGTTAAGTAACATTTTTTCTTCCTCGTTCTCGACCGGTTTTTAACTCTGTTTTAGGACGGTGGAATCTAAAGGTTTCAAGCTTTTCTAGACTCAAAATGACAGTAACTGCTGTATTGTTTGTTAAATTCAAACTAATGAACATATTCTGTCACTTGCAAAAAAGAAAAAAAAAAAAAGATCTACAAAAAATGTTGGTGCATCAAAAAAATGCACAAAATTTGTGAAATACAAAACAAAGCAATGAAACAGTCTCTTGCAAAGCTAGATGTCTGAGCTACACAATCTTCTCAAACTGCAGAAGCTACAATGGCACTCTCCTAAGGCACTGAGGTTGTCCTACGGTGATGTCCAGAAGCAAGCAAAGCTCTCTGGCTTTGGAGCTTCCTATTTAACTGTGTTTTTGCCTGATGCAACCAGCATGCAAGAACATGGAAATCGGATACTTATGTTTTCCTATGATAATAAAAAAAAGGAGGAGTGTGATAAGGAATCCCCTGCATCTAGCCAATCAAAACCCTCGATCCGCCTCTCAGATTAAGAGTGCAGCCAATGAGAGCGTCTGTAAGTGAGGTCATTACTGTTGTACTGAGGGAGGAGAATGAATGGGGGGGGGGGGTCACTGTGCGAGAGGAAGCGGATAGTGTTGGGGAAAACAGAGGACGATTGTGTGTAAGCATATGAAGACTGAATACCCATATTGAGACCACTAGACATCAAAAGAATCTGTGTGAAGTCTCTGAGGATGCATAATGTCTCTAATAATGTCACTGAATGCATGCGACACAATGTCTTCTCTGCATGTTTTTGTCCATTCTGCCTCTATATCTATTTACAATGTAATTTTGGTACAGCAAATATCAAGTATCCTGCCTCACTGCAAACAGTCTTTTGTCCCTCACTCTTTTCCCCTCTCTGCTAGCCTCAAACGTGACCCCTGCTTCATCCCCCTTTCCATTATTCTCTCTGGCAGAGAGCCAGAGAACAGACACTTCCTGCCAGCGTGGCATTTCTGACTCCATCCTCTCTCTACCACTTCCTCTCTCTTTGCCACCATTTCTTTCTTCTGGATTAATAAGGCGGACTTCAAGTTGTAACATGGTGTGTTTTTAATAGAAAGGAAGGGTGTGCCTAGACAGAGCATCCAAACCAACTTGGACTGCAGGAGTCACGAATGCTGAGTGCTAGTCTGAATCAAATGTTAAAGTACAAAAACTGCTAAATAAATGCAATATGATGCAAAAACAACCCATCATTCTGTCTGGCTGCATACTGAGCTTTTGATTCTTAAACAAATTACTCTTACAAGTCGTTCTTTAAATCAAGTTTAATGAATCCTTACTTGGGTATTACTGAATCAACATCCGATTCAATACTCTCAGTCATGCCTGATACACTAAAAAGTAATGGCTGCTGAAAATCCAGCTTTGACACAACCGGAATAAATTATTTTAAAATATAGACAGTTATTTTAAATTGCAGTTATATTTCACAATATTCCTAATTTTACTCTATTTGTGAATTTTGGAACTATTAGACGGTGAGTAAATGATGACAGAAACTTTGGGTGAACTATTCCTTTAAGCACTTTAGAAAAATTATTACACATTTTTAAAACGTACAGAGGCCTAACTTTTGAATTTGCGACCAAAAATATTAATTTGCGAGTTACATTTTTGCTTGTGGTAAAACTGCTTGTGATCAGCGTTAAGTTTTCAAGTGGCTTTCTTTCACCACCTTTATTATGGTGGTTGTCAGTGTGTTAAAAGAACAAAACAGATTTTAATATCAGTGTGCATTGTTGAATTGACTGGTTTACATTCAAATTTTCGTGTTTGTAAATTACAGTTTTATTTAAACCTGTAAAGGGTCCATAAACTCCATTAAATTAAACTTACCCTGTAAATAGTGAAAGAAAATTTTTTCAATGATATTTGTGTATTGAAAATGTTTTGAATTAACATTTAGACATATCTGATTGTCTATATAAAAAAAAAAAATAGGCTAGTTAATCTAAAAGGATTACACATAAACACACGACAGTATGATTGAAAATGTATAAAATAAAATAAAAATCACGTTTATACTGTGGCACCTAAAAAAATTATTTGGCACCTACGTTTTTTTCTTATAGGAGCCAATGGCTCCTTGCTGGATTTTTTTTGTCTGGAGCCCTGTACAATACGTATTGTTGTTTTCATATATTTAAATAGAAACGTATTTGTAGAGATGGGGCACATGAGACAGCTTTCAAACAGGGACATGTGTGGTTCGTTTACTATACAGTATAGTGGTCAGTGAGCACCAGTTTATTCATGCTGGCTTTTATTGTGTAAAAATAATGAACTGAATCCAGATTGGCAATGTGTGTTCAACAGAGGCGAAAGGCTCAGCGGTCTCCCTCCTGTCTCACTTCCTGCATGTGGGTCCTCACTTTCAATGGGGTGTAATATTAATGCTTACAGTCCAGTGTTCACCCTATAATGTAAATCTACTGACCCTTTTGTGATGCCTAATAATTAAAGAACCCAAGTTGCTTTGCTTAAAGGAACAGTTCACGCAATTTTTTTTTTACTCTCTCACATCATTGGCTTTTTCATAAAGCACATACAAATAACTGTATGAATTGATAAAAAAGAAATGTTCTAGAATCAGACTTCTGTTCTATCCTAAAGAAAATAGAAAAATATAGAAAAATCTATATTATTCAATATGATCAATATAAATAATATGGTACTGATGTACCTTGCATCCTTACATAGCAAGAATAGGATTATAGTAGACAAATCTGATGAATTATACTTATTATTGCTTTGTTTGTCCTTGTTCAGGTGATTGCACTATACATCATGCAAGATAATGAAATCATGAAAAGTGTCATGAAAGACAAATTTTATTATATTGTTTTCGCCCATTTCAGGCAAGCAACCATTTAACTTTTGCCTTACGTTATTAAAAGGTGACTGAGTTGCATCAGTTTAAGCAAAGAAACGCCCAATCCACAATAAAAGAACCATTTTAGAGCCAAGAATGAAGCTTCAGTGGATACGTCAGCTGATCCTCAGAGTTAATTGAACTGCATATAAAGCACAACAGTGAGTGGAGTGAATTCTGATACTGCTATTATAGAATTCACTGCAAGGGGTCAAACAGCCCAGCAGCAAGAAGATCCTGTGCAGTATGACACATTCAATAGGCATCACTTAGCAGCCGGTGAGTGAATATCGACAGAGACTCGGGGGTTCTGATCCGCTGTGAATGCAGATTTGACAATAGTTGTATTCTGTCTAAGCGAATCGAAAGTGTTCGTGATTCTCTTCCCCACTGCATACATGGTATTTGTCTCAGCAGGGCACCAAAAAAAATCCACACAGCAGATTATAGGTTAGGCACAGCGGAGGGCAACAAAAGGCAAAGGTCTGGCTCTGTGTTTCAGACAAGACCAGAGCACCTGCTGGTTCTCTCTCAACCATGACAAGGGAGTCAGAGAGAAAACAGACACATTGAAACCTGACAGATGGGCTAATTCCATCAACTAGGGATGAATAAATACCAATTCTGGTCATAAAATACACATGAAATATACTAGCAGTAATAATAACAGTGCTTACTTGGACTCTACCATCTTTTCCAGCATGGATTCTGCTACTGCCTTCTCCTTCATTTCCATGGGGATACGATCGGTTGGACGATGGGATTCCACATCATTTAGTTCGTGCTCATTGGGAGTCATTCCCATCATCCTCTTCTGCCTAATGTGGGAAACAAGTACAGGCAGACAGGTATGGTAATCGAGCACCAGGGCTAGATGAGCACTTGTTATAAGGGCCTGACATTTATATTTTCCAAGACTTGAATTTCATCTTATATACATATGTAAACATAATATGCATTGCGAATTTCAAAATGCACTTGCTCTGCCCGTGACTCTCACCTGAAGTCATCCAACTGCCGCAGTATCTCTGAACTCTGCATGTACTGGATTTCATGAGCATAGCGTTTTTGTTGCTCTTCGCTGATCATTTCTGGACGCGTGCGATCTGAAGGACCGCAGTGAGAGAAATTAATTTTGTGTAACTACAGCAGTAATACAAATGTCAACATGAAGTGCCGTGATCTGATTTGAGAAGAAGTTCACTCACCCAGTTCAGCGGCTATGTTATTTGGCACAGGTACTTTGAGAATCTGAAAGAGAGAAGGAATGTGTTGGAAATACTTTAATCCAAAACACTTAAAAAGGATCAAATCAGGGCTAGGGCATTAAGGATTTTTTATGCTAGTAGTTATGCAGTAGTTTATTTTAAATTGCTTATATAATGCATACTATGTAATTTGTATAT
>JAUMHP010000070.1:10770874-10781103 GCA_032361065.1 Enteromius trimaculatus
TTAGCGCTAATCAAAGAACCGTCTTTACTGATGAGATGCGCATAATATATCGTACGATATATATCGCCCAGCCCTACCCAAACCAATTCCACACCACAGACGATGCACCTTTTCTCTTTACAATCTCCTCGTGCTTGGAAAACAAGAGCTCGTGCCTGTGCTGCACTACCAGAGACTTGCTGAGGTTTGTCCAAAAAGTCGCTAAATTTGTTGCTATTTTGCTAAATCTAGCGACAAAGTCAATACGTTGGCAATGCTGCTTCTTCCAATGTCGAAGTGAATGTGTATTGCGTGGTTACGTAACGTGCAATGTCACGTGATCTCAACCGCGAAGACGATAGACCAAAAATCTCAAAAATCAAAAATTAATCACAAACGGTTAATTGTGTCTACCGGTATATCGCCCACCACTAACTGATACTATTGTTTGTTGTCTACAGTGCAGTTCCTGATAAAATGTTGTTTTTACCAAATGTTGTATAAAGCACCAGCATCAAGGAAAACAAATGTAAAAAAGATTCAATCATGTCCTGCGCCTTTTTAACCGCTGTATCCGACTGAACATATCTTAAGCGGACAACAGGCAGCTATCTGCACCAGATCACACCGAACAGACGGACATTCGTAATATAGACAAAAGATACAGATACATAGACAAAATGGTGAAAAGAAAAAAATTCTTGAGGGCATATATTGTACATATGACATTTAAAGCTGACAACTTTTAACTTCAGACAGCATCTTAAAAACCTATCGCTCAAGGCAAGAAACAAAAAAAGTCAACAAGTCCACAAAAGTCCTGTTTTCTTTCTTTTTTGCTGACATTCACAAGCAACTCAGAGGCTCCTTTACAAACAAATCAATCCTCTAGTCAATCTCTTTCATTCTGTCTTCATCTTTCATGTCTGTTTTTCGGTATGCCCTACTCATCCTTCTCTATTTCCTGTTCACATTATACCTTCTTTTTAAGACTCTGCATCTCTGTCACTCTTTCAGCTCTCCATAAATTAGATTTAGCTCACTTTAAGCTTTGTATTTTCCACAAGTGAGTAACTTTTTCACACACCTGGATGACGTTAAAATATCCATTCCTACTAACATACAACCACAATTCACACCGCAAACACATCCACTGACAGCTTGCACAAACATACCTCCCACCCAGACATACGCCACTTCTATTACTCATGACAAGACATAGGCTCCTTTGTTAATGGGTCAAGGAACACCTAAAGTTTCTGTTGCCTCAGCAAAGCATGCCAAAAACTTTACGCACATGCACACATCCTCACATCCTCACACACTGTGCGAGCTTTGTCACTTTGCGAACACAAATAGGAAACGCTGCTGCTGCATGGCCTTCTGATGTGAACCGAATGCGTATATATGGTCTCATTTCAGTAGCTATTTGCAAACTTGACTCACCAGAAATCCAAATGAGTTCATTTCCTATAGTTTGTAACAATCATCTGTTATTAAAACAAAACGTAATAATTTAAGATTAGTACGGGATTTTTTTTTTCAATTTTTGTTTGATTAACATTAAGATAGCATTAAGACAGCAGAAGGTATATTAGGCTGCTATCACTTTAACCCACATTACTTAATATATTTGGACCCCATTGACTTTCAGTGCATAAACATTCTTCAAAATACCCTTTTTGCGATGTTCAGAAGAACAAAAGTCATACAGAACTGGAAACATCATGAGTAGCATTTTCATTTGTAGGTGAAGTAGGCTATCCCCTAAAGTGCCCCTATTATGGATTTTTGTCTCTAAGTAAATGAAAACATCCTGCGAAGTTTTAAATCTGAAAGTGCACTGTGTATAAAGTTATTGTCTCTCAAAGAAAGAGCTAGCTGACTTGTCTTTAAAATGAGTCCCAAGTCGTTTCACTTTGACGTCAAAATGAAAAGCAAATTGCCCGCACACTTGTTAGCCTTTTGCCATCTGTCTGAATGAAAATGCTAAATCATTCTTTGCCACTTGGTGCCACTTTTGTAGTTTTAAAAGCTCACAAACACTGCTTTAAATAAAAACGGGAAGGGTTTGCAAAAATCAATCGTTGTATGAATTGTACATTGAACAAAGAAGGTAAAAATAAACGCATATTATAACAAAATCAAAGTGGTTTTTGACATTGCATGCATGTCAACTTGTTGTTTGGGACTCCCAAAACCAAAATATAAACCTTTCATAATAGGGGCACTTTAAATAAGATGAAACTTGCCTTGGGTGTATTAAGTTGCATGTTCACTAGTTCCATATTACTGTGTGCAACTTTTTATTACAAAACATAATTTCCAGCATCACACTATAATTGCTTTGGTCTAATAACATTACTCTCCATTCCAGGAGTAAACACAAAGCACTCACTGTCTATGGCAAAACAACTCAGTGTTTGAGAGGAAGTGAGGCACACGGTGAGAAAAAAGCAGGTGGAGGAATGATACAAAATGAAATGGTGTGCATTCCTTCAAAAGAAAGAGTCTGGACAAGACTGTGCTTGCCTCTCTGGATGAATGTCACAGAGTGAGAAAGAAAGGAAGAGTGAGAGAGAAAGAAAGAGAGAAAAAGAGACAAGAAATGTCAGAACAGGAAAAGGAAAGCAAATGAAAGGTAAGGCACCCCCCATTGCTTCAGTTGTTATCCAACCCATTGACAAATCTGGGAACAAAGACTCTTAATACTTCACATTAACTAGGTTGCATGATTTACAGGTACTACGGTAGTATCACAATCCCCAAGCCTCAAAATACCAGCAGTACCACAAGTATATGAGAATATACTTCCCATTCATCACATGAAGTATTCAATAGCATGTATTATTTGAGTCCAATGTTGAACACAAGATGCAATATTGAGCACAACAGGGTGAAAAAAATTATTGTATTTGACAAACCTAGTGGCCAGACATCTGTACATATGCCAACCATTGAAGAAATAGCTCAAGAAGAACACAATGTGAAAGCAAACCAAATGAGCACCAGTGAGTTCTGTGAATGTTTGAGAACTCTGGGTTGATGCTTATTACAGCAGAACAGCCTCTGCAATAATATAAGACTACTTGATATTGTGTTTTTACATTACAGTTCAAATGTTTGGATTGGGCGACACCAAAAACTGGAGTAACGGCGTTTGAAAATTCAGCTTGGCCATCACAGGAAAAGATTGTTTTTAAAAACAGAAAATGAGCATGCTATTTCACAATGCTACTGTCTTTATTTTCCTTAAAACAAACGCAGCCTGGCTGAAAATAAATCAAAAACATTTAAAAACCTTACCTACCCCATCTTTTGAACGGCTATGTATTGTAAAAAAAAAAAATGATGCTAGCGCAAATAGAAAGAGGATGATTGAACAGATTCGAGATTAGCATGCTCGCTTTCGAGATTGTTTTCCTACAAACATACAGATCATGCACATGGCCAAACCGACTGGCTTTGTGACAGCCTAATCATTCCAGCTTTTCCACTGAACTACAGTAATCAGGAATCTCTTTGTAATGGGTTGTACCATCTAAAGCTATAAATGCCTGAAGCTCTTTATTGTTGACCTAAACCTGTTTGCATCTCAGTGACTTTGTATCATCTTCCTGTTTTTCCATTATGATCTACAGTTACGTAAAACCTCAAAAAGCGACAAGCGTAACAATACTTGCGGTCTCTCTGTGTGTCAGTCCTACATAGTAATCTGAACTGTAATGACCTCTTAAAGGATCATACATTTTAACAGTGGTGCATTTATAATGCAAATAAACTATATAACAGTTTTTCAAAATGCAAAAAAACGAGAAATGTGACCTCTTACATACAACACCACGATGAAAGCAGAGTAGCATCAGCTGATAGAGAAATACAGGCAGGTTAACTGATGACTGCAATTTCTCTTCAAATGCATCCAATAAATATGAACAAGGCTCACTCCATGAAGGTTAAACTAATCTAATCCCAGTTCACTCTAGCTGTCAGACAGTCGCAGCTAAGAACTACATCAAGACTAACGATGCTTCTTAAGTGCTCCTTGCCCAAAAATGTAATGGACTACAGTGGTTTTCTACACAACAAATTACCTGGAAGCCAAACATAAAATGTAAACAATGGCCTACATCAATTTACCTTGACATTCGCTTATATAACTACTACGAAAACAAACTAAGCCTGAAGTTAAAACTACTTTATGTATGGATGAACACAAGGGACTACAATTTGTACTCAGTTCATTAAAGCATATCAATAAAATTCATAATAAACCCTATTTTTCTGCCCTGCCAGGGCTAATTATAAATGTATCAAGCACTACACAGAAGGCAGCTTCAGGCTCAAATTTCATTGGTTGAGTGGTGTTTCAAGAGGGAGGCTCTTGTGAATAACAGCACAGGGACACATACCCCGAGTATGTAAGAACGCAAGAGAGCATGAATTCAGAAAGTTAAAGTGCATGCGTTTTCTTTTATGACCAGAAGTAGAGCAATGTGATTTTGCTTGCATCAATTAGAAGGTTTTTAAAGGTCAATGCGCCTGTGCTTTCTCTTCACCTGGGTTTCTCTCAGTGAGTACAAAATGCAAAACGTGGGGTGGAATTAAGGCCAAGGATTACACAAGAAGGGAAAACCCTAGCCCCTCATAAGTAATCCAGACCATGCTTTTACTTTGCTTGCAAACACGAAAAAAACTGCTGCCCTGGTTCCGTTTGGAACTATATAACCGCTAAACTTACTATATAATCTACCTGTGTACTAAATGTACTAAAGCCATTTCATAATCACAATGGGGTGGAATTTCAGCCATGCTAATATGCAGTGCAACAGAACTTTCTTAATGCTTTAAATATTAATGGAATTGACATGCTTAAAAAGCATGTTTACCTGACAGGCTCCTCATTTCAATAAAAAAAAAAAAATTACAATTGATATAATTAGCCTGTTATAAATCAGTTAAATTGTTTAGTGCAGAGCTAACTTCCTGTCATTGCTTATCAAACCTGAAACTTCAATAACGACGCAAACGGCGGTTGTGTTGACATTGTTCTCGCATGCATTGCAGTCCTTATATCGTGTCGAGTCATTTCAAGCAACTGTTTAGCTGTCACAGGGCGATTTCATATCAGGACACATCGCGAAGAAGCTCGATTCGAATGTTATCTTCGCTCTCTGTTGAAAAATAGAGGCGCGGGTCGACGGAAATAACAGGAATGCTGGCAAAGGTTACATTCTAGCCAAACACAACATTCCTCTCGCTGTGCAAAGACTAACTGGCAGACTCGGATCGCTCGCCGATCATGCTAATCAAGCATGCGAAAGCTCCCTCTTATGACAAATCACATCATTGCGCACCAAAAGAAATCATGAAATGCATCAAAATCGCAACAGACAACTTAAAGCACATGTTTACGCTTAAAACTTACCTCCTAAAAGGTGAGACGAAGTGACAAGCGCCTCTGAGGGCTTCCTGTTCTAAAGTTGTCGTATGTCGTTGCAAAAAAACATTGTACGCGGAAGTGGAGACCAATTCAAACGCGCGACGTTTGACAGCAGATATAAAAACGGGACTAAATCATTCCTCTTTATGTGCTGATGATCATTAAATATATTCAGTAAACCCCTAGTACACTCGGCTGGAAACTATGTGGTGTTTTTTTTTTTCAGTTTGAAACGTAACTTTTTGCCGTCCACTCCACCGCCTCTTCCTGTGACTTGCGACCACCAGAGGCCGAAACGATGCCCAAAACCGTTTCATGTATCCCCGTTTGGTTCCGTTGTAGTGTTACACTAAATTTGTTCCCCTCATTTGTATGGCTCTCGAACGCGTGTTCAGGGACCCCTCCGTGGCATTTACTACGCACAAGGTCTGTGTTTGGGTGTTGAAATGGATATTACGTGAAACCCCACCATCCTAGCTTGCATGTTTAAATACACTTCACTCATATTAATTTTTGTACGCCCAGGAATTAAAATATGCCCTTTTGTACTTCCATTTTTCTAGTTATTGTCTGAAATACAGTGAATTTGGCATCTGACAGGATGTAGGCCACCTCATGAAGCTTTTCACAAAGACAGAAAAGAAAACCTGAACGAGCTTTTTTTTTTTTTTTTAATGGAATGCATTTGATATCAAATCATATATTGAACTCCAGAGAAAAATCCATACTCTCACAATTGAATCTCAAGAATATTGTTTATTGCTCTTGAAGATATTACTCTTTGCTCATTTTTTGTTCTAGTCATCCTTTCGGTTTTAAATTTCACAATAAAACAAAGAAAAG
Organism: Enteromius trimaculatus; assembly: GCA_032361065.1. Lineage (NCBI taxonomy): Eukaryota > Metazoa > Chordata > Actinopteri > Cypriniformes > Cyprinidae > Enteromius > Enteromius trimaculatus. The sequence continues at coordinate 10,777,140 of JAUMHP010000070.1, forward strand.
CTTTACTGTAAGGTAAATGGTATTTTTTTTTTCTTCTCAATGTGTACACACAAATACACAAAGTCCTATGTACAGCTGAAATCTTCTCTAGTACGGGCAAGTCAAGGGAACAAACTGTCATGTAACAAGTTCTCATCTAGAATCAGATAGTAATTTACCCCCCAAAAATCTGAATAAGAATATCTGGAAATATTGTTAGCCTAGGTTGATAAAATCGTACAGGCATTTTGCTTTTATATAAAACATTTTCTTTACCCACCAGCTTGTCTGAATCGTATTTAAGGGTAGTCTATTAATCAGTTTGTGTCATTCTGTTCTATTTAATGTTTTTTACATTCAAACTGGATGTTCATATATCAAACCTAATAACATTTGAATGGACACTGGTTAAAGTAATTAGCAAATGCTGCAACTAATATTATTCACACTTGATTCATTATAGTACATCACCACTGGGTGAATGAATTATTGAAATATGAGACTCTGTCCAGAAGGGTTATCTACTTAGAGAAAATTTCCACAGGGCACAATTAGAAATATGTTTCTTCCCTGTCTAAACGCCATTCTCATGAGCATGTGAAAAACAAGTGCTCTTTTTCTCTGTCAACTTTGGGTCACTACACATATATCCATTATCCCATCTCATATATCACTCTTTAGTTAGGTACAGAATAAAATGACACAGATACAACTATCCCATATAGTAATAGTAATTAAACATAATGTACACAATAATAAAATATATACAATGAAATAGATACAAATTTTAAATATTCACTGGCATGGGTAGTATTGACTCTGTTTCTCATTCTTAGGCTCATAAAATTTTTGGAATGTTTTAAAAAAGACATGGACTGGACATGAAAATTGAAAGTGAACGTAAATGATACAAAAACTAATACATAGGTAGCGTTTCTCTTCAGAAACATTGAAGGGCTTAGATAAATATAACCACTAGATGGCAATATTTGACCATATATGTGTCTGAATTCCTTGGAATCAGCACAAAACTAATAACAAAAGTGCTTCATTGCAACACAACTGAATCACCTTAAAATTACTATGAGTGTTGCCATTATTGCATTTTGCTTGTGTTACGCTGTTCATCTGAGCACTGTATTGCAGAGCTTAGCGTTAACTTATGGAAAAGTCTGTGAAATACACCAAGCAGAACAAACTAATTGCCTATCTCAGCAGAGCCAGAATGCAGTGCAATTTTAAAAACGTAGGTGATAGAAGATATGCATATTCCATTGCTGTGCTATCTTGGCTATAAAATATCTCACTGTTACTGTTTCCTAACAGAAATGAAAAATTAACATTCTTTAGATATTTAAACATTCTAATCCGAAAAGCCATTTGTTTTTTTTTTGTGCTGCACTTTTACTCTCAGAATAGCAAAAACTCAGATGGCATTGAGAGCCTCACTGTGCGAATTAGATATTGAAGAATGCAGAAATTGAGAGTTTTGATATCGGAACGGCATGAGCAAAGAATGGCTTCGGAGGACTCCGGAAAAGAGGAAGGAAAATAATGAAACGGAAATATACAGCATCATTTCACAAATGCAGGAATACACAGACAGAAAAAGAGAAAGCAAGAACCTGCAAGACATCAAAAATCACACAACAGAACATATTAACTGTGAGCAAGTTTAAGTGTCTCTGTTTCCCTGTGCCTGTCGACCAAAGTGAGGGGGGGAGAGAGGGATGGAGGCAGGGATGATGGTGGAGGAGTCAGGGGTCCCAGACTTTTAAGGGGATGCGGAGACACAGGTGGAGGAAGAGAAGAAAGAGGAGGCAAGACTCCCCCGAGACCCCCAGATTTGGCCTCTAGGAGGTGTGAGCGACCACCCAAACCTGGTTGCTTCCCCAGAGAGAAGTCCGGCTCATTCTCGTTCTCTGAGCTGCAGTCGCTCAGGTCTGTGATCTCCAGCTCAGAGTCAGACTCTGGATCCTGCTTCACACCCTTCCTCCGCTCGGAAGGGCTTTGACGGCCTCCTCCTCCGCTTCCTACGCCGACTCCACCCAAGCCCAATCCAAGGCCTAACCCCAAACCAAGACCTCCACCTGCTATACCAGTGTTGCTCTCTCCTCTTTCCCGGTCGCCCACACCCGTACCCCCGTTCCCCAGCTCAGTCCGGCCCAGTGGCAAGCTCCCTGGATACGGTGGGATGCAGAGTCTGGGAGGCTGACTGCCCGCAGAGCCGTTCGTTCCTGTCGTTTGACCACGTTCTGCCCCGGTCGTATCTCCGGGGGGTAAGAGCGAAGAGAAGGGGTGTGACAGCTGAGACAGGCTGGATTGAAGCGGGTTGGGATAGAAATGTGAGGAGTAGAGGGAGCCTGGGGGCAATTTGGGACAGTTGTTCAGAGAAAAGGCCCCTGGGAGGTAAGGGTTGAAGCCCCAGGGGTAGTCAAAAGAGGGGTTCCGTGGGTAAGGACCCAACAGGGATGGAGGTTTGGAGTAACAAGGAGCCCCTGTGGGAGAAATTGACAAACATGGAACGGAAACCAGTGTTAATGTTTAGGATCAGATGTTAGGGACATGACTGAGAACAGAGAATGTAAGACAACTCCTTCTCAGAGAGAAAACTAGAAAGTTGTTTTAAATCATATAACATATTCCAAAATTGTATATATTTACATATATATAATATTATTTACATTTCAGAATAAGTTATTCATTCCTTCGTTGAAAAACAGTAATACTGTGAAATAATTACAAATAGTGGTTTTAATATATTTTCTAACGAAATACACTTCTTAAAAAATAAAGGGAACACTTAAACAACACAATGTAAATCCAAGTCAATCACACTTCTGTTATTATAGGCAATTAGCAAGACACCCCCAATAAAGGAGTCTCAGTTCCTATGCTTTCTGGCTGATGATTTGGTCACTTTTGAATGCTGGTGGGGCTTTTACTAGTCTACAACCCACACAAGTGGTTTAGGTAGTGCAGCTCATCCAGGATGGCACATTAATGCGAGTGGAGACAGGCCAGTACATCAGGAGATGTAGAGGAGGCCTTATGAGGGCAAGGAAGAACAGGAGGAGCACTGCCAGAGCCCTGCAAAATGACCTTCAGCAGGCCACAAATGTGCATGTGTCGGCTCAAAAGGTCCGAAACAGATTCCACGAGGGTGGCGTGAGGGCCCGACGGCCACAGGTGGGGGTTGTGCTCACAGCCCAACACCGTGCAGGACGTTTGGCATTTGCCAGAGAACACCAAGACTGGCAAATTTGCCACTGGCGCCCTGTTCTCTTCACAGATGAAAGCAGGCAGCAGAACGTTCTCCATGGCATCTCCACACTCTGTCTCGTCTGTCACATGTGCTCAGTGTGAACCTGCTTTCATCTGTGAAGAGCACAGGGCGCCAGTGGCAAATTTGCCAGTCTTGGTGTTCTCTGGCAAATGGTCCAGAAACATTAGATGTATTTAGACTAGTGTTGTCAAATCTAAAATTAAAGTTTTTGTTTGCATAAAACACATACATACACACACACACACACACATATATATATATATATATATATACACACATGGAGCATATATTTTGAAAATATTTACTTAATATTAAGCTTACTTCACTTTCTCTCGCTGTCTTTTTATCTCCTCAGTCTCTCGCTGTGTTATTTGCTATGCAGGGCTAATTTGAGAGTGCTAGAGTGTGTGTGTATGTAGGGCCAGGAGTAGCTGGCAGACACATGAATATTGAATCAGTCAGGCAGGCCTCACTTGCTTATGAAAACACAGTAATGGGCGCCCACAGGCCACAAACTGAAGCCTGCACCCTCAATTAGGGCCTTCCTGCTTGGGAAGGGATTAGGACACGGGGTACACATGGGAGGCAGAGAGGGGTAAGAAGAGGAGGAGGGTGGAACAGGACCTCAGGACAAACAAAGTTGAAGGGTTGGGGGGGGGGGGGGGGGGAGTCGCATAGACAAACACAAGCCCACAAACA
>JAUMHP010000070.1:10781113-10791768 GCA_032361065.1 Enteromius trimaculatus
CCCCCCCCCCCCCCGTCGCATTGACATACTCATGCCCTCATACATTCTGATACACCAGTATTTCAGTGTACATTCAGAGCGCTTGAAAAGACAAAGGAGTGTGCACATGATACTATATTACTCTCAGAGGAAGTGCTGGAGTGCAGAAGAGTGGAATGCAAATGGAAACTAACAGTGTTTAAAATGTAGTTATTTCATGAATCTAAATGTGGTAAAAAAAAATAAATAAATACTGATAACAGTCTTAGACTTATGTTAATATAGCTCCACTGCTCTGATGAAGAAATAACCTTTACTAATCAACATGAATCCATCATTTTCTCTGTTACATTTATTGACTCACCTGAGCCAAGGAAAGGAAAAGTGTCCAGTCTCAGCTTGTCCCCATCAGGCCCTGGGGCCCCTGCACTGCGCTCAAACAGAGAGGGCCCTCGAGCTGATTCAGGCAAACGAGGGAATAAAGACTGAAGGGCCTGGGAAAGATGGGATTGAGAAAACACAGTGTGTCAGGATCGTTACACAAAAAGAAATGTTCAAAGAATTAGTTTAAATGACAGTGAATAAACAGAGAATGAATGACAGATGAACAGATCAAGAAACATTTTTTATTATAATCAATTTTAAAAACAGCTGCTTAATATTTGGGTACACTTAATTTTTGATTCAGGATTCTTTAAATAAATATTAAATATAAATATTTTGACTTTAATATTTAACATTAAATATGGCTTTACTGTCACACATTGTATGTGTGTGTTTGTGTAAAATATTTTTATTATACTCATATATGATTGATTTTCTCAGTTTTGCCCTACAGGGTTTTTGCTTGATGTAAATAAAGAAATAAAAATAGCAACTTTTAAAAATTCTGATTCTAAGTATTTAGAATTAGATAAAATAGTAAATATTTTTTTGTGATGTAGTTGGCCTACTAAAAGTCTAAATAAACTAATAATTCACTGCTGTAAATTCACAATCAGATGATGACAAGAAACGTGTAACTATCATGACATCTTTAACGCTATGTTAGAAATCTTGAAATAAGAAAGTCTTGTCTTAAACACTCCATAAGATGTCAGTCAGAGTAGGCCACAAAGAGATCCTGGGGTTTACCTCCCAAAATGTGAAATGGCTTTTGGGAGCAGATTAGAAAAGGGTGGTGGAGGATAAAGCTCAATAAAGGAAACCTGGAAGTCATCGCAGGAATCTTAGCGGATGAACGGCGTAAAGATTTTCTCTCTCTCTTTTTTTTTTTTTTTAAATGACATGAAGGTGATCAATAATTTGTCACTCTTCTCAGTGAGAAAAGGCAGGACTGTACTTCGAAGCTACGTAATCTGGATTGCTTAACAAAACCGCATTAATGACATGGCACTGATCTGACAGCCCCACCTTCCCTTTCATTTCTCACATGTCTTTCATTTTCAATCAATGGCAGTGATGAGTACGCCATCCCAGACAGAGATGAGAGGAAAGGGATAATGTCTTCTTTTGTTTTAAGGCTTCTTAACGCCATCTTTGACATTCTCTCTACTTTCTTCTTAACCTCTGCCTCTCTCTCTCTTTCCTTTCTCCTTCAGTCTCCTCTAGTCAAGAAATACAGCAGATAACTTTCTCATAGAATGACCTAGGTAGATAAAATTTTTTTGGTATGGCTTAAAAAAAAAAAAAACAGTTATTAATAAAAATAATAATACATTTTATTACTGCATTGTATAAGCCTACTTATTTTACCTTACCATGTATAGCAAATTTGCCACCCATTTAGTCATTTTAACCATTTATACTTTTAAGGTGCATATTTTAAGCGAATTCAAGTTTTAGATTAGGATAAACCTGTATTGATGAAACCTATTCACAGTCTTTTTGTATTCAAACAGAACATATAAATTTATGCTTTGCCCCTGGTGTTCAGGTGATAACTATTTTAGTTAAAGTTTAACATTGACCGTAGGCAAACAATTGCTGAACACCAATACCGGAGCAATTACAGACAGTGGAAAATAAATAAAATAAATACAAAAAAAAGATACCTACATACTGATTTACTCTGTACAATCAATATCCCGATCCCTCACATCAAAGCTAATACGCAGAGCCTTATACAGTATGGATAAAAAAAAAATCCCATCAATCATTTAACACTGGCAATAGAGCGATTATTACCACAGAGCACACCTTCAGCTCTTCAAGTTTTTGTCTGACTTTATTCTTCTGTTCTACCTAGAGGATCATTCCTGTCTCTCCTTCCCCTGAAATCTGGTCTGTTGATATTTTGCTTCTGTAAACGCACTGCATATGATGTATTTATTTTCTTCGTACCTCGGGTGTGACAGGACTGCAATCTGGCGTCGTGGCTCCTCCGTTGAAGTGATTTTGGGCCAGCAGGAACGGAGAGCTGGCCATGTCCAGCAGCGGGTAATTCACCAGAACCACCTTACTGAAGTTGAACTTGTAGGTGAAGCGCTTGCCTTTAGTTTTGTGCAAAATGCGTTTGTTGTAGTAGTACCTGCAGATTGGAGAACAACAAGTGTTTCAGTTCTACCTTAATCTAAAGGTCTTACTTTTGTGCAACTAAACAATGTTTTGAAGAATGTCTCAGAGCTTTTTGTCCATACAATGAGATCTTCAAGGTTCGGAACGACATGAGAATGAATAAATGATGACACAGATTTCATTTTCGGGTGAACTATCTCTTTAAAGAGGGGAAAGGCTGCCTCCTCCTCCACTCGTAACATTTTCCAGGGTCATGGCCTTCATTCGGGAACGCCAGCCTTGTCAGCTTCTTGTACTGCACAGCGACGACTGCTTAGATTTCCCTTAACATCACACAACCGTGTATCACTCAGTTGGAAATAAGAGATGGATCTGTCCAGATTTGTTGAGTCTTTTCCACTGACCATCACCCGTTGGCATTCATCACGCGTGTCAGAGCACTTTGAGGATGCGCACCTGTGCATGAGAGCTAGGCTCTTTAATCTCAGCACACTTTATGCTTGACTTCACTTTACCCGGTCCGGCAGCCTACACAAGTTCCCGTGATGCAATCTGCCGGTGCAATAATTTGTAAGCTTTTATTTTATGTGGCAATTGTGCCCCTTAATTGAGCAATTAAGCAAGGCTAATCAACGAGGCTAATTATGGCCTGTGCCTATTCATAACAATTAGCGGCCAGCGACAGCATCTATTAAAGGGAGGTTGGGGGAGGAGGGAGGAAAGCAGAGGGATAAAAGAGATGGGATGAGAAATGGAGTTTTTGCGTGAATACATGCAGAAGTACTTCAACCAGGGTCAAAGTTCACCAGGGTCAAGTTCAAACCTTCAAAGTTTTATGTTGGAGTTTGAAAGAAGATCTGATATAAGAGGCACGAATCAATTTTAGACTTAATTTTAAAATCCCCATCAACAAGTATTTTTTATATAAGGCGCTCGCCGGAGAACATCCAGAATCCATTTAGATGTTCAAAGATTCCACAAATTGGACTGTATTGATGTTCTTCAGAGGGAAGGCAGCACTTAAAATATCCACAAGCATGGAGGGCCAACACTATTATACAGGATATTATGTGTGGAAAAATAAATGATGCCCCCAACCCCCCTCCATTCAGATGCTAGATAAAAACACACACAAAGACAGAAAAACAGCCAAACAGGCTGTATACTCAACAAAGCACACCATCTAGAATATACATATTGCATGAGAGAACAATAAAAGGCAGCAATTAAGCATTAACACAGAAAACAATCCTATGAATATGAAACATGCATGATGTGCATACCGAAGTGCTCGGCTGAGCTTGTCGTAGTTCATGTGAGGTTTGCACTTCCGAATCCCCCACAGTCTTGCCACCTCATCTGGGTCTTTGATCACAAATTCACCATAGTCTCCCTGCCAGGCAATCACCCCCTGGTATTCCTCCTTCTGCAGCAGCTCCAGGATGAAGTGCCACAGCTGGATCTGCCTGGAGCCTGGGCTTGATTCGGGCTTATAGGCCCAGTCTGGGAAGGCGATGCCTGAGGAAAAGGAGGCAAGTAAGTGAAAGGATTTGGATAAGGCCTGTTGGTTTTGTTACTTGCTATGAGCATTTCTGTCTAAATAACTGATGAAGCGATGGGTGGTTTAATAGGGGATTTTAATCCTACAGTTAGCCTGTGTTTTATATACAAGTGTATGTAAGAGAACTTTACATTTTTGAAAATATATATTTTTACATATTACATATATATATAGGATATAGAGGCCTATATAGGCTATATATACTGTGTATATATAACTATACCCACACACACACACACCATCTTATTGTTCAAAATGTAGCCTAATGACAACTGGGAACAAAAATTGATTATCAGTTGTACCTGTTGTTTGAAACTGAATATGTACTAAATTTGACTGGCTATGCATCAGTATTGAGGATTTTTAAGCCATTATTTCTGCAGGTTACATCATCGCTCCAGTAGGTAGTGAGTCATTTGATCCATTCATTCATTCATTTGTTCAAAACCCTGATTCCTTAACTGACGAAATGACTTGGCTCCTGAAAAGGTAGGAATTGGCATCAAGGCACTTCCTAATTCAGTGTTAGCTTTACTTCCTGTCTACTGAGATGCCTTGATTTTGCACTGCTCCATTTGATCGATATTTGAAGGCAGGATGTGTATCGTTCGCCGCCTTTGATATCCCATAACCATGCGCATTTTGTGACGGTTGAGCTAAAAAATAAATACGGGACGTGAAAGACAGGGTTTGTGATCTGTGTAATGTATGTTTTATCTAACTTATTTTATTTCTAGTTATATTTATTTATTTATTCATATTATATATATTTGTTGTAGATCATTAAACCGTAATGCAGCCTCACAAGTCTAAAAACAGTTCTGTGAGGGGCCTTTGTGCACATATGTATGTCACTGCCTGATAAAGCAGCGAAGCAACAAGTTAGCACCATAAACTTTTGGACGCAACCATTGTCTTTTAAAGTGAGTTACTGCACTATTTCTGTCAGGCACAATTGTTGGAGTATCAAATATAGGCAAAGAAACTTGCAATAGACATTAGTCAGGTTAGGTGGCATATTGTCTTTTATGCAGGTTTTTAAACAAATGAGGCTAAACAACATATGTTTACAATGGCACAATTTGCATAAAGATTCTAGATTACGTCATTTTCGCCAACTCACAACTTTCAAAACTGTTTTATGGGGCTTTTGTCTAGTGAAAATTTTCGGAAAGACATTTCATCAGCTGAACAGTCAGTATGTTCTTGTTGTTAAACAACAGTACAACCCATTGATTGTACTTCTATCCCTCACGGCCTCGCTTTAATTCCTGTCAAAAATGATGTAAGACGCTACCCTGACTATAGTCTATATTGTGGCTAAAATGTAAACTGCTCAATATGAACTTCTTTTGAAGTAAACTGCAGTATAATAGCATATCACACATGCAGCCATGCTGTTGGTCGATACAACATAATTAAAATAAATAATGATTAATAAATAAAGTGATCATTAAAAATAAATGTAACACCTACGGTTTTGTTTCTACTCTCTTGTCATACAGAACCACTGCGGTGAAGACGACAACATTTAAGATGGAATGAAAAAACCTCTTCCTGTGTCTCACCTGGTGTCCAGAGGGTTGGGACGGGTGGCGTGAGCAGCAGGTCACTAACACAGTTACAGTCCATACCTCCACTACACCTGCATTCACACAAAGTTGGAGCGTAAACCATTGTGGTTAGAACACAGAACAGAAGGCTAAAAGGTTAAAGCATAATACTTTGACCCAACAAATATGTGTCATGGGCTTGAGGACTTATTTCACCCACTATACACAAGCGTGTGTCAGAACATGCTGTTGTAAGGCATGGGGCACGTCATTCCAGTGGCCTCTAAAATCAATCAATGCATTTTCATTTGAAGGGTTTCTTTAAATATGGTTGCCGAAGGCTGTCCCTTCAGCCATGCAGAAGATCACTGAGCATTTTTTCTCAAAGAGAAATGTTCAAAAGACCCCATCTCATGCTGAACACATGACAGTGTGTGAGGCCCTCAAGCAATTAGTCCATACAGCGTCTCATAGGTAATTCTTTGCACTTTATAATCCTACATTTTGCGAAGAATAAATTCAAAGGTACACATGATGTTTTGAATCAAATTAATTAAGAAATAAGAAATAAAAGACTTATTTCTTAAGTAAGAAATAAAAAAAAAAACAAGTTTCCAGTTTGTTTTTGTACTAAAACTGAAGTTCATTTCTAATGTGAAATATTCACGTTGCAGCAAAAGGAAATAAACACGCCACGGTGGGCATGTGTTCATACAAATAACTTCAAAGCAGGATATCAAAAATCATTGAAGATTGCATCTGGTATCAGAACAACTGGGAGCATCAGTAAAGATCCATCTCTCCATGCAGCAATTCAGTATACATGGCTAGAGAAATTCAATCTCTCCTCAGACATCACAATTTCATAAAGGTTGTTTTACAAAGCTCGTGTGGAAGAAAAAGAAGCCGGTACAAGGGTATCTTTAATGCTGGCCTCTCCCTCTCCCCCTCTCCTCTCTCCCTCTATTTAATTATGCTCTGTGAATTTTGGATCTTCCCTCCAGCATTGAAATGGAACGTGAATTATTGAGGTGTGTTTGTATAAATTATTATTGCTAACTCCAGGCACTTCTCTCTCACACACAAGTACACACACACACACACAACCTTTGTTGCTTTTACTCTTTGGACTGTCCACTTGCTCTCCCCCACCATCATATCTACTTCTCATCTAGCTCTTTTTATTTGTAACATTCATCTGTCGTTATTTTTTTAATGGGGTTTCTTTCCTATTCAAGAAAGCTGCTATGTCAATTTACTCTGCTGTATTCTTACTTACTACTTCGGCAGCGCTGCAAGGGCATAGAAGTCTAGATTCAGACTTTCAAGCCTTGCCTTTGCTGGACAGTCTTTTACTTTGTAATATCAGACTATCAAGTTAAGAATGGATGTCACTTGAATGCTGTTTAAAGCAATAATTGAGCGCAATGCAACTGGTGCAGTCAATCCCTCACCTGTAAATGAATTCATTCAGAAATTTCCATCCGCTTTCTGTGAAATCTGTATTCATTGCCAGCCTATCCCATCAAAGGAAACCCGGCCTTACCTGCCCGTGCACCTAACTGCACCTTCGCTCTCTTACTCTCCTCTGTATGTTTTGCTCCCGCTCTGTAATTTTCCGTTTGATTTTGGAGGTAATGCATTTTTTACAAATCAAAGAGGAAGCCAGGACGCCCCACCGCCCCCCACCCCTCTTCCCTCGATCTCCTTCTTTTGCCCGGCTCTTCCCCTCCAGGCCAGTGAGGAGATAAAGGAGCCCCCATCATTTCCTTGTTAGTTTTGATTTGGGCAGCACAGTGCTTTCAAGTTCTCCCTATCACCCCCAGAAACATTATAACTAGCAGCCAAGGGAATACATCTTCTCACAATCTCCTAGATATGAAGACACTGATTCAGGGAGTGCACAACCACCGCACACACCAAACAAAAAAACTCAGAAAAAAAGATGCACATACACATGGACAGAGCAACACAAAGTAACATCGTTCCCCAAGACAACGTGCTCAAATGCACTCTTGAGAAAAGTAAGAATCCTCTGTGACAGGTACATACGATCACATCAAGGTAGCAAACTAACAGCAGCTCAGCAGCTGAGTAGACCCATACACACACAAAATGTAATGTGTTTGAGTTTATAATTAAAATATAATTCATTTATTGTTTATGTCAATATATCAATGTATCTATGAATGCTGATTGCAAAAATAGGTATCACTTAATTTATAATATTTTACTTACAATATAAAATAATATGCAATGCAGACTTCATGCTTCAATATGAAATATTTTGCACGTATGCTGTGGAAAAATGATTTGTGCTAATCTTATGGCACAAAAACCGTGCCATAAGTGCACCGTTATAAACATTATTGTATTTAAACACATGCATTGATTACTTGTTTATTATGGAATAGCAATGACTTACAGATATATAATGTGTTTACCCCTGTGACTAATTACATTTAGGGAAAAGCTCTGTTGATTGCACATTAATGTTTCGACCAAACACGGGCGCTGGAACAAGGTTGTGTTACGGGTAAACCACAAAATAAAATGGTAAAAAGGTGAGGTATTGTAGTGGACTAAAGAGTGGAGGAAAAGAGAAAGAACTGAGTAACAAATGACCGACGTAGTTTCTAGTTGTGAAAAAGATGGACAGCAAGGTTCTGAAGCAGAAATACTGAGGGAATGTGATGAGTCTCGTCCCTTGCGCTCTCTGCTCCCAGGACATGAAACAAGCCCTCCGTATCTGTGTCATCTTTCTGTTTGGGGCTGCCACTGAAAAGGGACTTACTGAACACCCTCGCCCCTCTCTCTCTCTTTCTTCCCCCACTGTTCCTTCCTCTTTCCCCTCTTTTACTTTCTCTCGATCTCTTTCGATTTCTCTTGACTCTGCTCTGACAGTCTGCACAGCCTCAGGGTCAAAGAACAGAAGGACTGGCTTGTGTGTTTGTTATGAAGAAGGAAAAAGAGCAAGCAGGGGAAGAGAGGGGTAAGGGGAGAGACGGTCAAGATGGAGAACTTGAGATGGGACGCATCTGACACATTGTGAACGCTACCAGACAAAAATGACAGTTCCTATGTAAACTTGGAAGTGAAGTATTTTCAGGTGGCTCGCAATCATCATTCTGTGAGGCCTTATGTTTACAGAATCTACATTTACACAATGTCATTATAACCCCTATTAATCCATAAATACTGTAGGTAAGACATCCCTGTCTTTCAGCTGCATGGAGCGTGCAAAGTGAGGGATATTTAATCAGATTATTAAAAACCTCTTCTTATATTTGGTTACTCTACAGTGCAATAAATTACAGTTTCATTTAATGTTTCATTTACGACTGTTATTTTAGAGAGCCCCACGTGAACTTGGAGAATGTTGCAATACATTTTTGCTTAAGCATCCTTGGTTACTCAGTATTTTATTGCATTGTGTGTTTCCAACATTGACATCGAATTTCCAAAGGCTATATATATCAGCTTCACATTAAAGTTTAGAATTTCCGCTGAGACTGTGTAAATCAATGTCAAGCACAAACAGTGCAGTCTACCTCGATACAGTTAACTTTTTTACTTTGAGCATACATTTATTGTGGTAATCAAATGTACTGTAAATTGTTTCACTTGAAACATTGTATTAAAAAAATGGAAATAAATACAGAACACATGTAAAGCATAACCTAACAACTCTAAAAAAAAATAAAAAAATAAAATAAAAACAGGCAGTGTGAGTGTGTTATTAGTCTCACAGCTGTGGCAAATGTCAGCCTTACACTGTAGTTAGCCTATGTGTGGCATAATTGTTCTCCAACAACATCTTTGGGTATTAAATAAATTAGTATCTAATTAAAAGAATCTGCTGATAGCAGTTCTGTCATTTAAAGTCACTTAACATTATTACAAATAAAACTGCATAACTTGTTTTTGTTCTGTAAACGTTTTATATTTTTAAAAATAGAGACTTATGTTTCTGCTGTCACCTCAGGACTGGTCATGCGTGGTGATTTCACCCCTGTAGTGCGCGTCTAATTGGTTGCGTCTCAGCCCGTGTTGCTCCACTCTCTCCTATACCAGCGATCATCTTTCACAACAGCACTGGCCAAGCTTAGATATGAAACCCAATAATTGAGATAATAAGGTAAAGAAAGCGTGAAAGTTTTGGAGGTGCTCAACATTCGCGGAAGAGAAAGCTGAGGAAACTTAGTAAAAAAACCGAGATGGAACAGAACTTTAGGAGCGATGATAGGAGCGAGCGTGCGATATGGTATCAGTTTCTTATAGAACATCGGACTTAAGATACAAGGAAAAGAAGGGAAAAAAGACGGAGAAAAAGTATCAATCGATAGGGTTAAATTATTCATCGTCATTAATTATCGATCGCTCTCCGTTGCCGACTCGTCCGCCTCGCGCCAGAGTTGAAAGGAGGGAAAGCGCGCTTTATTAAAACCGGCTCGAGCCTCATTGTTTCATGTCCCGCGGCAAAGAAAAAGCTCGAGCTTGGTTCTGCCCGCGCCAGTGAAAAATATACACACATCGCCCCCCTTAAAGCTCTTTTTCTCTCTCCTCGCTCGCTTTCCCTCCCGACGCGCGGGAGAGCTTTGGGGAGCCTCGTACGGTGTTCGCGGGGCGGCTGTGTCTCGCGTGGATCGATGTGGGATCAATGGCTCTCGCTGACTAATAGCCAGAGAGCGACTTTGATCTCGCGGCTGAGAGATCAAAACCTGCGCGAGAGGGAAGAGAGAGGGGAAGAGAAAGAGGGAAATGCGCGGGAGAGCGAGCGGACCTTAAACTTCACACAAACACGCGCGCCGCTCGCTCTTCGTTACATCTGCAGACGTCTTGTGAGGTGACATCACAACCTATTTTCCACGACTGTTTACTTTCCTTCAATGAGCAGGTAGCAACACCCTGCCTTTATACAGTTACATAAACAGGCTAATTTTGTGGTCATTTCAGCAAATGACTGCAAGTGGAGGCCAGCGTAGCTATAACCTACTGTTGTAAATCCCAAAGTAAATATTTCAAACATATGAAATGTGATTATA